>CM059449.1:29714916-29776134 GCA_030390025.1 Squalus acanthias | reverse complement strand
AACAGTGAGTGAGTGGGACACAGTACACAACAGTGAGTGTGAGAGAGGGACAAAGTACACAACAGTGAGTGTGAGAGAGGGACACAGGACATAACAGTGAGTGTGAGAGTGACACAGTACACAACAGTAAGTGTGAGAGAGGGACACAGTACACAAGAGTGAGTGAGGGAGAAAGACACATTACACAACAGTGAGTGTGAGAGGGTGACACAGTACACAACAGTGAGTGAGAGAGAGTGACACAATACACAACAGTGAGAGAGAGAGAGGGACACATTACACAACAGTGAGTGAGAGAGAGGGACACAGTACACAATAGTGAGAGAGAGAGAGGAACAAAGTACACAACAGTGAGTGAGAGAGAGAGAGACACAGTACACCACAGTGAGTGTGAGAGAGACACAGTACACAGCAGTGATTGAGAGAGAAGGACACAGTACACAACAGTGAGAGAGAGAGAGGGACACAGTACACAACAGAGAGTGGGAGAGAGGGACACACTACACAACAGTGAGTGTGAGAGAGACACAGTACACAACAGTGAGTGTGAGAGAGGGACACAGTACACAACAGTTAGTGAGGGAGAGGTACACAGTACAAAACAGTGAGTGTGAGATAGACACAGTACACAACAGTGAGTGAGAGAGAGGGACAAAGGACTCAACGGTGAGAGAGGGATAGGGACAACTGTGAGTGAGAGAGAGGGGCACAGTACACAACAGTGAGTGTGAGAGAGACACAGTACACAACAGTGAGTGTGAGAGAGGGACACAGTACACAACAGTGAGTGTGAGAGAGACACAGTACACAACAGTAAGTGTGAGAGAGTTACACAATAGACAACAGTGAGTGTGAGATCGACACAGTACACAACAGTGAGTGTGAGAGAGACACACAGTACACAACAGTGAGGGAGAGAGAGGGACACAGTACACAACAGTGAGTAAGAGAGAGGGGCACAGTACACAACAGTGAGTGTGCGAGATGGACACAGTACACAACAGTGAGTGAGTGGGACACAGTACACAACAGTGAGTGTGAGAGAGGGACAAAGTACACAACAGTGAGTGTGAGAGAGGGACACAGGACATAACAGTGAGTGTGAGAGAGACACAGTACACAACAGTAAGTGTGAGAGAGGGACACAGTACACAAGAGTGAGTGAGGGAGAAAGACACATTACACAACAGTGAGTGTGAGAGGGTGACACAGTACACAACAGTGAGTGAGAGAGAGGGACACAGTACACAACAGTGAGTGAGTGAGGGACACAGTACACAACAGTGAGTGAGAGAGAGGACACAGTACACAACAGTGAGTGAGAGAGAGGGACACAGTACACAACAGTGAGTGAGTGAGAGGGACACAGGACACAAAAGTGAGTGTGAGAGAGACACAGTACACAACAGTGAGTGTGAGAGAGGGACACAGGACATAACAGTGAGTGTGAGAGGAACACAGCACACAAGAGTGAGTGTGAGAGAGGGACACAGTACACAACAGTGAGTGTGGAGAGAGGGACACAGTACACAACAGTGAGTGTGAGAGAGGGACACAGTACACAACAGTGAGTGAGAGAGAGGGACACAGTACACAACAGTGAGTGAGAGAGAGGGACACAGTACACAACAGTGAGTGAGAGAGAGGGACACAGTACACAACAGTGAGTGAGAGAGAGGGACACAGTACACAACAGTGAGTGAGAGAGAGGACACAGTACACAACAGTGAGTGAGAGAGAGGACACAGTACACAACAGTGAGTGTGAGAGAGGGACACAGTACACAACAGTGAGTGAGAGAGAGGGACACAGTACACAACAGTGAGTGAGAGAGAGGGACACAGTACACAACAGTGAGTGAGAGAGAGGGACACAGTACACAACAGTGAGTGAGAGAGGGACACAGTACACAACAGTGAGTGAGAGAGAGGGACACAGTACACAACAGTGAGTGAGAGAGAGGGACACAGTACACAACAGTGAGTGAGAGAGGGACACAGTACACAACAGTGAGTGTGAGAGAGGGACACAGTACACAACAGTGAGTGTGAGAGAGGACACAGTACACAACAGTGAGTGGAGAGAGAGGACACAGTACACAACAGTGAGTGAGAGAGAGGGACACAGTACACAACAGTGAGTGAGAGAGGGACACAGTACACAACAGTGAGTGAGAGAGAGGGACACAGTACACAACAGTGAGTGAGAGAGAGGGACACAGTACACAACAGTGAGTGAGAGAGAGGGACACAGTACACAACAGTGAGTGTGAGAGAGGGACACAGTACACAACAGTGAGTGAGAGAGGGACACAGTACACAACAGTGAGTGTGAGAGAGGGACACAGTACACAACAGTGAGTGAGAGAGAGGGACACAGTACACAACAGTGAGTGAGAGAGGGACACAGTACACAACAGTGAGTGAGAGAGAGGGACACAGTACACAACAGTGAGTGAGAGAGGACACAGTACACAACAGTGAGTGAGAGAGAGGGACACAGTACACAACAGTGAGTGTGAGAGAGGGACACAGTACACAACAGTGAGTGTGAGAGAGACACAGTACACAACAGTAAGTGTGAGAGAGGGACACAGTACACAACAGTGAGTGAGAGAGAGGGACACAGTACACAACAGTGAGTGAGAGAGAGGGACACAGTACACAACAGTGAGTGTGAGAGATGGACACAGTACACAACAGTGAGTGAGAGAGGGACACAGTACACAACAGTGAGTGTGAGAGAGGGACACAGTACACAACAGTGAGTGTGAGAGAGGGACACAGGACACAACAGTGAGTGTGAGAGAGACACAGTACACAACAGTGAGTGTGAGAGAGGGACACAGGACATAACAGTGAGTGTGAGAGAGACACAGTACACAACAGTAAGTGTGAGAGAGGGACACAGTACACAACAGTGAGTGAGAGAGAAGACACATTACACAACAGTGAGTGTGAGAGGGTGACACAGTACACAACAGTGAGTGAGAGAGAGTGACACAGTACAAAACAGTGAGTGTGAGAGAGGGACACAGTACACAACAGTGAGTGAGAGAGGGACACAGCACACAAGAGTGAGTGTGAGAGAGTGGCACATTACACAACAGTGATTGAGAGAGAGGGACACAGTACACAAAAGTGAGTGAGAGAGAGGGACACAGTACACAACAGTGAGTGTGAGAGAGGGACACAGTACACAACAGTGAGTGAGAGAGAGGGACACAGTACACAACAGTGAGTGAGAGAGGGACACAGCACACAAGAGTGAGTGTGAGAGAGAGCACAGTACACAACAGTGATTGAGAGAGAGGGACACAATAAACAACAGTGAGAGAGAGAGAGGGACACAGTACACAACAGTGAGTGTGAGAGAGGGACACAGTACACAACAGTGAGTGAGAGAGAGGGACAAAGTACACAACGGTGAGAGAGGGATAGGGACAACTGTGAGTGAGAGAGAGGGGCACAGTACACAACAGTGAGTGTGAGAGAGACACAGTACACAACAGTGAGTGTGAGAGAGGGACACAGTACACAACAGTGAGTGTGAGAGAGACACAGTACACAACAGTAAGTGTGAGAGAGGGACACAGTATACAACAGTTAGTGAGCGAGAGAGACACAGTACACAACAGTGAGTGTGAGAGAGTTACACAATAGACAACAGTGAGTGTGAGATAGACACAGTACACAACAGTGAGTGTGAGAGTGACACACAGTACACAACAGTGAGGGAGAGAGAGGGACACAGTACACAACAGTGAGTAAGAGAGAGGGACACAGTACACAACAGTGAGTGTGCGAGATGGACACAGTACACAACAGTGAGTGAGTGGGACACAGTACACAACAGTGAGTGTGAGAGAGGGACAAAGTACACAACAGTGAGTGAGGGAGAAAGACACATTACACAACAGTGAGTGTGAGAGGGTGACACAGTACACAAAAGTGAGTGAGAGAGAGTGACACAATACACAACAGTGAGAGAGAGAGAGGGACACATTACACAACAGTGAGTGAGAGAGAGGGACACAGTACACAATAGTGAGAGAGAGAGAGACACACAGTACAGAACAGTGAGTGAGAGAGAGGAACAAAGTACACAACAGTGAGTGAGAGAGAGAGTGACACAGTACACCACAGTGAGTGTGAGAGAGACACAGTACACAGCAGTGATTGAGAGAGAGGGACACAGTACACAACAGTGAGTAGAGAGAGGGACACAGTGCACAACAGTGAGAGAGAGAGAGGGACACAGTACACAACAGAGAGTGGGAGAGAGGGACACACTACACAACAGTGAGTGTGAGAGAGACACAGTACACAACAGTGAGTGTGAGAGAGGGACACAGTACACAACAGTTAGTGAGGGAGAGGTACACAGTACAAAACAGTGAGTGTGAGACAGACACAGTACACAACAGTGAGTGAGAGAGAGGGACAAAGTACTCAACGGTGAGAGAGGGATAGGGACAACTGTGAGTGAGAGAGAGGGGCACAGTACACAACAGTGAGTGTGAGAGAGACACAGTACACAACAGTGAGTGTGAGAGAGGGACACAGGACACAACAGTGAGTGTGAGAGAGACACAGTACACAACAGTAAGTGTGAGAGAGGGACACAGTACACAACAGTGAGTGAGGAGAGAGACACAGTACACAACAGTGAGTGTGAGAGAGTGACACAGTACACAACAGTGAGTGAGAGAGAGGACACAGTACACAACAGTGAGTGAGAGAGAGGGACACAGTACACAACAGTGAGTGAGAGAGAGGGACACAGTACACAACAGTGAGAGAGAGAGAGGACACAGTACACAACAGTGAGTGAGAGAGAGGACACACAGTACACAACAGTGAGTGTGAGAGAGACACAGTACACAGCAGTGATTGAGAGAGAGGGACACAGTACACAACAGTGAGTGGAGAGAGGGACACAGTGCACAACAGTGAGAGAGAGAGAGGGACACAGTACACAACAGAGAGTGGAGAGAGGGACACACTACACAACAGTGAGTGTGAGAGAGACACAGTACACAACAGTGAGTGTGAGAGAGGGACACAGTACACAACAGTTAGTGAGGGAGAGGTACACAGTACAAAACAGTGAGTGTGAGATAGACACAGTACACAACAGTGAGTGAGAGAGAGGGACAAAGGACTCAACGGTGAGAGAGGGATAGGGACAACTGTGAGTGAGAGAGAGGGGCACAGTACACAACAGTGAGTGTGAGAGAGACACAGTACACAACAGTGAGTGTGAGAGAGGGACACAGTACACAACAGTGAGTGTGAGAGAGACACAGTACACAACAGTAAGTGTGAGAGAGTTACACAATAGACAACAGTGAGTGTGAGATCGACACAGTACACAACAGTGAGTGTGAGAGAGACACACAGTACACAACAGTGAGGGAGAGAGAGGGACACAGTACACAACAGTGAGTAAGAGAGAGGGGCACAGTACACAACAGTGAGTGTGCGAGATGGACACAGTACACAACAGTGAGTGAGTGGGACACAGTACACAACAGTGAGTGTGAGAGAGGGACAAAGTACACAACAGTGAGTGTGAGAGAGGGACACAGTACACAAGAGTGAGTGAGGGAGAAAGACACATTACACAACAGTGTGTGTGAGAGGGTGACACAGTACACAACAGTGAGTGAGAGAGAGGGACACAGTACACAACAGTGAGTGAGTGAGGGACACAGTACACAACAGTGAGTGAGAGAGAGACACAGTACACAACAGTGAGTGAGAGAGAGGGACACAGTACACAACAGTGAGTGAGTGAGAGGGACACAGGACATAAAAGTGAGTGTGAGAGAGACACAGTACACAACAGTGAGTGTGAGAGAGGGACACAGGACATAACAGTGAGTGTGAGAGGAACACGGCACACAAGAGTGAGTGTGAGAGAGTGGCATATTACACAACAGTGAGTGTTGGAGAGAGGGACACAGTTCACAACAGTGAATGTGAGAGAGGGACACAATAAACAACAGTGAGAGAGAGAGAGGGACACAGTACACAACAGTGAGTGAGAGAGAGGGACAAAGTACACAAAGGTGAGAGAGGGATAGGGACAACTGTGAGTGAGAGAGAGGGACACATTACACAACAGTGAGTGAGAGAGATACACAGTACACAACAGTGACTTAGAGAGAAAGGCACAGTACACAACAGTGAGTGTGAGAGAGACACAGTACACAACAGTAAGTGTGAGAGAGGGACACAGTACACAACAGTGAGTGTGAGAGAGACACAGTACACAACAGTAAGTGTGAGAGAGCGACACAGTATACAACAGTTAGTGAGCGAGAGAGACACAGCACACAACAGTGAGTGAGAGAGTTACACAGTACACAACAGTGAGTTTGAGATAGACACAGTACACAACAGTGAGTGTGAGAGAGACACACAGTACACAACAGTGAGGGAGAGAGAGGGACACAGTACACAACAGTGAGTAAGAGAGAGGGACACAGTACACAACAGTGAGTGTGCGAGAGGGACACAGTACACAACGGTGAGTGTGTGGGACACAGGACACAACAGTGAGTGTGAGAGAGGGACACAGGACACAACAGTGAGTGTGAGAGCGAGACACAGTACACAACAATGAGTGAGAGAGAGGGTCACAGTACACAACAGTGAGTGAGAGAGGGACACAGTTCACAACAGTGAGTGTGAGAGAGTGGCACGTTACAAAACAGTGATTGAGAGAGAGGGAAACAGTACACAACAGTGAGTGAGAGAGAGGGACACAGTACACAACAGTGAATGTGAGAGAGGGACACAATAAACAACAGTGAGAGAGAGAGAGGGACACAGTACACAACAGTGAGTGTGAGAGAGGGACACAGTACACAACAGTGAGTGAGAGAAAGGGACAAAGTACATAACGGAGAGAGGGGGATAGGGACAACTGTGAGTGAGAGAGAGGGACACAGTACACAACAGTGAGTGAGAGAGATACACAGTACACAACAGTGACTTAGAGAGAAAGGCACAGTACACAACAGTGAGTGTGAGAGAGGGACACAGTACACAACAGTGAGTGTGAGAGAGACACAGTACACAACAGTAAGTGTGAGAGAGGGACACAGTATACAACAGTGAGGGAGAGAGAGGGATACAGTACACAACAGTGAGTAAGAGAGAGGGACACAGTACACAACAGTGAGTGTGCGAGATGGACACAGTACACAACAGTGAGTGAGTGGGACACAGTACACAACAGTGAGTGTGAGAGAGGGACAAAGTACACAACAGTGAGTGTGAGAGAGGGACACAGGACATAACAGTGAGTGTGAGAGAAACACAGTACACAACAGTGAGTGTGAGAGAGGGACACAGGACATAACAGTGATTGTGAGAGAGACACAGTACACAACAGTAAGTGTGAGAGAGGGACACAGTACACAAGAGTGAGTGAGGGAGAAAGACACATTACACAACAGTGAGTGTGAGAGGGTGACACAGTACACAACAGTGAGTGAGAGAGAGTGACACAGTACACAACAGTGAGAGAGAGAGAGGGACACATTACACAACAGTGAGTGAGAGAGAGAGACACAGTACACAACAGTGAGTGTGAGAGATGGACACAGTACACAACAGTGAGTGTGAGAGAGACACAGTACACAACAGTAAGTGTGAGAGAGGGACACAGTATACAACAGTTAGTGAGCGAGAGAGACACAGTACACAACAGTGAGTGTGAGAGAGTTATACAGTACACAACAGTGAGTGTGAGATAGACACAGTACACAACTGTGAGTGTGAGAGAGAGAGGGACACAGTACACAACAGTGAGTGAGAGAGAGACACAGTACACAACAGTGAGTGAGAGAGAGACACAGTTCACAACAGTGAGTAAGAGAGAGGGAACACAGTACACAACAGTGAGTGTGCAAGAGGGACACAGTACACAACAGTGAGTGAGTGGGACACAGTACACAACAGTGAGTGTGAGAGAAGGACACAGGACACAACAGTGAGTGTGAGAGCGAGACACAGTACACAACAATGAGTGAGAGAGAGGGTCACAGTACACAACAGTGAGTGAGAGAGGGACACAGTGCACAACAGTGAGTGAGAGAGAGGTACACAGTACAAAACAGTGAGTGAGAGAGAGGGACACAGTACACAACAGTGAGTGAGAGAGGGACACAGCACACAAGTTGAGTGTGAGAGAGTGGCACATTACACAACAGTGATTGAGAGAGAGGGACACAGTACACAACAGTGAGTGAGAGAGAGGGACACAGTACACAACAGTGAGTGTGAGAGAGGGACACAGTACACAACAGTGAGTGAGAGAGAGGTACACAGTACAAAACAGTGAGTGTGAGATAGACACAGTACACAACAGTGAGTGAGAGAGAGGGACAAAGTACTCAACGGTGAGAGAGGGATAGGGACAACTGTGAGTGAGAGAGAGGGGCACAGTACACAACAGTGAGTGTGAGAGAGACACAGTACACAACAGTGAGTGTGAGAGAGGGACACAGTACACAACAGTGAGTGTGAGAGAGACACAGTACACAACAGTAAGTGTGAGAGAGTTACACAATAGACAACAGTGAGTGTGAGATAGACACAGTACACAACAGTGAGTGTGAGAGAGAGACACAGTACACAACAGTGAGGGAGAGAGAGGGACACAGTACACAACAGTGAGTAAGAGAGAGGGGCACAGTACACAACAGTGAGTGTGCGAGATGGACACAGTACACAACAGTGAGTGAGTGGGACACAGTACACAACAGTGAGTGTGAGAGAGGGACAAAGTACACAACAGTGAGTGTGAGAGAGGGACACAGGACACAACAGTGAGTGTGAGAGAGACATAGTACACAACAGTAAGTGTGAGAGAGGGACACAGTACACAAGAGTGAGTGAGGGAGAAAGACACATTACACAACAGTGAGTGTGAGAGGGTGACACAGTACACAACAGTGAGTGAGAGAGAGTGACACAATACACAACAGTGAGAGAGAGAGAGGGACACATTACACAACAGTGAGTGAGAGAGAGGGACAGTACACAGCAGTGATTGAGAGAGATGGACACAGTACACAACAGAGAGTGGGAGAGAGGGACACACTACACAACAGTGAGTGTGAGAGAGACACAGTACACAACAGTGAGTGTGAGAGAGGGACACAGTACACAACAGTTAGTGAGGGAGAGGTACACAGTACAAAACAGTGAGTGTGAGATAGACACAGTACACAACAGTGAGTGAGAGAGAGTGACACAGTACACAACAATGAGTGAGAGAGAGGGACAAAGGACTCAACGGTGAGAGAGGGATAGGGACAACTGTGAGTGAGAGAGAGGGGCACAGTACACAACAGTGAGTGTGAGAGAGACACAGTACACAACAGTGAGTGTGAGAGAGGGACACAGTACACAACAGTGACTGTGAGAGAGACACAGTACACAACAGTAAGTGTGAGAGAGTTACACAATAGACAACAGTGAGTGTGAGATCGACACAGTACACAACAGTGAGTGTGAGAGAGACACACAGTACACAACAGTGAGGGAGAGAGAGGGACACAGTACACAACAGTGAGTAAGAGAGAGGGGCACAGTACACAACAGTGAGTGTGCGAGATGGACACAGTACACAACAGTGAGTGAGTGGGACACAGTACACAACAGTGAGTGTGAGAGAGGGACAAAGTACACAACAGTGAGTGTCAGAGAGGGACACAGGACATAACAGTGAGTGTGAGAGAGACACAGTGCACAACAGTAAGTGTGAGAGAGGGACACAGTACACAAGAGTGAGTGAGGGAGAAAGACACATTACACAACAGTGAGTGTGAGAGGGTGACACAGTACACAACAGTGAGTGAGAGAGAGGGACACAGTACACAACAGTGAGTGAGTGAGGGACACAGTACACAACAGTGAGTGAGAGAGAGACACAGTACACAACAGTGAGTGTGAGAGAAGGACACAGGACACAACAGTGAGTGTGAGAGCGAGACACAGTACACAACAATGAGTGAGAGAGAGGGTCACAGTACACAACAGTGAGTGAGAGAGGGACACAGTGCACAACAGTGAGTGAGAGAGAGGTACACAGTACAAAAACAGTGAGTGAGAGAGGGACACAGTACACAACAGTGAGTGAGAGAGGGACACAGCACACAAGAGTGAGTGTGAGAGAGTGGCACATTACACAACAGTGATTGAGAGAGAGGGACACAGTACACAAAAGTGAGTGAGAGAGAGGGACACAGTACACAACAGTGAGTGTGAGAGAGGGACACAGTACACAACAGTGAGTGAGAGAGAGGGACACAGTACACAACAGTGAGTGAGAGAGGGACACAGCACACAAGAGTGAGTGTGAGAGAGTGGCACATTACACAACAGTGATTGAGAGAGAGGGACACAATAAACAACAGTGAGAGAGAGAGAGGGACACAGTACACAACAGTGAGTGTGAGAGAGGGACACAGTACACAACAGTGAGTGAGAGAGAGGGACAAAGTACACAACGGTGAGAGAGGGATAGGGACAACTGTGAGTGAGAGAGAGGGGCACAGTACACAACAGTGAGTGTGAGAGAGACACAGTACACAACAGTGAGTGTGAGAGAGGGACACAGTACACAACAGTGAGTGTGAGAGAGACACAGTACACAACAGTAAGTGTGAGAGAGGGACACAGTATACAACAGTTAGTGAGCGAGAGAGACACAGTACACAACAGTGAGTGTGAGAGAGTTACACAATAGACAACAGTGAGTGTGAGATAGACACAGTACACAACAGTGAGTGTGAGAGAGACACACAGTACACAACAGTGAGGGAGAGAGAGGGACACAGTACACAACAGTGAGTAAGAGAGAGGGACACAGTACACAACAGTGAGTGAGAGAGAGGGACACAGTACACAACAGTGAGTGTGAGAGAGGGACACAGTACACAACAGTGAGTGAGAGAGAGGGACACAGTACACAACAGTGAGTGAGAGAGAGGGACACAGTACACAACAGTGAGTGAGAGAGGGACACAGCACACAAGAGTGAGTGTGAGAGAGTGGCACATTACACAACAGTGATTGAGAGAGAGGGACACAATAAACAACAGTGAGTGGAGAGAGGGACACAGTGCACAACAGTGAGAGAGAGAGAGGGACACAGTACACAACAGAGAGTGGGAGAGAGGGACACACTACACAACAGTGAGTGTGAGAGGGACACAGTACACAACAGTGAGTGTGAGAGAGGGACACAGTACACAACAGTTAGTGAGGGAGAGGTACACAGTACAAAACAGTGAGTGTGAGATAGACACAGTACACAACAGTGAGTGTGAGAGAGGGACACAGTACACAACAGTGAGTGAGAGAGAGGGACAAAGTACACAACGGTGAGAGAGGGATAGGGACAACTGTGAGTGAGAGAGAGGGGCACAGTACACAACAGTGAGTGTGAGAGAGACACAGTACACAACAGTGAGTGTGAGAGAGGGACACAGTACACAACAGTGAGTGTGAGAGAGACACAGTACACAACAGTAAGTGTGAGAGAGGTACACAGTACACAACAGTGAGTGTGAGAGAGACACAGTACACAACAGTGAGTGTGAGAGAGGGACACAGTACACAACAGTGAGTGAGGGAGAAAGACACATTACACAACAGTGAGTGTGAGAGGGTGACACAGTACACAACAGTGAGTGAGAGAGAGGGACACAGTACACAACAGTGAGTGAGAGAGGGACACAGTACACAACAGTGAGTGAGAGAGAGACACAGTACACAACAGTGAGTGTGAGAGAGGACACAGTACACAACAGTGAGTGTGAGAGAGACACAGTACACAACAGTGAGTGAGAGAGAGGGTCACAGTACACAACAGTGAGTGAGAGAGGGACACAGTACACAACAGTGAGTGAGAGAGAGGGACACAGTACACAACAGTGAGTGAGAGAGGGACACAGTACACAACAGTGAGTGAGAGAGAGGGACACAGTACACAACAGTGAGTGTGAGAGAGGGACACAGTACACAACAGTGAGAGAGAGAGAGACACACAGTACAGAACAGTGAGTGAGAGAGAGGAACAAAGTACACAACGGTGAGTGAGAGAGAGTGACACAGTACACCACAGTGAGTGTGAGAGAGACACAGTACACAGCAGTGATTGAGAGAGAGGGACACAGTACACAACAGTGAGTGGAGAGAGGGACACAGTGCACAACAGTGAGAGAGAGAGAGGGACACAGTACACAACAGAGAGTGGGAGAGAGGGACACACTACACAACAGTGAGTGTGAGAGAGACACAGTACACAACAGTAAGTGTGAGAGAGCGACACAGTATACAACAGTTAGTGAGCGAGAGAGACACAGCACACAACAGTGAGTGAGAGAGTTACACAGTACACAACAGTGAGTTTGAGATAGACACAGTACACAACAGTGAGTGTGAGAGAGACACACAGTACACAACAGTGAGGGAGAGAGAGGGACACAGTACACAACAGTGAGTAAGAGAGAGGGACACAGTACACAACAGTGAGTGTGCGAGAGGGACACAGTACACAACGGTGAGTGTGTGGGACACAGGACACAACAGTGAGTGTGAGAGAGGGACACAGGACACAACAGTGAGTGTGAGAGCGAGACACAGTACACAACAATGAGTGAGAGAGAGGGTCACAGTACACAACAGTGAGTGAGAGAGGGACACAGTTCACAACAGTGAGTGTGAGAGAGTGGCACGTTACAAAACAGTGATTGAGAGAGAGGGAAACAGTACACAACAGTGAGTGAGAGAGAGGGACACAGTACACAACAGTGAATGTGAGAGAGGGACACAATAAACAACAGTGAGAGAGAGAGAGGGACACAGTACACAACAGTGAGTGTGAGAGAGGGACACAGTACACAACAGTGAGTGAGAGAAAGGGACAAAGTACATAACGGTGAGAGAGGGATAGGGACAACTGTGAGTGAGAGAGAGGGACACAGTACACAACAGTGAGTGAGAGAGATACACAGTACACAACAGTGACTTAGAGAGAAAGGCACAGTACACAACAGTGAGTGTGAGAGAGGGACACAGTACACAACAGTGAGTGTGAGAGAGACACAGTACACAACAGTAAGTGTGAGAGAGGGACACAGTATACAACAGTGAGGGAGAGAGAGGGATACAGTACACAACAGTGAGTAAGAGAGAGGGACACAGTACACAACAGTGAGTGTGCGAGATGGACACAGTACACAACAGTGAGTGAGTGGGACACAGTACACAACAGTGAGTGTGAGAGAGGGACAAAGTACACAACAGTGAGTGTGAGAGAGGGACACAGGACATAACAGTGAGTGTGAGAGAAACACAGTACACAACAGTGAGTGTGAGAGAGGGACACAGGACATAACAGTGATTGTGAGAGAGACACAGTACACAACAGTAAGTGTGAGAGAGGGACACAGTACACAAGAGTGAGTGAGGGAGAAAGACACATTACACAACAGTGAGTGTGAGAGGGTGACACAGTACACAACAGTGAGTGAGAGAGAGTGACACAGTACACAACAGTGAGAGAGAGAGAGGGACACATTACACAACAGTGAGAGAGAGAGAGACACAGTACACAACAGTGAGTGTGAGAGATGGACACAGTACACAACAGTGAGTGTGAGAGAGACACAGTACACAACAGTAAGTGTGAGAGAGGGACACAGTATACAACAGTTAGTGAGCGAGAGAGACACAGTACACAACAGTGAGTGTGAGAGAGTTATACAGTACACAACAGTGAGTGTGAGATAGACACAGTACACAACTGTGAGTGTGAGAGAGAGGGACACAGTACACAACAGTGAGTGAGAGAGAGACACAGTACACAACAGTGAGTGAGAGAGAGACACAGTTCACAACAGTGAGTAAGAGAGAGGGAACACAGTACACAACAGTGAGTGTGCAAGAGGGACACAGTACACAACAGTGAGTGAGTGGGACACAGTACACAACAGTGAGTGTGAGAGAAGGACACAGGACACAACAGTGAGTGTGAGAGCGAGACACAGTACACAACAATGAGTGAGAGAGAGGGTCACAGTACACAACAGTGAGTGAGAGAGGGACACAGTGCACAACAGTGAGTGAGAGAGAGGTACACAGTACAAAACAGTGAGTGAGAGAGAGGGACACAGTACACAACAGTGAGTGAGAGAGGGACACAGCACACAAGTTTGAGTGTGAGAGAGTGGCACATTACACAACAGTGATTGAGAGAGAGGGACACAGTACACAACAGTGAGTGAGAGAGAGGGACACAGTACACAACAGTGAGTGTGAGAGAGGGACACAGTACACAACAGTGAGTGAGAGAGAGGTACACAGTACAAAACAGTGAGTGTGAGATAGGACACAGTACACAACAGTGAGTGAGAGAGAGGGACAAAGTACTCAACGGTGTGAGAGGGATAGGGACAACTGTGAGTGAGAGAGAGGGGCACAGTACACAACAGTGAGTGTGAGAGAGACACAGTACACAACAGTGAGTGTGAGAGAGGGACACAGTACACAACAGTGAGTGTGAGAGAGACACAGTACACAACAGTAAGTGTGAGAGAGTTACACAATAGACAACAGTGAGTGTGAGATCGACACAGTACACAACAGTGAGTGTGAGAGAGAGACACAGTACACAAGAGTGAGGGAGAGAGAGGGACACAGTACACAACAGTGAGTAAGAGAGAGGGGCACAGTACACAACAGTGAGTGTGCGAGATGGACACAGTACACAACAGTGAGTGAGTGGGACACAGTACACAACAGTGAGTGTGAGAGAGGGACAAAGTACACAACAGTGAGTGTGAGAGAGGGACACAGGACACAAGAGTGAGTGAGGGAGAAAGACACATTACACAACAGTGAGTGTGAGAGGGTGACACAGTACACAACAGTGAGTGAGAGAGAGTGACACAATACACAACAGTGAGAGAGAGAGAGGGACACATTACACAACAGTGAGTGAGAGAGAGGGACAGTACACAGCAGTGATTGAGAGAGATGGACACAGTACACAACAGTGAGTGGAGAGAGGGACACAGTACACAACAGTGAGTGTGAGAGAGACACACAGTACACAACAGTGAGGGAGAGAGAGGGACACAGTACACAACAGTGAGTAAGAGAGAGGGGCACAGTACACAACAGTGAGTGTCAGAGAGGGACACAGGACATAACAGTGAGTGTGAGAGAGACACAGTGCACAACAGTAAGTGTGAGAGAGGGACACAGTACACAAGAGTGAGTGAGGGAGAAAGACACATTACACAACAGTGAGTGTGAGAGGGTGACACAGTACACAACAGTGAGTGAGAGAGAGGGACACAGTACACAACAGTGAGTGAGTGAGGGACACAGCACACAACAGTGAGTGAGAGAGAGACACAGTACACAACAGTGAGTGTGAGAGAAGGACACAGGACACAACAGTGAGTGTGAGAGCGAGACACAGTACACAACAATGACTGAGAGAGAGGGTCACAGTACACAACAGTGAGTGAGAGAGGGACACAGTGCACAACAGTGAGTGAGAGAGAGGTACACAGTACAAAAACAGTGAGTGAGAGAGGGACACAGTACACAACAGTGAGTGAGAGAGGACACAGCACACAAGAGTGAGTGTGAGAGAGTGGCACATTACACAACAGTGATTGAGAGAGAGGGACACAGTACACAAAAGTGAGTGAGAGAGAGGGACACAGTACACAACAGTGAGTGTGAGAGAGGGACACAGTACACAACAGTGAGTGAGAGAGAGGGACACAGTACACAACAGTGAGTGAGAGAGGGACACAGCACACAAGAGTGAGTGTGAGAGAGTGGCACATTACACAACAGTGATTGAGAGAGAGGGACACAATAAACAACAGTGAGAGAGAGAGAGGGACACAGTACACAACAGTGAGTGTGAGAGAGGGACACAGTACACAACAGTGAGTGAGAGAGAGGGACAAAGTACACAACGGTGAGAGAGGGATAGGGACAACTGTGAGTGAGAGAGAGGGGCACAGTACACAACAGTGAGTGTGAGAGAGACACAGTACACAACAGTGAGTGTGAGAGAGGGACACAGTACACAACAGTGAGTGTGAGAGAGACACAGTACACAACAGTAAGTGTGAGAGAGGGACACAGTATACAACAGTTAGTGAGCGAGAGAGACACAGTACACAACAGTGAGTGTGAGAGAGTTACACAATAGACAACAGTGAGTGTGAGATAGACACAGTACACAACAGTGAGTGTGAGAGTGACACACAGTACACAACAGTGAGGGAGAGAGAGGGACACAGTACACAACAGTGAGTAAGAGAGAGGGACACAGTACACAACAGTGAGTGTGCGAGATGGACACAGTACACAACAGTGAGTGAGTGGGACACAGTACACAACAGTGAGTGTGAGAGAGGGACAAAGTACACAACAGTGAGTGAGAGAGAGGGACACAGTACACAACAGTGGTGTGAGAGGGGACACAGTACACAAAGTGAGTGTGAGAGAGTGGCACATTACACAACAGTGAGTGAGAGAGAGGGACACATTACACAACAGTGAGTGAGAGAGAGGGACACAGTACACAACAGTGAGTGTGAGAGAGGGACACAGTACACAACAGTGAGTGAGAGAGAGGTACACAGTACAAAACAGTGAGTGAGAGAGAGGGACACAGTACACAACAGTGAGTGAGAGAGGGACACAGCACACAAGAGTGAGTGTGAGAGAGTGGCACATTACACAACAGTGATTGAGAGAGAGGGACACAGTACACAACAGTGAGTGGAGAGAGGGACACAGTGCACAACAGTGAGAGAGAGAGAGGGACACAGTACACAACAGAGAGTGGGAGAGAGGGACACACTACACAACAGTGAGTGTGAGAGGGACACAGTACACAACAGTGAGTGTGAGAGAGGGACACAGTACACAACAGTTAGTGAGGGAGAGGTACACAGTACAAAACAGTGAGTGTGAGATAGACACAGTACACAACAGTGAGTGAGAGAGAGGGACAAAGTACTCAACGGTGAGAGAGGGATAGGGACAACTGTGAGTGAGAGAGAGGGGCACAGTACACAACAGTGAGTGTGAGAGAGACACAGTACACAACAGTGAGTGTGAGAGAGGGACACAGTACACAACAGTGAGTGTGAGAGAGACACAGTACACAACAGTGAGTGTGCGAGATGGACACAGTACACAACAGTGAGTAAGAGAGAGGGGCACAGTACACAACAGTGAGTGTGCGAGATGGACACAGTACACAACAGTGAGTGAGTGGGACACAGTACACAACAGTGAGTGTGAGAGAGGGACAAAGTACACAACAGTGAGTGTGAGAGAGGGACACAGGACACAACAGTGAGTGTGAGAGAGACATAGTACACAACAGTAAGTGTGAGAGAGGGACACAGAACACAAGAGTGAGTGAGGGAGTAAGACACATTACACAACAGTGAGTGTGAGAGGGTGACACAGTACACAACAGTGAGTGAGAGAGAGTGACACAATACACAACAGTGAGAGCGAGAGAGGGACACATTACACAACAGTGAGTGAGAGAGAGGGACAGTACACAGCAGTGATTGAGAGAGATGGACACAGTACACAACAGAGAGTGGGAGAGAGGGACACACTACACAACAGTGAGTGTGAGAGAGACACAGTACACAACAGTGAGTGTGAGAGAGGGACACAGTACAGAACAGTTAGTGAGGGAGAGGTACACAGTACAAAACAGTGAGTGTGAGATAGACACAGTACACAACAGTGAGTGAGAGAGAGGGACAAAGGACTCAACGGTGAGAGAGGGATAGGGACAACTGTGAGTGAGAGAGAGGGGCACAGTACACAACAGTGAGTGTGAGAGAGACACAGTACACAACAGTGAGTGTGAGAGAGGGACACAGTACACAACAGTGACTGTGAGAGAGACACAGTACACAACAGTAAGTGTGAGAGAGTTACACAATAGACAACAGTGAGTGTGAGATCGACACAGTACACAACAGTGAGTGTGAGAGAGACACACAGTACACAACAGTGAGGGAGAGAGAGGGACACAGTACACAACAGTGAGTAAGAGAGAGGGACACAGTACACAACAGTGAGTGTGCGAGATGGACACAGTACACAACAGTGAGTGAGTGGGACACAGTACACAACAGTGAGTGTGAGAGAGGGACACAGTACACAACAGTGAGTGTCAGAGAGGGACACAGGACATAACAGTGAGTGTGAGAGAGACACAGTGCACAACAGTGAGTGTGAGAGAGGGACACAGTACACAAGAGTGAGTGAGGGAGAAAGACACATTACACAACAGTGAGTGTGAGAGGGTGACACAGTACACAACAGTGAGTGAGAGAGAGGGACACAGTACACAACAGTGAGTGAGTGAGGGACACAGTACACAACAGTGAGTGAGAGAGAGACACAGTACACAACAGTGAGTGTGAGAGAAGGACACAGGACACAACAGTGAGTGTGAGAGCGAGACACAGTACACAACAATGAGTGAGAGAGAGGGTCACAGTACACAACAGTGAGTGAGAGAGGGACACAGTGCACAACAGTGAGTGAGAGAGAGGTACACAGTACAAAACAGTGAGTGAGAGAGGGACACAGTACACAACAGTGAGTGAGAGAGGGACACAGCACACAAGAGTGAGTGTGAGAGAGTGGCACATTACACAACAGTGATTGAGAGAGAGGGACACAGTACACAACAGTGAGTGAGAGAGAGGGACACAGTACACAACAGTGAGTGTGAGAGAGGGACACAGTACACAACAGTGAGTGAGAGAGAGGGACACAGTACACAACAGTGAGTGAGAGAGGGACACAGCACACAAGAGTGAGTGTGAGAGAGTGGCACATTACACAACAGTGAGTGAGAGAGAGGGACACAATACACAACAGTGAGTGAGAGAGAGGGACACAGTACACAACAGTGAGTGTGAGAGAGGGACACAGTACACAACAGTGAGTGAGAGAGAGGGACAAAGTACACAACGGTGAGAGAGGGATAGTGACAACTGTGAGTGAGAGAGAGGGGCACAGTACACAACAGTGAGTGTGAGAGAGACACAGTACACAACAGTGAGTGTGAGAGAGGGACACAGTACACAACAGTGAGTGTGAGAGAGACACAGTACACAACAGTAAGTGTGAGAGAGGGACACAGTATACAACAGTTAGTGAGCGAGAGAGACACAGTACACAACAGTGAGTGTGAGAGAGTTACACAATAGACAACAGTGAGTGTGAGATAGACACAGTACACAACAGTGAGTGTGAGAGAGACACACAGTACACAACAGTGAGGGAGAGAGAGGGACACAGTACACAACAGTGAGTAAGAGAGAGGGACACAGTACACAACAGTGAGTGTGCGAGATGGACACAGTACACAACAGTGAGTGAGTGGGACACAGTACACAACAGTGAGTGTGAGAGAGGGACAAAGTACACAACAGTGAGTGAGGGAGAAAGACACATTACACAACAGTGAGTGTGAGAGGGTGACACAGTACACAACAGTGAGTGAGAGAGAGGGACACAGTACACAACAGTGAGAGAGAGAGAGGGACACATTACACAACAGTGAGTGAGAGAGAGGGACACAGTACACAATAGTGAGAGAGAGAGAGACACACAGTACAGAACAGTGAGTGAGAGAGAGGAACAAAGTACACAACAGTGAGTGAGAGAGAGAGTGACACAGTACACCACAGTGAGTGTGAGAGAGACACAGTACACAGCAGTGATTGAGAGAGAGGGACACAGTACACAACAGTGAGTGGAGAGAGGGACACAGTGCACAACAGTGAGAGAGAGAGAGGGACACAGTACACAACAGAGAGTGGGAGAGAGGGACACACTACACAACAGTGAGTGTGAGAGAGACACAGTACACAACAGTGAGTGTGAGAGAGGGACACAGTACACAACAGTTAGTGAGGGAGAGGTACACAGTACAAAACAGTGAGTGTGAGATAGACACAGTACACAACAGTGAGTGAGAGAGAGGGACAAAGTACTCAACGGTGAGAGAGGGATAGGGACAACTGTGAGTGAGAGAGAGGGGCACAGTACACAACAGTGAGTGTGAGAGAGACACAGTACACAACAGTGAGTGTGAGAGAGGGACACAGTACACAACAGTGAGTGTGAGAGAGACACAGTACACAACAGTAAGTGTGAGAGAGTTACACAATAGACAACAGTGAGTGTGAGATAGACACAGTACACAACAGTGAGTGTGAGAGAGACACACAGTACACAACAGTGAGGGAGAGAGAGGGACACAGTACACAACAGTGAGTGAGAGAGAGGGACACAGTACACAACAGTGAATGTGAGAGAGGGACACAATAAACAACAGTGAGAGAGAGAGAGGGACACAGTACACAACAGTGAGTGTGAGAGAGGGACACAGTACACAACAGTGAGTGTGTGAGAGGGACACAGTACACAACAGTGAGTGTGAGAGAGACACAGTACACAACAGTGAGTGTGAGAGAGGGACACAGTACACAACAGTGAGTGTGAGAGAGACACAGTACACAACAGTAAGTGTGAGAGAGGGACACAGTATACAACAGTTAGTGAGCGAGAGAGACACAGTACACAACAGTGAGTGTGAGAGAGTTACACAGTACACAACAGTGAGTGTGAGATAGACACAGTACACAACAGTGAGTGTGAGAGAGACACACAGTACACAACAGTGAGGGAGAGAGAGGGACACAGTACACAACAGTGAGTAAGAGAGAGGGACACAGTACACAACAGTGAGTGTGCGAGAGGGACACAGTACACAACAGTGAGTGAGAGAGGGACACAGTACACAACAGTGAGTGAGAGAGAGGGACACAGTACACAACAGTGAGTGAGAGAGAGACACACAGTACACAACAGTGAGTGAGAGAGAGGAACACAGTACACAACAGTGAGTGAGAGAGAGGACACAGTACACAACAGTGAGTGAGAGAGGGACACAGTACACAACAGAGAGTGGGAGAGAGGGACACACTACACAACAGTGAGTGTGAGAGAGGGACAAAGTACACAACAGTGAGAGTGAGAGAGGGACACAGGACATAACAGTGAGTGTGAGAGAGACACAGTACACAACAGTGAGTGTGAGAGAGGGACACAGGACATAACAGTGAGTGTGAAATAGACACAGTACACAACAGTAAGTGTGAGAGGGACACAGTACACAACAGTGAGTGAGGGAGAGGGACACAGTACACATCAGTGAGTGTGTGAGAGGGTGACACAGTACACAACAGTGAGTGTGAGAGAGGTACACAGTACAGAACAGTGAGTGTGAGATAGACACAGTACACAACAGTGAGTGTGAGAGAGGGACACAGTACACAACATTGAGAGTGTGAGAGGGACACAGTACACAACAGTAATTGTGAGAGCGGGACAAAGTACATAACAGTGAGTGAGGGAGAAAGACACATTACACCACAGTGAGTGTGAGAGGGTGACACAGTACACAACAGTGAGTGAGAGAGAGTGACACAGTACACAACAGTGAGTGTGAGAGAGGGATACAGTACACAACAGTGAGTGTGTGAGAGAGACACAGTACACAACAGTGAGTGAGAGAGAGGGACACAGTACACAACAGTGAGTGTGCGAGAGGGACACAGTACACAACAGTGAGTGAGAGAGAGGGACACAGTACACAACAGTGAGTGGGAGAGAGGGACACAGTGCACAACAGTGAGAGAGAGAGAGAGTGACACAGTACACAGCAGTGATTGAGAGAGAGGGACACAGTACACAACAGTGAGTGAGAGAGAGGGACACACTTCACAACAGTGAGTGTGAGAGAGACACAGTACACAACATTGAGTGTGAGGGAGACACAGTACACAACAGTGAGTGTGAGAGAGGGACACAGTACACTACAGTTAGTGAGGGAGAGGTACACAGTACAAAACAGTGAGTAAGAGAGAGGGACACAGTGCACAACAGTGAGTGTGAGATAGACACAGTACACAACAGTGAGTGTGAGAGAGACACACAGTACACAACAGTGAGGGAGAGAGAGGGACACAGTACACAACAGTGAGTAAGAGCGAGGGACACAGTACACAACAGTGAGTGTGCGAGAGGGACACAGTGCACAACGGTGAGGGAGTGGGACACAGGACACAACAGTGAGTGTGAGAGAGGGACACAGGACTCAACAGTGAGTGTGAGAGCGAGACACAGTACACAACAATGAGGGAGAGAGAGGGTCACAGTACACAACAGTGAGTGAGAGAAGGACACAGTGCACAACAGTGAAAGAGAGAGAGGGACACAGTACACAACAGAGAGTGGGAGAGAGGGACACAGTACACAACAGTGAGTGTGAGAGAGACACAGTACACAACAGTTAGTGAGCGAGAGAGACACAGTACACAACAGTGAGTGTGAGAGAGACACAGTACACAACAGTGAGGGAGAGAGAGGGACACAGTACACAACAGTGAGTGTGCGAGAGGGACACAGTACACAACAGTGAGTGAGAGAGAGGGACACAGAACACAACAGTGAGTGAGAGAGGGACACAGCACACAACAGTGAGTGTGAGAGAGTGGCACATTACAAAACAGTGATTGAGAGAGAGGGAAACAGTACACAGTACACAACAGTGAGTGAGTGAGAGGGTAACAGTACACAACAGTGAGTGTGCGAGAGGGACACAGTACACAACAGTGAGTGAGAGAGAGGGACACAGGACACAACAGTGAGTGTGAGAGCGAGACACAGTACACAACAGTGAGTGTGAGAGAGGGACACAGTACACAACAGTGAGTGAGAGAGAGGGACACAGTACAAAACAGTGAGGGAGAGAGAGGGACAAAGTACACAACAGTGAGTGAGAGAGAGAGACACAGTACACAACAATGAGTGAGAGAGAGAGACACAGTACACAACAGCGAGAGAGAGGTACACAGTACACAACAGTGAGAGAGAGAGAGGGACACAGTACACAACAGTGAGTAAGAGAGAGGGACACAGTGCACAACAGTGAGTGTGCGAGAGGGACACAGTACACAACAGTGAGTGAGTGGGACACAGTACACAACAGTGAGTGTGAGATAGACAAAGTACACAACAGTGAGTGAGAGAGAGGGACACAGTACACAACAGTGAGTGGGAGAGAGGGACACAGTGCACAACAGTGAGAGACAGAGAGTGACACAGAACACAACAGTGATTGAGAGGGAGGGACAAAGTACACAACAGTGAGTGAGAGAGAGAGAGACACAGTACACAACAGTGAGTGTGAGAGAGGGACACAGGACACAACAGTGAGTGTGAGAGCGAGACACAGTACACAACAGTGAGTGAGAGAGGGACACAGTTCACAACAGTGAGTGAGGGAGAGGTACACAGTACAAAACAGTGAGTGAGAGAGAGGGACACTGAACACAACAGTGAGTGTGAGAGAGTGGCACATTACAAAACAGTGATTGAGAGAGAGGGAAACAGTACACAGTACACAACAGTGAGTGAGTGAGAGGGTCACAGTACACAACAGTGAGTGTGCGAGAGGGACACAGTACACAACAGTGAGTGAGAGAGAGGGACACAGTACACAACAGTGAGTGTGAGAGAGGCACACAGGACACAACAGTGAGTGTGAGAGCGAGACACAGTACACAACAGTGAGTGTGAGAGAGGGACACAGTACACAACAGTGAGTGAGAGAGAGGGACACAGTACAAAACAGTGAGTGAGAGAGAGGGACAAAGTACACAACAGTGAGTGAGAAAGAGAGACACAGTACACAACAATGAGTGAGAGAGAGACACACAGTACACAACAGCGAGAGAGAGGTACACAGTGCACAACAGTGAGAGAGAGGGACACAGTAGACAACAGTTAGTGAGAGAGAGAGAGACATTGCACAACAGTGAGTGAGAGAGAAAGACGCAGTACACAACAGTGAGTGAGAGAGAAATACACAGACGCAACAGTGAGTGAGAGAGATGGACACAGTACACAACAGTGAGTGAGAGAGACACAGTTCACCACAGTGAGTGAGAGAGACGACACAGTACACAGCAGTGAGTGAGAGAGGGTCACAGTACACAACAGTGAGTGAGAGAGAGGAAACAGTACACAACAGTGAGTGAGAGAGAGAGACACAGTGCACAACAGTGACTGGGAGAGAGGGACACAGTACACAGCAGTGAGTGAGAGAGAGTCACAGTACACAACAGTGAGTGAGAGAGAGGAAACAGTACACCACAGTTAATGGGAGGGAGGGACACAGTACACAACAGTGACTGAGAGAAGGACACAGTACTCAACAGCAAGTGACAGAAAGACACAGTGCACAACAGTGAGTGAGAGAGGGGGACACAGTGCACAACAGTGAGTCAGAGAGAGGGACACAGTACACAACAGTGAGTGAGAGAGGGACACTGTACAACGCAATGATATATAGATATATATATGTGTACGTAATATTGCCTCTGTTATCTATTCCCTAACTCTTTTAACATGCACGGATTCAATCCATCCGGACCCACACTTCATCCTCTATCAGTTTGGGTAGTCCATAAATGATCTGTTCCCTTTCTATCTTAAATGTCTTTTTCATCTCCTCTATTCTCATTACCTCACTGTTAAACGCCGTGGTCAATATCGAGGCAAATTAACAGTTCAATACTGCTGTCATTTTGCTGTCATGGCCTGTAAGTTTAACTTGTGCATTTCTTAGTGGCCCTACTCCTGGCCTGATCTTTCTTTAATTATGTGTGTGGCTGTTGAGCATTCACTAATTCCTTTTATATTCCTTGATAATTTAATTTCTTTGTTCCTCTTTGTCTTCTTAATTGTGTTTTTTTAACTTATTTCCTAACCTCTTTGTGTTCCCCTTTGTCATCCTCTCCTTTGTTTTCTATGTATTTTCTGTTTGCTTTTACTTTAGTTTCAACTTTGCCCTCATGACGAGGCCGTAGCTCAGTCTTGTGGCCTTCACCCCCACCTCGCACAGATAAGAGGTTGTGAGAGTCACAGGAAATAAAGTGAAGAAGACTAGAAAGGCGTTGGCCTTCCTTTACAACAGGAACCCTTTGGAGGCTCGCAGCTGGAGGCCTTCTGCCTGCTGTCGGTTTCTCTGTCCTTCAGCAGTAGCTGGCCTTCTGCTCCCGATCACAGGTGTGATCAGATTTCAGGAGGCTCATCCGCACTGGGGGATCATGGGGTATTCTGAAGACATGAAGCCACAAATCCGGTCAGATTCCGGTCAGGTGCAGCTCAAGTGCATTGGGCCTGACTAGCACACCCACACAGGGTGCCTGTATCTTTTACACACTAGCTACTGTACACAACCTTTTGTGCACTTTGTATCGATCTGTGAATATTCTTGGATGTCATATGTACCGTATTATACACTAACACTGCAGAGAATAACATTAAAAGATTGAAATTATATTCTCTATCTTTCTAATCCCCAGATTGGTCTAATATAATACAAATGGATACATTTATTTCATTAAATACATCGTAAGAGTCTCTGACAATGTGACAGATCTCCTGAAATAAAGCCCTTGTATTAGAATGGTTTGCACCAGTGCTTTAGAAGTGGAGAGTTAGTAGTATTTTGAATCTAACAAAGCTGTATTATTCTCCTCGAATATTTTTTTCTGATTTCCACTAGGGAATGTTACTAAAATATCTTATTCCCAGACCAGTATTGCAGTGAAGCAGTTACCTAACCTGTTTGTTCAATGACTGTAACTAATGTCAATTATTCTGTACACTTGAGATTTCTCTCTGATATAAAGGGAGGTTTGATCTGAAGATGTTTTATCTGTGCGTCAATCATACCGACGGCCAACTTAACCTCTCAGAGTAAATGGAGGGTTCAATAATTTTTCAGATATCAGCAATTTTCTATCCCATTCTGGCAGTGGTTGGTGTCCCTGGTAAGTCACTACGAATAGTTATTATTAACCTTTCTCAGTGTTAACTGTATTACTGTTCTTGCTGCCTGTCTAACAATGCTGTTTGTTTGTTTTGATGTGTTTGATTTACAGTCATTAGTTTCTGAAATCAATCAAATAAGCAACTTGATCCCATATTCCAGCATGTCCTTAATATAATCATCAGACGGATAACAGGATTTTTCTGAAGTTACAAAATCTACAATTGTACCAATTTCATTCTGGGTCATAATATTAACAGATTATTGCCTCCCGTGTCGCAGCACTGGGCAGGAGTAGCCCATCTAAACTGCACTGTTGCTTTCCAGCACTCGGATCGCCACGGTTTCCTGTCCGTGCCGTTTCAATGATGAGCGGTCAGCACGGAGCAAACCCAAGGCGTTGGTGAGCGTGGTTCGGACTGTCAGGAGAAGACAATCGGAGCCCAGCCGGCCCTGCAGGTTTCTGGCCTCGGGGATCAGGATCTTCAGCCTACCGATCTCCACCGGCAGCCAACAGTTCCCGCTGAGACTTCAGGATGGCGAGGGCGGAGACTAACTCTGGAAACCGAGCTTCCAATCTACAGACTGCCCACCCTGTCCCGGAGACTTGGGTCAGCAGCATCCGGGGCAGATCTCAATGCCACATTCTTCCCCCGCTGTTTAGTGGCACAGAGCTTGAGGTAGACCAGGGCAATGAGACCGAGACTGGGATGTCCACCCCCGCCTCATGACCATCAGAGTCTTGATCATGTGCCGACTGTGTGCTCAGGTCAGATTCCCGGGCACATCCCTGGGCAGCACTGAAGAGGTAGGAACTTGGCGGGCCAGGTCCCTGAGCAGAACTAACATCCCGCGGTGGGTGCAGAGGTAGGATTTGGATTATCATCCCTATATTGCTGAGTTACGCATGCCAGGGTAGACAAGAAACAAGTTATTTAACAGGTCCTACTTTGTGTGGATAATGTCACCCTTGGCCTAGACTGCTCCTGTCTCTGGCTCCGTCAGTAAACCATTAAACACCTGTTACTGGGCACTACTGATCTATTCTAAATCTCTGTCTCCAGGTTACAAGGAGCCAGTCAACCTTCCACGGGGTGACGTCTCGTTGCAATACTTCTCGCCATTATAAGTAATCTACTTGTCAATCGGGCGATTAAAACATTTGATGTTCTATTGTAATATGCGTGTTTCCAGTCATTACTTTGAATTGGTAGTTTACGGACACACATCCAGTATGTCCAGTCACCCAGGTGCCAAACTGTTTTAACGCGGTGAATTTCAGCTGTTTGTAACTGTTTGAGAGTCCGGTGTGAAATTCTTTCTTTTTACATTGTGCCTTCACACAACGTTGCACAGAGCCACCTGACCAACACCATTACTCACAGGGCATGTACCGGGGCAACACCTTTCTAATGAATTCCATCTGTCTCCTCACCCGCTGTGTGAAGTGTCACACTGTGAGTCCTATTATCACACAACTGGACGGTGCAATGTATCCCTCAGGTTATGTGTAATAAATGCGCCAGGTCTGTGTGTGCGGTGCACATTCTCATTAAAGTAATTTAGAGTAAAGCCGCAGGGAATGTGTGGATGTTGCTCCACATTGTCTGTATTTACTACAATATTGTGTGAAGCGATCTTTGTAACAAAACAGATTCAGATTGGATAAAGTCCGGTAAATCACTCTGATCCATAACAGCACGTTGTGTGTCTTGGAGGGAATATATTAATGTGTCTGGATAAATAATTGTTTTGCTCTGGAATTAATCACTGAGTTAACACACAGACAGAAAGAGTTGAGTGAAAGCAAGTAAAATTCGCAATATTTCAATTCATTTTTAAACAATGATAATCCTTTTGTTGTGAAAATCGCTCATTTTCACCTTTTCCTCTTTCTTGCAGCTAATTTAATGACAATTGTGATTCTCTCCCGAGGAAAGTGCGGCCTCTCAAGATGCATAACTCGTTACCTGGTTGCCATGGCAGCGGCGGACTTAATGTTCATCATTGTTAATGTGATACTTTTTGCGATTAATAATATTTATTTCACAAACTCATTCCTGAACTACACTCCTGTCTGCAGTCTCAGCATCGCCCTGGGTTTTGTTGCCATTGATTGTTCCGTCTGGTTAACAGTCTCTTTCACCTTGGATCGATTTGTGGCCATTTGTTACCAGAAGCTGAGAGTCAAATATTGCACCGAAAAAACAGCGGCCGTCGTTATAGCAACAGTGTGTGGGATAACCTTTGTAGAAAATATTCCAATATACTTTACATTTGAAAGTCAGGAAATAATTGACAATGAACCGTGGTTCTGTGATTTAAAACCAAGCTTCTATACCTCACCCGTGTGGACGGCATTCTCCTGGTTTGACCTTGTTTTAACCCCAGTCGCTCCATTTGTTTTGATTTTGTTGCTCAATGCTCTGACCATCAGGCACATTCTAGCGGCCAGTAGAGTGAGGAGGGGACTCAGGGGCAGTAACAATACTGAGAATCACAAAGATCCAGAGATGGAGAGTCGGAGAAAGTCTATAATTTTACTGCTCGCCATCTCAGGCAGTTTTATCCTGTTATGGTTTGTAAATGTTACATATGATATCTGTGTACAACTTACAGACATTCAAGTGAAGCTCGCATATTCCGATAACCCTCTCACCATCATGCAAGAAACTGGGTTTATGCTTCAGAGTTTGAGTTCCTGCACAAACACATTTATTTATGCAGCAGCGCAGAATAAATTCAGAGGGCAGCTGATGAATGTGATTAAGTGTCCCTTTGATCTAATTATTAAGTTCGTGAAATCATTGAAATAACGGATCTCACTTCTCCCTCACTCAGACTGAGGTTATCCAGTAGCTAACATCGTATATTGTCTCATTATATTTATAGTTGTGTGACATTTTAACATGTCCGTCCGTCCGTCTGTCTGTCTGTGTCTCCTGCAATATTGTGTGAAGCGTCCTTGTCAGATGGGATTGCGGATTGACTCAGGGAGAAAGAATGAAAGACAGGCATCAATATAGTGCCTTTCGCGACTTCAGAATTTCCACAAAGCGCTTCACAGACAATGAGATAGAATGAATAAAGTTGGGGAAATCACTGTCATCCACAACACGTTCTTTTTTTTGTCCCGGAGGGAATATGTTAATGTGTCTGGATAAAGAATTCTATTGTTCTGGAAAACAATGGGCTCACTCACCGACTCTCAGTCCCCCCTCACTCACCGACTCTCAGTCCCCCCTCACTCACTGACTCTCAGTCCCCCCTCACTCACCGACTCTCAGTCCCCCCTCACTCACCGACTCTCAGTCCCCCCTCACTCACCGACTCTCAGTCCCCCTCACTCACCGACTCTCAGTCCCCCCTCACTCACCGACTCTCAGTCCCCCCTCACTCACCGACTCTCAGTCCCCCCTCACTCACCGACTCTCAGTCCCCCCTCACTCACCGACTCTCAGTCCCCCCTCACTCACCGACTCTCAGTCCCCCCTCACTCACCGACTCTCAGTCCCCCCTCACTCACCGACTCTCAGTCCCCCCTCACTCACCGACTCTCAGTCCCCCTCACTCACCGACTCTCAGTCCCCCCTCACTCACCTGACTCTCATTCCCCCCTCACTCACCGACTCTCAGTCCCCCCTCACTCACCGACTCTCAGTCCCCCCTCACTCACCGACTCTCAGTCCCCCCTCACTCACTGACTCTCAGTCCCCCCTCACTCACCGACTCTCAGTCCCCCCTCACTCACTGACTCTCAGTCCCCCCTCACTCACCGACTCTCAGTCCCCCCTCACTCACCGACTCTCAGTCCCCCCTCACTCACCGACTCTCAGTCCCCCCTCACTCACCGACTCTCAGTCCCCCTCACTCACCGACTCTCAGTCCCCCCTCACTCACCGACTCTCAGTCCCCCCTCACTCACCGACTCTCATTCCCCCTCACTCACTGACTCTCAGTCCCCCCTCACTCACCGACTCTCAGTCCCCCCTCACTCACCGACTCTCAGTCCCCCCTCACTCACCGACTCTCAGTCTCCCCTCACTCACCGACTCTCAGTCCACCCTCACTCACTGACTCTCAGTCCCCCCTCACTCACCGACTCTCAGTCCCCCCTCACTCATCAACACTCAGTCCCCCCTCACTCACCGACTCTCAGTCCCCCCTCACTCACCAATTCTCAGTCCCCCCTCACTATCCGACTCTCAGTCCCCCCTTAGTCACAGACTCTCAGTCGCCCTCACTCACTGACTCTCAGTCCCCCTCACTCTCCGACTCTCAGTCCCCCCTCAATCACCGACTCTCAGTCCCCCCTCACTCACCGACTCTCAGTCTCCCCTCACTCTCCAACTCTCAGTCCCACCCTCACTCACCAATTTTCAGAACCCCCTCACTCACCGACTCTCACTCCCACCTCACTCACCATCTCTCAGTCCCCCCCTCACTCACCATCTCTCAGTTCTCCCCTCACTCACCGACTCTCAGTCCCCCCTCACTCACCGACTCTCAGACCCCCCTCATTCACCATCTCTCAGTCCCCCCTCACTCACCGACTCTCAGTCCCACCTCACTCACCGACTCTCAGTCCCCCCCTCACTCACCATCTCTCAGTCCCCCCCTCACTCACCATCTCTCAGTCCCGCATCACTCACCGACTCTCAGTCCCCCCCTCACTCACCGGCACTCAGTTCCCCCTCACTCACCGACAATCAGTCCCCCCTCACTCACCGACTCTCAGTCCCACCTCACTCACCGACTCTCAGTCCCCCCTCATCCACCATCTCTCAGTCCCCCCTCACTCACCGACTCTCAGTCTCCCCTCACTCTCCGACTCTCAGTCACCCCTCACTCTCCGACTCTCAGTCCCCCCTCACTCTCCGACTCTCAGTCCCCCCTCACTCTCCGACTCTCAGTCCCCCCTCACTCACCGAATCTCAGTCCCCCCTCACTCACCGACTTTCAGTCCCCCCTCACTCACCGGCTTTCAGTCCCCCCTCACTCACCGACTCTCAGTCCCCCCTCATTCACTGACTCTCAGTCCCCACTCACTCAATGACTCTCAGTCCCAGCTCACTCATCGACTATCAGACGCCCTCACTCACCCACTCTCAGTTCCACCTCACTCACCGACTCTCAGAACTCCCTCACTCACCGACTCTCAGTCCCCCTTCAGTCACCGACTCTCAGTTTCCCCTCACTCACCGACTCTCAGACCCCCCTCACCCACCAATTCTCAGTTTCCTCTCACTCACCGACTCTTAGTTCCACGGACACCCCGACTCTCAGTCCCACCCTCACTCACCGATTCTCAGTCCCGCCTCAGTAACTGAACCCTCAGAAGCCAAGCTCTGTATTAAAAGGACACCCCAGTTCCTGATCTGCATGTTTAAAGGACCCATGGAACACTATCTGCAATGTTAAGTAACCTCTGTGTTCCCATATTTAATGACACCCATCAACAGATCCAAGCATTTGAAGGACTCTTGTAACCGATCTGTGTATTTAAAGGACACCCCTTGAACCCGATCTGTGTATTGAATGAACCCCGCTTCAACCAATATTTAAAAAATCCCGAATGCCGATCTGTGTATTTAAAGGACCGTTCGCCCCACGCTCTGTGTATTTAAAGAACATTATAAGAACATAAGAACAAAAGAAATAGGAGCAGGAGTAGGCAATTCGGCCCTTCGAGACTGCTCCGCCATTCAATAAGATCATGGCTGATCTTCTACCTCAACTCCATTCACCGGCCCTATCGCCATATCCCTTGATGCCCTTACTAGGCAGAAATCTATCGACTTCGTTATAAAGGACCCCGCGTTCCCGAAATGTGTATTTAAATGATGCTCCTGCAGGGGGTGGTAATGGGGTCAGCCTCCGCCTTCTGACTCAGTGAGCGGTTCGACTCACTCCCACGCCCATGGTTCCTAGACTTTGGACTTATTTAGGGGTTGTGAACAAAAATGCAGTAGACAACAGGATCTGATGAAAGAATTTGACTTTATTAAAAGAAAAAGGTAACAAACTTAAAACACACTTAATACTTAAACACAGTTTGGGGAGCACACGGTACAAGCGAGGGAGAATGACAATATACCAAGCAAAAACCTTATCCCTCCCAAAGATCCCAGTATCTAGCTAGCTTTTTGGTTTCAGGAGATCAGGGATAATGCTCACCAACGAATCCTTGACAGGATTTCAGAGTCTTTTGATTAAAAGATTTCGTAAGGCCCTTGTTGCTGCGAGGTGTCCGATGGTCAGTAAGGCAGTCGCTCTGGTTTCTTCTTGTGCGATGGTTTGTTTGTTGGCCTTCCTCCTCGTAGCTTGTGGTGTGTTTGCTGGAGCAGGGGGAGAGCTGTGCCGGCGTTGTCAGCGAGTCCAAAAGAGAAAGATTCTTGGGACAGGCTTCAATTATGTTGTCTTTTTCGCGCCCAAAACCCCTTACTAAAACGATTTCCTTTAGGTTGCAAATGAGCCTTGTATAGTCCATTGTACAGTTTTGGCGGGCTTGCCAGTTCCGATGGCTTTAACTCAGTGTTAAACATGTCCTGATCGTTTTCTGATTTAACAAAGCCTTATCTACACGCCAAATCTCAACCCTATTGTCCTTGGTCTATTGGCGGGCTTTTAAATCTGTCCTGTGGATACCTGGTTGATTGGTTTTTGATGAAGTACTAAATGTTTTATAGATTTCAAAAGAGGTCTTGGATTATTCATATTTCGATGTGTTGTGAGGCGTTTGGTTTTGTCTTTTCCTCCTTGATAGGAGGCAGTGTAAACATACTGCAGACAGCTGACTGCACTGCCTGGCCACGCCCCTCTGCAGCCTGTGTGTCTGTGAAAGGTGTCTTTCCCAACAGTAAGATTCGAAAAGTCATTTTCCTCAGGGTTTTCTAATTGTGATCTTTAAAAATGTCCAAAACTGAGGGTTTTACCTCAAATCACTTCACTGTTCGAGTTTCTGGGGGATTTTGCGAAGCCTGCATTCCCCACTTTGATACTAAAACTGAATTAGTATCATTAACAGGTGAGCAAAATTTCTGATCCCCGAAAACCAACCTTCCCCTGTATTACCTAAACTAAAAACCCAAACATACATTCCACTTTTAAATTTGGTGTTTCAGGTACATACAGGTAAGAATCAATCTTTATTTCACGTCCAAGTATGGAGAGGGTCCGACACCCCTGCACAGCTTGGAAAAACACGTCATACACATCATAAAAATGACACAACACACGTACAATTTTTGTTAAATTAAAAGACAAAATCAAGGTTCGTTCCATCCCTGGCCATAGCCTTTATTTTGATGCACTTCCCGAGTCCCTTCGTGTCTGGAACGGAGCTCCTCGTCCCTTCCCCTGCACTTTGTACACAGCAGGTAGACAACTATCCCGAGCTGGCAGACCACCAAAAGATGGGAAGCTATCTTGATCCAGGAAGGCACCTCTATATTCTGGAAAATATCCCACCAGGGTGGAACTACTATATCCAAAATCTCTGCCCCTACTTCAACTGTTTTCTGTTCCAGGGTGTAGAAATGTTTTTGTGAAATCGCTACAGCTTTAAGTAGGATGGTAAGATGTTCGGGTAGAGGGGGAATTTTATATCCAAAGTAAGTCACATACTTTTGCAGGTTGGTGATGTTTTCTGTTACAGTGAGGTGAACAGTGGAGGGTTCAGGAATGGGGACAATCCGTTCCTGGGCCACTTGAACTTCTGCCTCGGGTTTAAAGCAGAAACTGCTGTCACTTACCGGACACCAGAAGTGTCCATGCTGGTAGTGGGACGCACCTGTACTGACACAATATGTCCCACCCCCTATATATGCTACCTGTGGGGAAACATGGCCGTGTGCCATTACATCCATGGCACAGTTGATAGGTCGTGCACCAACAGCTTTAAACCCGCACTGTGGTTTAGAATAGGCGTTCAAGTGCTGGGGACACAGGATTATGTGTGAACCCCGGCTCCGGCACCTGGAGAGGTCAGTACTTCTCATGGCGTGCTCCCACTTTATGACATAAGGTGGGACCGCTGTAAAACGGATGTGTGCACCCCCTTGAATGACTCCAATGTTCTCCAGTCTGTATACCGGCACGGGTCGGGCTGTCCCACTCATGACCGGCATTCTCTCTACTATCCCCATGATAGTGTGATTGGAACGCCCAGAATCTATTGGGATAGGGTAGGCTTCAGAGGCTAGACGAAATTGGCAGGGGCTCAGCGAATTACTAAACGGGTGGAGGGCTGCGAGGTGCTTGTTGCTGATCCAGGAGGGGACTAAACCTTGATTTAAATCCTCCAGGTTGCTACGGCCCTCGCCCAGCAACCATGCCCCGTACAGCACACACACCTCATTCTGTGCAGCCTGATCCGATGCATTCCTATCCTCCCGTATGAGTGAATTTATTGTTTTGGCATGCCTTTCCAATTCTGCAATAATTTCCTTTAAATGAACCGTCATAGCTTGGTCCTCATGTAGCTCTGAGCCTACCACTGTGATTCCCATCCTTCAGGATATTTCTTAACTGGGTTTTTAAACCATTTATCTGTGTCTGTAATTCCATGTCATCCAGGCTATTTATTACAGAGGAGCCTTTACTATAGGCAGTGAAAACATCATTCCAGGCTCCCCTTCTTTGTCTACCCGTGCCCATAAGGATCTCAGGGTGTATTCTGTATAGCTCTACTTTGTCTATATTGGCAAAATCAAATTCGTAAAATTTCCTAAATATTTCCTTTAGCAGGGCCTGGTCCAGCTGCTCCGTCTCCTTAGGACACCACTCAGGTAAGTATACCTCGGTAAGTTTTAATATTACTGAAGCTACTGCATAGTGTACCCCCTGGTATAGTACCTTTTCGGTTGGTACATAAGAACATAAGAAATAGGAGCAGGAGTAGGCCAATTGGCCCCTCGAGCCTGCTCCGCCATTCAATAAGATCATGGCTGATCTGATCCTAACCGCCAATCTACTATCACAGAACCATCTCCTGAACCTAACAGAATTGGACACACGAAATAGGAGCAGGATCAGGCTACACGGCCCCTGGGCCCGCTCCACTACCCACAGGGCCATGACCGATCCGAACCTAGACTCATGTCCAAATTCCTGCCCACTCCCCGTAACCCTTAATTCCCTTTACTTCTAGGAAACTGTCTATTTCTGTTTTAAATTTATGTAATGATGTAGCTTCTACAAGTTTTTGGGGCAGCATATTCCATGGACCTACCACCCTCTGAGTGAAGTAGTTCCTTCTCATCTCAGTTTTGAAAGAGCAGCCCCTTATTCTAAGACTATGCCCCCTAGTTCTAGTTTCACCCATCATCGGGAACATCCTCCCCACATCCACCCGATCCAACCCCTTCACAGTGTTATATGTTTCAATAAGATCGCCTCTCATTCTTCTGAACTCCAATGGTACTAGGACTAACCCATTCCCTGGTCCCTTGGTGGTGGTAGGGCACTTTTCTTCCAGGGTTTTCGGTACCTGGGTCGTGGGTAGGTGCTTTCGGGTGTGTGCCACGAGCTCAGTGGCATTAACTGGGACCGGAATGTGTGGGACCACGCACCCATGCAGGCTAGAATCCCACCCTATCCCCTCCCCGGCATCTTGCCATTGGCTGGAGAAGATGATGGATACTACTGTGGGGCAGGCTTCCTCTGATCCCCACATACAAACATAGACTTCCTGTTCCGACTCCCACCACTTATCCCAACACACACACACTCCTCCTTGAGTCCCTGTGATTGTCCGGTAGGTGTCGTTCCCTAATCTTTCGCAGTCGGCTGTATGGTCCCCTGCGTCCCTGCTCAGCTTCCTGAGCCACCATCACCTATTCAGGGGAATTCGTTCCTTACAGGTAAGGCACATACGCTTCCCCTTGGTGACACTGACCCTTGTGGCAACGACCTGTATTCTGGGGCATGGGAGGGAGGCCTCCCCGTACGTGAACCCGGGCTGTTTGGAGTTTTTAGTAGAGTTGGACCCCAGCCACCCTGGCCACCTTCCCTCGTGGAAGTAGATGGCGAGCTCCTTCACTCCCCGCTCGCCACCCCCTGCGGTGATGACTGGTGCTCTCACTCCTGAGCACCCATAGATGTGGGAGTCCTCTACGTCACCTCGGTCACCGATGCTCACCCCTACCAGGGCAAGCAGGAGCAGAAACCGTGTCATTCCTAAATCCTTTCTGTAGGGGCCCACACAAAACATATATCCATGTTCCAGAAAGGTTCTCTGGCTGGATAATTAATCAAGCCCTTAAATTAAAAACTCTACAAACAACTAAACTAATGATAACCCATAACTACCAAAACTGCAATTACTTAAAACCGAAAATTCTGTACATTTGTCGCCCGTCTCCGGACGGCCAGGTTAAATCCTATTTAGTCTCTGCCTTGTATGGCCTCTGGATGGCTTGTACACCTGGGTGTAGTGCGGCCTGTACCGCAGGACCCAGAAGGCCTTCCTCAAAACCGCTGGGGGTATCTTAACTTCCCAGCTGCGTCCTGTGCTGCAGCACACTACCCCCTACGGTGTGGCTGCAGCGCCCTCGTTCATATCTGTGCGCTCCTCCCAGCCTGAGGCTGCAGGCGGGGGACCCTTCTCTCTCTCTTCTCCCAGTACTACCTCTCCTGTGAAACCCTCACTGTTGGAGGCTGTAGGCTGGGCATCCCCAACTTTAGAACGCTCCCTGCTCTTGGGCGCTCTTTTTCGGGTTGCAACCCTCTTTGGGTGGGACCCTCTAAACAGATACACCTTTGGCCACAGTGGCCTTTGCTGTGGTCTGCGGGGAGACCTTCTTAGGGCTCTGGCCACTGGGGGTGTGCTTGAGTCCCACATAATCGGTGGAGTGACCTCTCCTGTGAGACAACACACTGTCCCTCCCGCTGCAGCTTGTGTGTCTGCCACAGCTGCTGCTGGCTGAGAATTTCTAACTTGGGGGCAGTCCACCTTTGCTGGCTGTTCCCCTTTCTCGGGTTTAAACAGTTTACACTGGCCAATCTCCCACTCGTGGGTTTTCTGGGGTTCTAACAGCAGCCGATCTTTCTGGTGCTGGCTCCCCAGGTTACTGGCTGCTTGCCAGTGAATCTGTTTTAAAATCTCGTCCTTGCCCTGAACGGACCTTCTGGTGACTCCGCACTCTCTCTCTCTCTTTACCAGGACGGCCTTAAAGACGGGATTCTGGGCTTGGACCTGCTTCAAGTCCGGGGGCAAAGCTACCCCCTGTGTGCCTCCCTTGTCCCAGATTGCAGCTACCGGACCTGCTTTATAGGGATCCCAGAACTCTCCTTCCCTGGCCCCCTGCTTGGCCAACTTGCCGGCCATTTGGTTACCCTCCCACGTGGTATGGAGGGATCCTAAATTTTTGTCCAAAGGTTTGGACATTGCCCCAGCCTGCTCGTTCCCTGTGAATTCCATTAAACTGTATGGGACCCCGTTAGACCTGGGTGAATTGGTCAGGTCTTCTGAATGGACCACCGTGCTGGCAGCTCTGGTGTCCACCAAACATCTCCCCTGCACGGTCTCCACCACCTTCTTACCATCGTATCCCGGGGAACACAGGTGGACAGGCTGCGCTGGTTCTAGTCATAGGTCTGAGTTAGGGGGGGCAGATGGGATTAATGCACCAGTGGCTGTAGCTACCTTCCCTGGGCCACCAAACAGGACGCTGATGGCCGCTACTATTGTGTCCAGTGTGGGGGAAGAGGTCGGTGCCTCTACTTTTGGGGCAAAAGCTGGGGAATTCTTTGTTAGTATATCCTTCCAGGGATTCCTACAGTCCTTTCTCCAGTGCCCACTCTTCCCGCACCCGAAGCAGTTACGCTTCGTGTCGGAAGGTTTACCACCTTCCTGGTGCCACTCCTTCTTATCCTGACTGGGCTTGATCTCATGCACCTTCCCTTTCGGTGGGGTTTCTTCAGCTCCCCTACCGTTCCGGTAGGCTAGGGTCAGTTGCCTGACCACTGCCTCCTCGGTGACCCGGGGATCTCTTGGGTCAAACCAAAGCTCAGCCTTGGCTTTGACTCGTGGCAAGCTGTTTGCCACAAAGCTCCGGAGCCAGTGGGCCAGCTCGTCCCTGTTCAGGTTAGCTCGATCGAGATCCCCATTACAAGCACCCTTGTACATGGGCCACAGTCTGTCTGCGAAAGCCTGTGGGGTCTCCCCTGCGAGCTGCACTGTTTTTTCCACCCGGGAGAAAGGACTTCCCTCATTCATCCCCATGACCTCTAAAACTTCTTCTCTGACGGCAGCATACCCGTTCTGTCCTCTCTTGCTTTCAGTAGAGAGGGACTGGTATAGTTTGCCATCTAAAGAGAACAGGAGCATTTTTGCCATCTAGGCATCATCACAATCGTTGATGCCTCCTGCCTGTTCCACCTCCATGAAGTGGACTGAGGGGTCTTCCTTTTGGGTAAGTTTACTCAGGTGGCTTACCATAGCCCTAAGCTGTTGTGTACCGTGGGGAGCCAAGAATTGATTTTCAAGGGGTCCCTGACCTCCACCACCGGTGGGCGGGCCGAATTTTTGCTGTCGTACTGGGCACATTGGCCCTGGCTCTGACTTCTCCTGCATCGGTTTGCCCCCCTCTCCCTGCTGCCAGACCGAGTCAAAACTCGGCGCCACGGGTGCTGGTGTGCACTCCCTATAAGCCTCACAGATTGTCTGCCCCTCCTGCAGCCTAACCAAGCTTCTCCTTGGCGCCACAGGTGGTGGTCGAACAGTCTCCCCTTGCACTTCCAGGTCTACCTGGGCCGCACCCGGGCTTATCAGGCAATGCATGCCTTTTGCCTTGGACAGAGCAAGGTTCAGACTCTCAATCTGCTTCTGACAGGGGCCGTGTTCCCCTATCTCAAACTCCCTTGTACTGGCTACTTTGTAAGCTGCCTGAACATCGTTTAACTTCTCTGTGAGTTCCCTTAATTGCTTGGCAACGCGGGTGTTCTCTTCCCGCAATGCCAGTTCACTACTTTTGGCCTCGGTGGCCTGACACTGGAGGTATTCCTTACTGGCACGGTGTTCCTCCAGCATCTGTGACTGTTCCTGATCTTTTGTGTCGAGCTCTGCTAACAACCTGTCCCCTGCTATAGCTCTGGCACGGGACAGTTGGCTTTCTTCCTTTAGCTCTTCTGTGAGAGCCTGAATGCGCTTCCCCATAAGCTGAATTTGTTTCTGGGAGCAGACCAACCATATGGCTTTCTCCACAGACTTATTGTATTCCTTGCTCTCAGTCCATGCAGCTGCAGCGTCCATAGGACGTTCAGCATGCAACAGCCTGAGGACCCATTTCTTGGTGATATTGACCTTTTTATATACATAGGATGACATCCTCTCTTCCATTTTTGTTCTCTCCTCAAAACCAGCATTTACTGCTTCACAACCCTTTCGCCAAAGTCCTGCCGCGGTCGCCATTATGTAGGGGGTGGTAATGGGGTCAGCCTCGCGTTTTGACTCAGTGAGCGGTTCGACTCGCTCCCACGCCCCTGGTTCCTAGACTTTGGACTTATTAGGGGTTGTGAACAAAAATGCAGTAGACAACAGAATCTATTGAAAGAATTTTGACTTTATTAAAAGAAAAAGGTAACAAACTTAAAACACACTTAATACTTAAACACAGGTTGGGGAGCACACGGTACAAGCGAGGGAGAAAGACAATATACCAAGCAAAAACCTTATCCCTCCCAAAGATCCCACTATCTATCTAGGTTTTTGGTTTCAGAAGATCAGGGATAATGCTCACCAACGAATCCTTGACAGTATTTTAGAGTCTTTTGATTAAAAGATTTCTTAAGGCCCTTGTTGCTGCGAGGTGTCCGGTGGTCACTAAGGCAGTCGCTCTGGTTTCTTCTTGTGCGATGGTCTGTTTGTTGGCCTTCCTCCTCGTAGCTTGTGGTGTGTTTGCTGGAGCAGGGAGAGAGCTGTGCCAGCGTTGTCAGCGATTCCAAAAGAGAAAGATTCTTGGGACAGGCTTCAATTATATTGTATTTTTCGCGCCCAAAACCCCTTACTAAAACGATTTCCTTTAGGTTGCAAATGAGCCTTGTGTAGTCCATTGTCTAGATTTGGCGGGCTTGCCAGTTCCGATGGCTTTAACTCAGTGTTAAACATGTCCTGATCGTTTTCCGATTTAACAAAGCCTTATCTACGCGCCAAATCTCAACCCTATTGTCCTAGGTCTATTGGCGGGCTTTTAAATCTGTCCTGTGGATACCAAGTTGATTGGTTTTTGATGAAGTACTAAATGTTTTATTGATTTCAAAAGAGGTCTTGGATTATTCATATTTCGATGTGTTGTGAGGCGTTTGGTTTTGTCTTTTCCTCCTTGATAGGAGGCAGTGTAAACACACTGCAGACAGCTTACTACACTGCCTGGCCACGCCCCTCTGCAGCCTGTGTGTCTGTGAAAGGTGTCTTTCCCAACAGTAAGATTCGAAAATTCATTTTCCTCAGGGTTTTCTTCTTGTGATCTTTAAAAATGTCCAAAACTAAGGGTTTTACCTCAAATCACTTCACTTAGCGTTCTGTTCGAGTTTCTGGGGGATTTTGCGAAACCTACACTCTGGGACACGACACGGTCTCCAATCTGTGTATCGAAATGACCCCAGAAGCCGAACGGTGAATTTAAAGCACCCCCTGGAACCCAATCGTTGTATTTAAAAAAAAACTTGAAGCATATCAGTTTATTTAAACGACCTTCGGACCCTGAACGGTGTATTTAAAGAACTCCACCCCCCAATGCCCCGGAGCACGAACACCTTATTTAAAGGACCCGCAGGTTCCCATCTACGCCTTTACAGGATCCCCGGTAACCGATCTGTGTATTTAAAGGAGACTCCCTTTCCCAATCTGTGTTTGTAAAGGACCACTCGAAACCGATTTTCGTATTTAAAGGGCCCCCATAATTCGATCTACAAAGTTGAAGGACCCCTGAAACCCCATCGACGTATGTAAAGGAACGCCTGGAACACGATGGGTTAATTTAAAAGACACACCGGTTGGTATCGCACTGCTGGTAAACCCTAATCTGACAGGCATCCTTGGCAACAGCCAAGCCATCAACCAGAAGCTGGCAGGACCCAGCTCCAGATCCTGGAGGTTCCGCGGGATCCTTAAAGGGACGCTGGAGGTCGCTGAAGAAGCGGGAGGATGAGTGCGGCTCTCCCGGTTGCACAGCACAACTACCGCAACCCACCTGCAGCTTCCTCCGCCCAAACCCCCAGGACGCCCCGGCGATGCAGCAGGCCCGAATCTGATCCCCGGCTTCGAGTGAGCTGCAGGCACCAGCGGTCCGCCTCTATCATTAATCCTCCAGTTCCGGAGGAGCCTCGGAAGCACCCCGGCTACAAACCCTGCCGGATCCCGGGGAGGGGGAGTCCAATACACACATCAAATATCTCAGAGTTTGCTCTACTATCTGCCTCATTCTAACGGAAGTGATTCCCCCTTTTGCACGTTGTTCAGGGACACTTTGTCCCGCTGTGAAGGAGTTACAATAACTTCCGGTCCAAGGGAGGCGGCGATGGCGGCCCCGCCTTCCCAAAATGCAGCGCGTGGGTGAAAAGGCCCCATCGATGGAGCGCGCGGGCCGCGCGGCACTCTGGGAGATGGAGTCACCTGACCCCGGACAGGCGGCAGAGGGGCGGGGCCCAGCTGGGCCGGCGGCCATATTGATGGCGCATCTGCGCAGTGAGGTCACTTCCGGAGGCAAGGCCTGAGAAAACAGGCCCCTCTTTTTAAACCCATTTAAAGTCCTTTTATCTCCTCATTGTCACTATTTTTAAAACCCATTCATCTCTCCTCTTAAACCCATTTTGAAAACCCTTGAGCCTCCTTTTCACTCCCATTTAAACCGTCCCTTAAAACCCTGCTTTAAAATGTAACTCCCTCTTTTAAAACTCCCTTTAACCTCCCTTAAACCCATTATCAAACCCATTTTTAAGTCTCTCTTCAAAATATTTTTACGCCCCTCTTTAGCCATCTTTTCAACCAAATTGTTAAAGCCCCTTTTTAAACCTTTGAAAACCCTTTTCATGCCCATTTTAAGCCCCTTTTTTAAACACCTATTTGTATCAAATTTTTAAACCCATTTTAACCCACTCCTGTCTAGTACCACACCGTGTGTGTCTCAGTGTCAGCTCCTGTACATGTACAGCACACAGCGGGTAAAGGGGAACGATTCACTCCCGTCTGGTACCACACCGTGTGTGTCTCAGTGTCAGCTCCTGTACATGTACAGCACACAGCGGGTAAAGGGGAACGATTCACTCCCGTCTGGTACCACAGCGTGTGTGTCTCAGTGTCAGCTCCTGTACATGTACAGCACACAGCGGGTAAAGGGGAACGATTCACTCCCGTCTGGTACCACAGCGTCTGTGTCTCAGTGTCAGCTCCTGTACATGTACAGCACACAGCGGGTAAAGGTGATCGATTCACTCCTGTCTGGTACCACACCGTGTGTGTCTCAGTGTCAGCTCCTGTACATGTACAGCACACAGCGGGTAAAGGTGATCGATTCACTCCTGTCTGGTACCACACCGTGTGTGTCTCAGTGTCAGCTCCTGTACATGTGCAGCACACAGCGGGTAAACGGGGAATATTCAATCCTGGCTGGTGCTGTGCAGCCCGTGTATGTCTCAGTTTCAGTTCCTGTACATGTACAGCACACAGCGGGTAAAGGTGATCGATTCACTCCCGTCTGCTACAGTACAGCCCGTGTGTCTCTCAGTGTCAGGTCCTGTATATGTAGAGTACACAGTGGCTAAAAGGGAATGAATCACTCCCGCCTGGTACAGTTCAATTCGTGTGTGTCTCAGTGTCTGCTCCTGTACATGTACAGCACATAGCAGGTAAAAGAGAACGATTCACAACTGTCTGATACAGTACCGTCCGTGTGTGTCTCAGTGTCATCTCCTTTACATAGAGTCATGGATTCATAGAGTCATAACGGCACAGAAGGAATCCATTCAGCCCATTGAGTCCGTGCCGGCTTTCTGTCGAGCAATCTAGTCAGTCCCATTCCCCCGCTCTATCCCCGTAGCCCTGCAAGTTTATTTCCCTCAAGTGCCTATCCAGTCTCCCCTTGAAAACATTGAGTGGCTCTGCTTCCACCACTTCCGTAGGCAGCGGGTTCCAGGTCATCACCAGTCGCTGCGGAAAATATTTTTCCTCACATCCCCCCCTGTATCTCTTGCCCAAAATCTTAAATCTGTGTCCCCTAGTCCTTGTACCATCAACTAGTGGGAACAGCCTTTCCCCGTCTAGCCTATTCAAACCCGTCAAAGTCTTGTACACCTCAATCAAATCATCTCTCAACCTCCTTTGCTCTAATGAAAACAAATCCAGCTTCTCCTTACCCGGTCTGGCCTATATGTGAATCCAGACCCACAGCAATGTGATTGACTCTTAACTGCCCTCTGAAATAGCCGAGCAAGCCAGTTTTTTTTACAAGACGGATCACCACCACCCTCTCAAGGGCAATTAGGGATGGTCAATAAATGCTGGCCTTGCCTGCGACGCCCACATCCCGTAAATAAAAAAAATCTCACTGAAGGTACTGAAACAACACACGAGACACATTAAAGATCAAGGTTTATGACAGGGGATGTATTGAGGCAATTTTGTGCTGCAAATAATTCACCATTTCGATCAAGCGTTTCTTCTATATATGAGCTGTAATGGAATGGTATTTCCAAGCTATTATGATGAACATACACCTTGCAGTGGTGAAGCAACTTAAAAGACGAGCACTGCCCTTATATCTGACATCCTTCCGTTTCAAGATCGTCAATAAACTGGTTGAATTTCTCACAGCTGCTTCTGAATCTCGAGCCTTTACATTTTTCGGCAGACGGAAGCTCTTCAATCCAAGATTCGGAGTCAAGAATATACTGCATACTGTGGGCGGGGAGAGAGACAGGGAAAGAAAGAAGAGTGAGAATAATTTAGGTGAGTATTACCTTCTGGCAGTCGAAATGTATGGCAGGAGGCATTCAAAGAAAAAGAAAGAACTTTGCATTTATACAGCGCCTTCCACAACCCCAGGCCATCCCATAGCACTTTACAGCCAATTAAGTGCTTTTGTAGTGCAGCTCCTGTTATAATGTAGGAAACCCAGCAGCCAATTTGCGCACAGCAAGCTCCCACAAACAGCAATGTGATAATGACCAGATAATCTGTTTTATTAATGTTGGTTGAGGGATATAAATCGGCCGGGACACCAGGGAGAACTCTCTTGATCTTCTTCGAATAGGGATCTTTTAAAGTCTCATCCAAAGACAACAATTCCAACAGTGCAGCACTCCCTGGGTACTGCACTCGGAGTGCCAGCCTAGATTCTGTGCTCATATCTCTGGAGTGGGAGACTTGAACCCACAATCTTCTGACTCAGAGGCGAGAGTGTTACCCACTGAGGCACAGCGAACCTCAGTACTTTGTGATCATTCCCAGGCACTGAGAGCCCACAGGAAGAGGGAGGGGAGCTGCTGTCATGTAAAAGTGTCATATTGTCTCCCAGCATGTTCCCATGGAGAATGGTCATCACAATCTTACTTACTTTCTATCTGCATCCGTGGTTTTGCCATCCTTCCCCATTAAGAGGTAAGATTTCTCAATCTGCAGTTCAAACTGGCAGGATTTCCGTTTGAGAAAATGCCGGATATCATCCGCCACAATGTGCTCATCACGTGCTATTTTAAAGAAAAGGAGAGAGTGTGATATGTTTGTTATCTTCATTTTATGGAACCACCGAGCGAATGTTTAATACTTATTATCTCAGCAAAGCGCAGTTTATAGATTTGTCCAAACAGGCAGACTCTCACTAACTTTCTGCAATGCAACTTCATGATTAACTTCTTTCACCCTCAACACCCCTTCCCCTTCGCCCGGCACCTTCCCGTACAAGCGCAGGAGATGCAACACATGCCCTTTTATATCCTTCCTTCCCACTGTCCAGGGCCCCAAACACTTGTTCCAGGTGAAACGGCGATTTACTTGTACTTCTTGCAATTTAGTATACTGTATTCGCTGCTCACGATGCGGTCTCCTCTGCACTGGGGAGACCAAATGCAGATTGGGTGACCGCTTTGTGGAACACCTCCGTTCAGTCCGTAAGGGTGACCCCGAGCTTCCGGTCGCCTGTCACTTTAATTCTCCGCTCCACTCCCACTCTGACCTCTCCAACCTCGGCCTCTTACACTGTTCCAATGAAGCCCAACGTAAGCTCGAGGAACAGCACCTCATCTTTCGATTAGGCACTTTACAGCCTTCTGGACTCAACATCGAGTTCAACAATTTCAGACCATAACCTCTGCCACGATCATTTTTTCTCTCTCTCACATGGCAGCTGTTGATCATTCTGCCATTGCCATTTACATCTAGAGTCAACTTTTGTTTCTTAACTCGGCCCATTACCATCTCCTTTTGCCTTGCACCATCATACCTTTTGTCTCTTAATCTCTCCTGCCTTCCATCCTATCACAGACCTTCCCTTGTGTTCTTTCCTCCCCTCCCCCCTTAACCCTTCCCCTGCACTTGCTTAAAAACCTGGTCCATCTCCAACTTTTTCCAGTTCTGATGAAGGGTCATCGACCTGAAACGTTAACACCGTTTCTCTCTCTCTGCTGCCTGACCTGCTGAGTACTTCCAGCATTTTCTGTTTTTATTTCAGATTAACATTCTTTTCTTAAGGGGGAACCCTGAAATAATGAATTAAAAGAAGAGAACGCTGAAAAAACAAATATTCAGAAGTCTTTGAGGAGGATGCAAGGAGGCTTCAAGGGGATAGAGACAGGCTAAGTGAGTGGACAAGAACATGGCAAATGGAATATAATGTGGAGAAATGTGAAGTTATCCACTTTGGTAGGAAAACTAGAAAAGCAGAGTATTTTTTAAATGGTGAGAGATTGGGAAATGTTGGTGTTCAGACGGACCTGGGTGTCCTTGTACAAGAATCACTGAAAGTTAACATGCAGGTACAGCAAGCAATTAGGAAAACAAATGGTATGTTGGCCTTTATTACAAGAGGATTTGAGTATAAGAGTAAAGACGCCTTACTGCAATTATATAGGGCCCTGGTGAGACCACACCTGGAGTATTGTGTACAGTTTTGATCTCCTTCCCTAAGGAAGGATATACTTGCCATAGAGGGAGAGCAACGAAGGTTCACCAGACTAGGTTCCTGGGATGGGGGGATTTTCATATGAGGACAAATTGAGTAGACGAGACCTATATTTTCTCGAGCTTAGAAGAATAAGAGGTGTTCACATTGAAACATACAACATTCGTACAGGGTTTGACAAGGTAGATGCAGGAAGGATGTTTCCCGTGGCTGGGGAGTCTAGAACCTGGGGGGACACAGTCTCAAAATAAGGGGTCGGCCAGTTAGGACTGAGATGAGGCGAAATTTCTTCACTCAGAGGGTGGTGAATCTTTAGAATTCTCTATCCCAGAGGGCTGTGGAGGCTCAGTCGTTGAGTATATTCAAGACAGAGATTGATAGATTATTGCATATTAAGGGAATCAAGGGATATGGGGATAGTTCAGAAAAGGGGAGTTGAGGTAGAAGATCAGCCATGATCTTATTGAATGGCGGAGCAGGCTCGAAGGGCCAAATGGCCTACTCCTGCTCCTATTTCTTATGTTCTTATGTTCTTTCTTTGACGCCAGATTTTCTGCATCTCCTGCCCGCGATTTAAACCTCTTTAAGGGGGCGGGTTAAAAATATCAGAATGGCGACAGATGTAGCGCAAACCACCAGGCTCCGATTCAACGCTAAACAATTATTGGATGATTATCGTGATCGTTCAGACCGGTTAGACGACTGGAAAATGAGATGGAAGGGCTGCAGTTGAAAGGCTGATACGGGAATATCAGCCCCTCCCGTGGCCCGAATCGAGAACTCTATAGTGAGGAACTGTTTGTGTTTAGTTTACTTACAACGTTTGATGGGTTTTATGATGGAGATTGTATAGACGGCGAAGTGTCCTGTTGTGTTTATACCGGACACCATGACTATATAGGCTGGAAAGTAAGTAGAACAAATCAGTCGTTAGAAAACTATTTTAAAACATTTGATTTGTTAATGGGAGATTTACCATATATATATATATATATTATTTACTGATTTGTTTTTCTTTGCTATCAGTTTAACCAACAATTGTTAATCACCAAGATACGTCGACCAGTTCATTTCTTGAGAGGTGTTTTGTTTACACTGTGAAATAATTGTAATATGTGGTCCTAACTGTGTTGGATACAACCGCTTTCATTGAGAATTGTCATATTTTGTTAGGTAGGAGAGGCCTTCATTCACTCACTCACATGAATCAGATTGATTAAAATTTTGGCCCCATATGAATCCCACCCAATTATTAAAGTGTCTCTTTACAATTCTATTGGCAAATATTGCATTTAATAGCAAAATGCTGAGAATTAACGCATGCTGTTGGATAATCTGTGTCCAGTCTTAACATTCCCAAACAGAGGAAACCACAATATTTACCATATTCCACAATCGGACTGTAGCAGGCGAATTCCATCCTTGCATCTCCGGCTACATCTGGGGAAAAAGTTCTTCTAACGTGTGGGCAGCGACCTGAGAGAGAGCATATAGATACCTGAATAAAACTATGCCTTATCGTGCAATGGGATAGACTACTGGGTAAAGGTCATTCTAGTGTTTCAAATGGACTTAGTGTGGGAAGAAATCTGAATAGTAATGAAGAGGTCAATATTGTGAAATAGGGCAGACCGTCAGTCTGACAGTTACTGGGCAGTATTAGCCAGGGTGACATGTGCCCCTAGTTTAATAGATGTCTGGATTCCACCTCTGGATACCAGTGTATGGAGACTGATGCATCTTATAAAACAATCCCAAGGTATTTATTGGAGGCATTAAAAGTTAACATGATTTCTTATATCTAACGCTGATGACTAGTCATAGCATGGGAACGGCAGCATAGTGGTAATGTCACTGCGCTAGTAATCCAGATGGTCCCTGATCCATGAGACGTGAGTTCAAATCCCACCACGGCAGCTGGGAAATTTAAATTCAGTTAATTAAATAAATCTGTAATAAAAAAGGCTAGTATCAGTGCCATGATTGTTGTAAAAACACATCTGGTTCACTAATGTCCGTTAGGGAAGGAAATCTGCTTTACCTAGCCTATATGTGACTCCAAACCCAATGTGGTTGACTCTTAACTGCCCTCTGAAATGGCCTAGCCAGCCACTCAGTTTTAACACAATAATATGAATGAAACCGGATTATTGACAACAGCTACGGACATGGCAACCTTAGACCCTGCAAAGTCCTCCTCACCAACATCTGGGGACTTGTGCCAAAATTGGGAGAGCTGCCCCACTGACTAGTCAAGCATCAGCTTGAGCATAATCATACACACATAATCATACCTTTCAGCCAACGTCCCAAACTCCAACATCACCATCCCTCGGTATGTCCTGTACACAGTCGGGAAGGAGTGGCCCGAGGAGACCTCAACATTGACTCCGGACCCCATGAAGTCTCATGGCTTCAGGTCAAGCTTGTGCAAGGAAACATCCTGCTGATTAACACCTCACTTCCTCAGCTGATGAATCAGTACTCCTCCATGTTGAACATCACTTGGAAGAAGCACTGAGAGTAGCAAGGGCACAGAATATACTCTGTGTTGGGTATTTCAATGTCCATCACGATGAGTGGCTCGGTAGCACCACTGCTGGCAGAGTCCTGAAGGATATAGCTGCCATTCTTGGCCTGCGACAAGTGGTTAGAGAACCAAGTCAAGGGAAAAACCTACTTGACGACGTCCTCACCAATCTACCTGTCGCAGATGCATCTGTCCATGACAGCATTGGTAGCAGTGACCACCGCACAGTCATTGTGGAGACGAAGTCCCGTCTTCACACTGAGGACATTCTCCATCGTGTTGTGTGGCACTACCACCGTGCTAAATGGGATAAATTCAGAACAGATCTAGCAGCTCAAAACCGGGCATCCATGAGTTGTTGTGGGGCAGCAGCAGAATTGTATTCCACCACAATCTGTAACCTCATGGCCTGGCATATTCCTCACTCCACCATTACCATCAAGCCAGGGGACCAACTCTGGTTCAATAAGGGGAGTAGGAGCAGCACCAGGTGTACCTAAAAATGAGGTGCCAACCTGGGGAAGCTGCAACACAGGACTACATGCATGCTAAAAAACGGAAGCAGCGTGCTATAGTCAGGGCTAAGCGATCCCACAATCAACGGATCAGATCAAAGCTTTGCAGTCATGCCACATCCAGTGGTGGAACATGAAACAACTAACGGGAGGAGGAAGCTCCATGAATATGCTCCATCCTCCATGATGGTGGAGCCCAGCATGTGAGTACAAAATACAAGGCTGAAGCGTTTGCAACCATCTTCAGTCAGAAGTTCCGCGTGGATGATCCATATCACCATCACAGAAGTCATTCTTCAGCTAATTTGATTCACTCCACGTGATATCAAGAAACGGCTGAACGCACTGGAAACAGCAAAGGCTATGGGCCCGAAAGCATCCCGACTATCGAGCTGAAGACTTGTGCTCCAGAACAAGCCAAGCTGTTCTAGCACAGCTACTACACTGGCATCTATCCGACAATGTGGAAAAATGCGCAGGTATGTCCTGCCCACAAAAAGCAGGACAAATCAAACCCGGCCAATTACCGCCCCATCAGTCTACTCTCAATCATCAACAAAGTGATGGAAGGTGTCATCGACAGTGCTATCAAGCGGCACTTACTCACCAATAACCTGCTCACTGAGGCCCAGTTTGGGTTCTGCTAAGACCACTCGGCTCCCGACCTCATTACAGCCTTGGTCCAAACATGGACAAAGGAGCTGAATTCCAGAGGTGAGGTGAGAGTGACTGTCCTTGACATCAAGACAGCATTTGACCGAGTGTAGCATCAGGGAGCCCTAGTAAAAGTGAAGTCAATGGGAATCGAGGGAAAAATTTTCCACTGGCTGGAGTCATACCTAGCACAAAGGAAAATGGTTGTGGTGGTTAAAGGTCAATTATCACAGCCCCAGGACATCGCTGCAGGAGTTGCTCAGGGCAGTGGCCTAGGCCCAACCATCTTCAGCTGCTCATCAATGACCTTCCATCCAACATAAGGTCAGAAATGGGGATGTTTGCTGGTGACTGCACAGTGTTCAGCGTCATTCATAACTCCTCAGATAATGAAGCAGTCCATGCCCACATGCAACAAGACCTCGATGATGTTCAGGCTTGGGCTGATAAGTGGCAGGTAACATTCGCGCCACAGAAGTGCCAGGCAATGACAATCTCCAACAAGCGAGAGCCTCACCACCGCCCCTTGACATTCAATGGAAATACCATCACCGAATCCCCCGCCATCAACATCCTGGGGGTCACCATTGACCAAAAACTTAACTGGAACAGCCACATAAATACTGTGTGAACAAGAGCAGGTCAGAGGCTGGGTATTCTCAGCGAGTGCCTCACCTCCTGACCCACCAAAGCTTTTCCACCATCTACAAGGCACAAGTAAGGAGTTTGATGGAATACTCTCCACATGCCTGGATGAGTGCAGCTCCAACAACAATCCAGAAGCTCGACACCACCTAGGTTAAAGCAACCGGCTTGATTGGCACCCTATCTGCCACCTTAAACATTCACTCCCTGCACCACTGGCATACTGTGGCTGCAGTGTGTACCATCTACAAGATGCACTGCAGCAACTCGCCAAGGCTTCTTCGGCTGCAGCTCCCAAACCCGGGACCTCTTCCACATAGAAGGACAAGGGCAGCAGGCGCAGAGGAACACCACCACCTCCAAGTTCCCCTCCAAGTCACACACCATCCTGACTTAGAAGTGTATCGCCGATCCTTCATCGTCACTGGGTCAAAATCCTGGAACTCCCTCCCTAACAGCACTGTGGGAGTACCTTCACCACACGGACTGCAGCGGTTCAAGAAGGCTGCTCACCACCACCTTCTCAAGGGCAATCAGGGATGGGCAATAAATGCTGGCCTTTCAAGCGACGCCCACATCCCATGAACTAATAAAAAGAAGAATGATACAGCACAGTAGGAGACCTTTAGGCCCAGTCCCTGCTCTTTCCCATAGCACTGCAATTTTATTTTCCTTTTCAAGTATTTACTTAATTCCCTGTTGAAAGTTAATATTGAATCTGCTTCCACCACCCTTTCAGGCAGCGCATTCCAGATCATAACTACTCGCTGTGTAAAGAAAATTCTCTTCATCTCACCTGTGGTTCTTTTGCCAATTACTTTAAATCTGTGTCCTCTGGTTACCGACCCTCCTGCCAGTGGAAACAGTTTGTCTTCATTTACGCTATCGATACTCATTCACGATTTTGAACACCTCTATCAAATCTCCCCTTAAACTTCTCTGCTCTAAGGAGAATAATCCAAGCTTCTCTGGTCTCATTTGCAGAATACAATTCCCAATAATGCTGAAGGTATAAAATACTCTGACAGCACAAATCAGACTGTGCCAGAAGACTTGACTCATGATATTTATCTTTATATTTTCTAATATACATTGATCGAAACTTGCCTTCAGCGCATTCGCAGACCTCATTTTGGCAGAGCTTTGATACGATGGTGCTTTGTTCCGGTGCATTATAAAATATAATGCATTTGGTACCTGCAACCCAAACATCAAATCATCAGAATAACATCACATGCACTACTGCTAATAGCGCTCAATGTAGTGATTGGACATTCTGAATGTTAATATCTGACAACAGTACATATCCACATAGAGCTGTCGCTCGTTCAATAGGCAGACAAAGAATCAGAAATAATCACACTGGGGTGACATTATTAACTAGAGTATTGTTGCTGTACGGCCTGTGTATGTCTCAGTGTCAGCTGATGTACATGTACAGCACACAGCAGGTCAACGGGAAATATTCAATCCTGTCTGGTACTGTGCAGCCCGTGTGTTTCTCAGTGTCAACTCCTGTCCATGTACAATACACAGCAGGTTAAAGCAAACGATTCAATCCCGTCTGGTACTGTACGGACCATGTGTCTCAGTGCCAGCTCCTGTACATGTACAGTACACAGCAGGTAAAGGGGAATGATTTAGTCCCGTCTGGTACTGTACGGCCCATGTGTATCCCATGTCAGCACCTGTACATGTACGGTACACAGCGTGTAAAAGGGGATGATTCACTCCCTGACCCATCAACATGGGGAATCATTCGGCTCATTCCGTATTCGAATCAGACCAGTAACTATATTAAGGCGGAGTCTCTACTCACTTGGGTTGTAATAGTCGTAAAGTGTCGCACTTGCTGGTTGTATTAATCCAATGGGAATAATTTGCTTTGCACCAAATACAACACATTCTCTGTGTTCAGTAACCTACAGGGGAAACAATCATCAAAGCTGCTTCAGAAACAGACACACGTAAAATGCACACTTCATGATTTTAGATAATCATTGTAGGGACATGGGAACAGGAAGAGGCCATTCAGCACCTCGGGCCATCGCTGCACATTCAATCAGATCAAGGCTGATCTGTCTCTTTACCCCATTAAACCACCTTCGCTCCACATTCCTTGATACCCAAACACAACACAATTTTTTTACCTTCACCCTTCCAACTGTCCAGGGCCCCAAACACTCCTTCCAGGTGAAACAGCGATTTACTTGTACTTCTTGCAATTTAGTATGCTGTATTCGCTGCTCACAATGCGGTCTCCTCTACAGTGGGGAGACCAAACGCAGATTGGGTGACCGCTTGGCAGAACACCTCCATTCAGTCCGTAAGGGTGACCCCGAGTTTCCGATCGCCTGCCACTTTAATTCTCCGCTCCACTCCCACTCAGACCTGACCGTCCTCGGCCTCTTACACTGTTCCAATGAAGCTCAACGTAAGCTCGAGGAACAGCACCTCATCTTTCGATTCGGCACTTTACCGCCTTCTGGACTCAACATCGAGTTCAACAATTTCAGACCATAACCTCTGCCCCTATCCTTTTTTTCCATGTATTTTATTTTATATATTCTTTTCTCTCTCTCCCACATGGTAGCTGTCCTTCATTCTGCCAGTACCATTACACTGCATCTAGAGCCATCATTTGTTTCTTAACTTGTCCCATTACCATCTCCTTTTGCCTTGCACCATCGTTTAATCTCTCTTAGTGTCTTTTAATCTCTCCTGCCTTCCATCCCATCACAGACCTTCCCTTTTGTTCTTTCCTCCCTTCCCCACTTTCTCTGCTCCTACACTTGCTTAAAATCTGTTACATCTCCAGCTTTTCCCAGTTCTGATGAAGGGTCATCGACCTGAAACGTTAACTCTGTTTCTCTCGCCACAGATGCTGCCTGACCTGCTGAGAATTTTTCGCATTTTTTGTTTTTATTTCGGATTTCCAGCATCCACAGTATTTTGCTTTTGCACAACACAATTCTATCCATCTCAGTCTTGAAAGCTCCAATTGTCCTCCAGCATCCACAGCCTTTTGAGGGATAGAACTCCAGATTTCCACTACCCTTTGTGTGAAAAAATGCTTCCTGAATTCACTCCTGAAAGGGCTAGTTCTAAATTTAAGATAATGGCCCAGAAATTAAACAGTGAGTGTTCGCGCTTCCCCGCGATATCTCACTCCGCACCTACCTTTTTCCTCCGTGCCCACACGAACTTTAGTTTCAAGGCCAGTCCCACATGCAGCTGTGCAGTGCTTGCGTGACCCAGAGACGCAATTAGTTTGTGCGCGCTCTGGGATCACGTGATTCAGTTAGAGCCAATGGCAGCACACCATCTTTCATTCATAGTTTTCACAGCAAGGGCTGTCAAAGCTATGAATCCTACACACCCCCAAAAGAACAGCTAAACCTCAATTAAATTTTAAAAAGCCATCACGTTAATAAAATAAGTATAGTTAAATAAATTAACCACTTTAAACAAAAAATTACATTTTTGAAAAAATTTAAAATCTTTTTAAAAGTTATAAAAATAAACTTACCTTTCTTTAAAGTCTCTAAAAAAGATAAACCTGTTGAAAAAAAATTAAAATACTTAATTAACTACTTACCTTGTTAAAAGAGGGTCTTACGCCTCCTTTCTTCAAGTGTAAAATTTTCCATGCTTACCTGCGCGTTCAAAGCACTAAGTGCACTGCGTGCGCGCAGCCTGTAGCGCACACGCGGTTCACTTAGGAACCGCACCCTTTTGAATTCACGAAGAGCCGGTTTCCCGCGCATGCGCAGTGCATGCAGGAAGCCGGCAACTGGAGACCTAAAACGCGAGAGTACACAGTGCGTACTCTCGCGTATTAGGTCTAATTTTCGGGCCAATACGTCACCTTGTTCTTGACTCCCCCATTAGGGGAAATAGTTTCTCCCTTTCTACCCTATCTGTAACGTACTAAAGATAAAAATATTAATTTTGTTGTATAAGTAAGGAGTAACTCCAACAACATATTGCACTATTGTGACCGGACATTATTAAATTGCTGATAGATAAACTGTTTTATAATTATTACAGCTTCGCTGATGTGCTGATTTCGCTCATTTGAACTCTGGTGGTAGAAGGAAGCTCCAATTGGTTTCAGGGAGCTACAATTGTTCTCTCCATTCTCGGGCTATTGAGGAGACAAGGGTGAAGATTTTGTTTCCAGGTGACTGTCTCGCAAACCTTCCTGACAACCGCGAGTGGGTGGGCACAGGGCGAGAGTCCCGTAAGCAATAGCGGCCTTGCCCTAACTTCTCAAGTCCAATAGATTGACAAGTCTCTGCCTAGATTATCTGTTTACCCAAGGCTCGTGGAACTGTACCAGGAGAGAAGGGAGATAACGTATACAAAATTATTTACAAAATGAAACACATGCAAAAATAGTGACATTACCATCTCAAGATAGAGGAGCACTCTCCCGTCTTTGAACTCGTATGAATCGATGTACCTGTCGGCAAGATTTTTTAACTGAAAAATAAATGTATTTCCAATTACTATAAGTTCAGTCACATCCATTCTTTCCTGATATAAACATGTTTCTTGCAGAGTATTTGAATGCATTGTGTTTCATTAATGATGGTTCCCGGTCCAAATTGTTTCAAACTACCTTATATCTACAAAGGGATACAATTCAAATGGCGAAAGCATATTGATTTGAACTCGCTGTAACACTGGGTCAAGCTCATACAAACCTAACTGTGAATCGTGGGTAACCCTTTCTCGTCACTCCGATTGAGAGGTGGAAAATCCCAAACAAGGACCTACAACCGAGACTGACCAGAAGCATGTGGGAGACCAAACTGGGTCAATGATCGAATCGCACGTTGTGACGGACGTGGATCATCTCACCCTTGTCCATCAGCATGTCTAAGAAAGGTAGGCCGCGTTCCTTATCGTACTTCTTCTGTGCCTGTCTTCATTGGAAGATAATTCTTATCCGACAGCTAATTATGGTTTGCAAATTAATCCTTTTATAGGGCTCGACCAAGTCTTTGACATACGCTGTGTCTCTAAGCAGTACTCATACATAGAAATAAACATAATTACCCCGTTTCCCCTCTGCGTAGAGATGTAACCTTCGTCGATCTTTTTGATCATGAATCTGTCTAAAACTGTGAAGTATAGCACAAGTTCTTTATTGGCCTCTAGTCACGCACACTCTCCTAGATGACACATTATGGCCTGACAAGTGTTGTTGTGAACAAGGCCCCCAGCTATGAGATAGTTCCGACATACTTCCAGATGGTCAATCTGTTTCTCATCCACGCTTGTAACTAATCATCTTTAGCTTATTGCCCCACTTCCTATCTCAAGACTATCTCGTTTCAAAATGTGGCGACAAAAAGAAGTCAACAGGCACGAATCACACATCCTGCACTTTCAGCAGAGGCTAAACCGCACAGTCAGCTAAATTGTAGGCTGACACATTAAACCCTAAAGAATCCTGGGAATGAACAACTTTAACCATTTCATTATTCTAGACACAGTACAAATCCACAAGCCATGTATAAGTAAAAAGAAAGTTGAAAAAAACGCAATTGTGTGAGATTAAACGAAATGCTAACCCTATTTATATATGTATACTCGACTAAGGTATCTTACACAATATATACATTTAAAAGGTATCGATTGTATGGGACCTCAGAATTAAAGAGCATTCAAAATCTTTGACTACACTCTCACCTTGCTTATTTCTGCAAACTTCCCTCACCACCGGTCAATGGAACTGTTCTTGACTGAATACATTTCTAAACGAAATATACCAGGGACTGTTTTATATTTAATTAATATATCTTCAGAGACTATTATTTTCACCGATCCTGTTTTTTTCCGTTATTAAAGATGTTTTGTTCGTATAAAGATCACTTATATCTGAAGCCTTCCCTTTCTAGCGAGATCATTTTTGGTAACTTCAGATCAATTTCACAATCTCTATTACTGGCCCATATTGGCACAAGAACGGCCCCAGTCTCTGTATGAAACGATAACATCGATGTATTTGTGAGGCTTTATTCTATTTAGTATTTCTTACTTGCTCCTGCATCAGACAAAAAATAACACAGCTAATTTTAAAAGCCCAAATACCCAGAATTGATTCCATGACATCATAAGAACCACACAGTGGGTGTTTTAACAAGTTAATAATTCAAATCATTCCCCAATAAAGTCACATACGAACATTGACCTCGGGAGGATTGAAAGTCTGACCTTATCCAGATCTGCCATTTCCGGCTCAAATCCACTGAGAAGTGAGATGTCCACAATCGCCATTCCAGAGCCTTTCTGATTCCTGTTGCCATTTGATTCATGCCTTTGTGAAATAGAACAATAAAGTTCAAATCAATTCTTTACCAAAGTGTATCAATTGGTGCATAGTCCAATCGGAGTGCCGCTGGGTGTTGTGGACACGAAGAGAAAGCTAATGCAAAGTTTAACTTTGCATAAGTCAGAATGCGAGTAATCTTAACGCATTGACAAGAAATTGCTTGATGAGCTATTTGAACGGAGATGATCACGTGTTTCAAAAGAGAAGATTGGCACAGCCTTTAACCTGGGGACACCAGACGTTCCATACCAAAGCCGCCACACATTGTATTGATAACGTCATTTCAGTCTCTATGTTATGGCTTCAGTACCTATCCTAATCCAGCATCAGCTTTGAAACACATATATCGAAGGGAGGAAGGAAGGATTGGAAGGATTGGATGGATGGAAGGAAGGAAGGATTGGATCGATGGATGGATGGATAGAAGGAAGCAACAATTGGATGGATGGATAGATGGGAGGAAGGAAGGAAGGAAAGAAGGAAGGAAGGAAGGAAGGAAGGCAGGAATGAAGGAAGGAAGGAAGGAAGGAAGGAAGGAAGGAAGGAAGGAAGGAAGGAAGGAAGGAAAGAAGGAAGGATTGGAAGGATTGGGAGAAAGGAAGGATTGGAAGGAAGGAAGGAAGGAATATCTGATATTCAATTGTTAATGTAATATTGCAAAGTGAAGTCTGCAAAATGTGTAATGCCTTTACAGAAATGCACCCTGTTTACTGTCCTGAAGAATTAATGTGTGCCGTGTTCCCTTTTCACGCAATGTTTTCTGTGGAAGAGGTGCGTTACACTGACCATACGCAGACTTCATAAAAAATGGTTGCGGCTTGATCAGCAGCCGTGGCCTCTCTCCTTCTGCGGGATCGAAGATCGAACCAGCCGATCCCACCGAGCGGCTGGTCCGCCGCTAAAGGCTCGTCGTAATCTTCATAGTGGGAGTAATCTGGGCGTTCTGCGAGAATGGAAACCCTTATTGTCATTCTATTCATTCAATGTGCATCCGTTACTAACCAGCTGTTTCTGTTCACTGGGGGCATTTAAAAGCAGAGAGAAATTACACTGTCTATACTATCAGCTTATGAATATCCACCCTCTTTGCTTCTGTTTTGTAACATGCGACAGGTTCATGAATATGTTGAGATCTTTCATTATTTTGTGAGTTTAAAACGGTCTATGTAGAATTGGATTAATGAAGTAGTGCTTTCTCACAGACCGAATATAGGCATGAATACTCACCTCTCCGAGAAACAGTGTAGCACAGTTAAAAATCCAATTTTAAATAAACAGTATGTTATGATATTGTTAGACAATTGATAAGCTTCAAATATGCATTTCAGATGAATGGCCTTCACCTCTTCTGCACCTTCATAGAGTTTATCACATCATCCCATAATTTTGTTGCAAAACTTGGCAACTTAGTAGATATTGACGATGATATCTGCAGACTTGGATGGTGAAATGGACAGAAGCATGGCAGATGGAGTTCAATGCGAAGAAATGTCAAGTGATGCACCTTGGGAGGACTTATATGGAAAGTCAGTATAGTATAAATGGCATGAGCTTGATAAGTGTAGATGAGCAGAGAGACCTTGGTTTCCATGTACAGAAATCCATAAATGTGGCAGGTCAACATGATATAAGGTGTTTTAAAGAGCATATGGGTTACTTGGGTTTATAAATAGAGGAATAGAATATAAAAGCAAAGACAGCATGCTGGAACTTTATAAATCACCGGTTAGGCCTCAGCTGGAGTACTGTGGAAATTCTGGGCACCACACTTCAGGAAAGATGTAATGACATTAGAAAAGGTACAGAGGAGATTCACCAGGATAATACCAGGGACGAGGGAAGATTAAGAGCTTACCTCATGGAGGTTTTCAAGATGATGAGAGGTTTTGATAGAGGTCCATAGAGCAGAACTCTTCCCTCTGCTGAGTGGGTCAATAATCTGAGGCCATGAATTTAAAATCATTGATAAGAATTTAGAGGGGAGATGAAGAGATATGTTGCGCTCAGAGAGTTGTCGGAATCTGGAACGCTCTACCTGAAACGGTGGTGGAAGCTGATTCCATTAAATAATTTTAAAAGGGAGTTGGAACGGTACTTGAGGATCAGGAACATACAGGGTGATGGGCAAAAAGCGGGAGTGTGGGACTAAGCAAGACTGCTCCTTTAACGAGCCATCACAGGCAGGACGAGTCGAATGGCCTCCGTCTATGCTGTAAATTTCTCTGATTCTATGACAAGGTGGAGTCTAATGATACTCACCCGCATATTCCACCTTGCCTTTGACCGTAACTTCAAGTCTGAAGTAATCACAAGTGTTCGTGGGTTCCGCCAGAAGGTGGTATGTTTTCAGAATCTAGAAGCATCAGAAATAAATCCTGGTTAAAATAAGGAGCCACAACATCAGAGGTTTGCAACGGACGTGTGCAATAGTGATGTTTCTAGGTATGTTTGTGAGAAACAAGGAATGTATTTGGATTGCACCAAGAAAGGAGTCTCTCTGGTCACGATGAGTTAGCGGCATTGTAAAGACAGGAGGAAAATTGCCCCGTTTGCTATTACAATGGAATGGTCAGTATGCTCTTTTAGAACACATTAGCTGAGAATGATATCAAGGTGGGGAATCTCCCCGCAGTGTTTACATTGTCCCCGATGCATTGTGACTTGTTTCTTTAACCTGTCACGAGACGAGCAATGCACATCTGATACCAATAGCATTAACATTAGAACTCTCGGAGTGTGGGGTGAGATTGAAGGAAAAATGTTCGATGTTGGTGGGATGCAAACTTCTAATGACGTTTAAGGTTTAATTCCTGCTTATGTAATGGAATGATAGTTACTTCGGATTATGAATGGACTGTTCTTATACCATGGAATTACATAGAGTTTACAGTACAGAGAAAGGCCATTCGGCCCAACTTGTGCTTATACTCCACACGAGACTTCTCCTACCCTTACTCATCTAACTGTATCAACATAACCCTCCATTCCTTTCTCCCTTGTTTGTTTAGCTGGCATCCCTTAACTGCATCTATGCTATTTGTTTCAACTACTCCTTGTGGTAGCAAGTTCCACATTCTCACCACTCTTTGGATAAAGAGGTTGCTCCTGAATTCCCTACTCAATTTATTAGGTACTATCTTATATTCATGGCCCCTAGTATTGGTGAGCCCACAAGTGGAAACATCTTCTCTATGCCTAACCTATCAAAAGCTTTCACATTCTTAAAGGCCTCTATCAGGTCACCCCTCAGTCTTCTCTTTTCTAGAGAAAAGAGCCCCAGCCTGTTCATAGAAACATAGAAACTAAGAGCAGGAGTAGGCCATTCGGCCCGTCGAGCCTGCTCCACCATTCAATACGATCATGGCTGATCATCCAAATCCAGTACCCTGTCCCTGCTTTCTCACACAGAATCCCCACATCGAGCCTGCACCTATCCCACCCTAACCCCGTAACCCCACGTATTTAATTCCCCCTAACATATCCCATCCTATCCCCATATATTTCATCCCCCCCTAACACTAAGGGTCAATTTATCATAGCCAAATCAACCTAACCCGCATATTTTTGGACTGTGGGAGGAAACCGGAGCACCCGGAGGAAACCCACGCAGACACGGGGAGAATGTGCAAACTCCACACAGACAGTCACCCGAGGTCAGATTCGAACCCGGGTCCCTGGCGCTGTGAGACACCAGTGCTAACCACTATGCCACCGTGTTCAATCTTCCTGATATGTATAACCTCTCCGTTCTGGTATCATCCTTGGAAACCTTTCGTGCACCTTCTCCACTGCCTCTATATCCATTTCATAACATGGAGAGCAGAACTGTGCACAATACTCCAAGTGCAGCCTAACCAAGGTTCGAAACAAGTGTGTGTGTGTGTGTGTGGGCGGGGAGGGGGATAGCGAGATCGAGAGACAAAGGTGCGGGCTAGTGCTGTGTGGGTTGGAATAGAGAGATTTGGCCATACAACTAAAATTAACTTGCCCTCAAACAACGAAAAGTCCGGAATGGATTATCAGCAGCAGGTGTATAGAGTATAGCGGGCCCTGAGCAAGTTCAAAACCCCTTGTTTCATAATGATATTTGGCAACAGACTTTGTGCGTTCGTTCACGATAGCACAACACGGCAAAGTAATTTGGAATAACAAGCTACAGCTTCAAAGTGTTTACTCACAGTGAGCGTTCCATTCCCTCTACCCGACAGCTCGATGTTAATGTTGTCTCCCAGAGGGAACTAACATGAGACAAAATGAGTTACGTGTTATGAAACATAGAAACATAGAAACATAGAAGATAGGAGCAGGAGTAGGCCATTCGGCCCCTCGAGCCTGCTCCGCCATTCAATGCGATCATGGCTGATCATCCAAATTCAGTACCCTGTCCTTGCTTTCTCCCCA
>CM059449.1:29557416-29709916 GCA_030390025.1 Squalus acanthias | reverse complement strand
GGTGGTGACCTGGAATTCGCTGCTGACGGAAGTGGTAGAAGTGGAGACACTCAATGTTTTCAAGGGGAGACTGGATAGGCACTTGAGGGAAATAAACTTGCAGGGCTACGGGATGGAGCGGGGGAATGGGACTGACTGGATTGCTCTACAGACAGCCGGCACGGACTTGATGGGCCGAATGGCCTCCTTCTGTGCCGTTATGAGCAGGTCAGAGGCTAGGTATTCTGTGGCGAGTGTCTCACCTCCTGACTCCCCAAAGCATTTCCACTATCTACAAGCACAAGTAAGGAGTGTGATGGAATACTCTCCACTTGCCTGGATGAGTAGAGCTCCAACAACACTCAAGAAGCTCGACACCATCCTGGACAAAGCAGCCCGCTTGATTGGCACCCCATCCGCCACCTTATACATTCACTCCCTCTACCACCGGCGTACCGTGGCTGCAGTGGGTGCCATCTACAAGATGCACTGCAGCAACTCGCCAAGGCTTCTTTGGCAGCACCTCCCAAACCCGCGAACTCTACCACCTAGCAGGACAAGGGAAGCAGGCGCATGGGCACACCACCACCTCCAAGTCCCCCTCCAAGTCACACACCATCCTGACTTGGAAGTATATCGCCGTTCCTTCATCGTCGCTGAGTCAAAATCCTGCAACTCTAACAGCATTTTGGGAGTACCTTCACCACACGGACTGCATTTAGGGATGGCCAATAAATGCTGGCCTTGCCAGCGCCGCCCACATCCCATGAACAACTAAAACAAATCAAGTGTCAAGTGCGGTCTAAGTGGCCTGTTTTAAAGAAAGACACAGTGAAACAGCAAGGAAAAACATGAGAAACACAGATACAAACCAAGGAAGATGGAAGTCAAATTACAGCTTGTGGCTATTTCACTAAAAGACACGCTGGACTCGACTTGGGCAGCAGTGCAAAAGGGCAGTTATCGGATCGGCCGTCCGGTATACGCCTCGCCTGATATATAATTCCATTCTCTACAATAGAACCGAATATCCGGCGTGTTATATAACGGCGGCAAAAGTGATACCGCCGTTCGGGCTTTTCCGAACCTAGCCCAATTTCACCATCATTTGAGGTGAGATAAACAAAATTAAGTCTGACATGTTCCCAAAGTAAAACTGATCGATTGAGATGTATTTGGGTGGTATTGGGAACGGAAAGCCACAAAGAGAAACTGACCTCTCCAGTGCATCAACACCTCAGGCATAGTTTCACCTCTCATTGGATGTAAACTAAATGTAATCACCTCCTTAATTGACAAATACCAAAATGTACCTGGGTTGAGCGGAATCCCCCACCGTAGTTCCGTTGTTCCGTTAACCATTTTACAATAGCGTTTGCGTAGTGGAGATCTTTCATGGTTATAGTCTGGAGCAACGCATATGAAGTGGCCTCTACGGTTATAGCTGAAGCCTGAGGTACTCTCCATGGATTGTTTTCTCCAACGCGTAATGTTGTTTCATCAGCTTTCCAATAGCGGGTATCATTTGCTAGTTTATGTTTCAAACACAAACAGATTATAAGAATTAGTGCTTGAAATGAAGAATGAGTGTTGTCTCCGGCTGCATTAGAGCAACAAGATCAAACTCAAAATCAACAATGTTCTGTGAACAGCAAAGATTTAGCCTGATGTCATTTCAATCCGGTTCACCGCTGGACTGTTCACCAGGCAACTGAATTTTATTAAACACAATAATACTGGTTCTCAGCAAAGCAAGACACAAGTGGTCGTGCAATGATTATACTGAATTATAACAGATGGATTTGAGCATAACAACATCTTCCATTTCTATAGCGCCTTTATCGTAGTAAAAGAATCCCAAGGCATTTCACAGGGGCGTTATCAGACAAGAATTGATAGCGAGTCACATAATGAGATATTAGGAGAGGTGACTAAAAGCTTTATAAAAGAGGTAGATTATTAGGAGCATCTTAGAGGAGGAAAGAGAGGTAGTGAGGTGAAGAGGATTAGGGAGGGAATTCCAGAATTTATGGCCTAGGCAGCAGAAGGCAGGACCACCAATGGGGAGGCAAACGATGCGGGGGCTGCTCAAGAGGCCAGAATTGGGGGGACACAGAAATCTCGGAGGGTTGAAGCTGTTATTCAGAGTGTACGGGAGCAAGACTTCGACCCAATTCCTTCTACATCAATAATTACTGCAATAATTATAAAGGATTATGCACATCCTGAATTACTGTTAGATGCGGGTGGGGTTGTGTCCCTGGCCAGGACTCCATAACAGATTGAACTTCAACTCAACAATGCTGGTACGAGTCTCATTTAAGGATTCGGGTCAAATAGCAACACGCTTGAATGGTTGATCCTCAACGATCGTGAACTGGATAGAAAATAGATAGAAAGTAAGACAACTCAATCCATTTCTGGAACAATGGAACACAATTACCCCATCGTGACAGAAAGACAACAGGCATAAGTTCAGATTAGTAGAAGGCAAGTTAAGACCTAGGACTGGGATGATTTTTTTTTTAGATAAAGAGCTGTGAAGTTGATTTCTGAATGGGTGTTGGATTTGGTAAACCCAGAGTGATTTAAGAACCAGTTGGATGTTGTGACAGCAGACTGTAAGTTGGCACTGGGCGAATGAACTAAGGAGGAGCGAATGCACACATCTATATATATATATTGATATTTTATGATTAAGTTATGTGATATCATTATGTTAACAACATTATTTATAACATGGATTCTCAAACGACTAAATAATAACATCTAATGCTATTAAACCATAATTTATAGAACCAAACGCTTTAATCCAAAAGCACCTTACTCAATATTCTGCTACTAGAATAGATATTAAAAGGTTACCTTTATCGTAAGTTGCCATTTCTTTCAGTATGGCATCTGCCTCATGCGCTACCGAACTATCAGTGTCGACCAAGGCAAGGGCATATGCGGTGATAGCCATAACATAGGGTCGCTTAATATTGGCAAGTTCTGCAGAAAGAAACCTAACAGCTCTTGTAATGCTTTCTCTCTAAACAAAGGGTTGAGATAGAAAAATAAAAAAGAGAATTAGACAAAAGTTAACAGTTCTCGCTAGGAGAATGTCCTCAGGCAAAGACCTAACATTGCTATCAAACAATGAAAAAGTACATTCGCATACAATTCCCTGTTACATATGTTTGGTGTGGATGCTTCCTTTGTCTCTCCGATTCTGGCCTGCAATTTGTTAGCATTTTCAATTCTGAAAACTTCTCAGAACCAATAAGAAGTTAAATTCTGATTCAGCAAAGTAGCGTGTCATTAAAAAAAATTAACATTTAGGCCTAGAAATTTCTCCCGGGCACTGGGACAAAACTGGCAGTAACAGATTGGCCACCCATTATACGCAGCGCCTGAGATTCAGTTCTATTGACTTCAATGGAACTGAATATCAGACGTTGTGTAGAACAGGCAGCCAATCCAATACCGCCCGTTTTGCGCCACCATCGGAAATGACTTTCTAGGCCTTACAGTGTCAACGGAATAGTTTTACATTCCCACAGTAACAGACTGCACAGTATAAGATGTATAATGGCCTGATATGTGCGATCAGCATCAAAGCGACAGCACTTGCCACTAACCTCGAGAATTGCTGCCCATAAAGAGCTAGCAATCTCTGTTGCATGAATTCCACCTCTCCCAACCATAGTTTCATTTAGGCACCAAATCAGGCGAATCTCCACTGTCCCGCAACAGTGATGTCATCAAGCAGGCTAAGTAGCCAAGCACATTGAAGAACTCTCACAGGCAGCAAACCAGGAAGTAAAATGCAGTAATTATCCTTCACTTTCGATAAATGTTTACAGAGAGCGAAACAAAATTGGGACATACACATGGGATTAAGGTGGAAACTCAAATACCATAAAAAAACTTTTCAAAAAAGTTATAACATTAAAAGCCATGGGATTGTTATCATATTAATGGTAAATTTCCCATTCAACAAATATAAAATTCATTGTTCAGGACGAGAACTGTTGTTTATCAGTGAATACACTGTTCAAAACCCAGTTACACCTCTTTCAACAAGGCTTAACTTTTTGGGGAGTTTTTACCAATATCCCAGCGTATTTGGGGAAGTTTTCATCAGGAACTACATTTGAGTGTGATTTGAATTGATTGCAGGGGTTCTACAGCGCACCCTGTGGAGGAACAGGGAATGAATGACAGCAACTTCTGGCTTTCTGCGTTTATCTGCGCATGCGCGAGCTCCAGAAGTTGCTGTCAATTTCAGAGGGGTAATGCCGGCGAACGCTGACAGTTTCGCCGTCAATACCACCGCAAAATCCGGGCCTATGCAACTCCTGTCCTGGTGAAACGTTGCATCATCTCAGTTACAATGATCAACCTCACAGGAAGTCTGCTAATTTATTTAAACGTTGGAGAGTGACTGGCACACTCCCCGTGTCATACTCTCGATGTCACACAACTGTTTCCGAATTTGAAAGAAGCTGGAGAGGTTGTGGGGAGAACAAACTGCTGTTAATCTGGGAAAACTTCCTTCAACATTCAACTCCAAAAAAGACTGGATAGGCTAGGTCTGTTTTCCTTGGAACAGAGGACGCTGAGGGGAGACCTTATTGAGGTGTTTACAATTATGTGGGGCATAGATAACGTGGATAGAACGGACCTATTTCCCTTAGCAGCGGGGTCAAAAACTAGGGGGCACAGATTTAAAGTAATTGGGGGAAGGATTAGAGGGGATTTGAGGGGACATTTCTTCACCCAGAGGGTTGAGGGAGTCTGGAACTCACTGCCTGAAAGGGTGGTAGAGGCAGGAACCCTACCCACATTTAAAAAGTACTTGGATGTGCACTTGGGATGCTGTAACCTGCAGGGCTACGGACCAAGAGCTGGGAAGTGGGATTAGGCTGGATAGCTCTTTGTTGGCCTGCGCGGACACAATGGGCCGAAATCGCCTCCTTCCGTGCTGTAACTTTCTATGATTCAATGACTCTATTGCTTCACATTTATCTCAAGGCATATTCAGAGCACACTCTCTCACAGGAGTCACCAGAGAAGCATTCTCAAAGGCAAAGAAAGGTTAGCAGGCACACATTGCCAATGTCACGTTGTGCACAAGTGAGACCACTGGATGCAATCGTTTACGTACACATCACCCAGAACTGTTCATGAGTGACAAAGTGTGACAGAAGTCTCACGACGTTTATCTACACAGAATTTGTATTTTTTAATCGTTAGTGGGAAATGTGCAGGTAGTGTGATAACTTGGAGAATTCTATCCTAGTCCTTTTCATTTCTGTGTAGGTCAGAGGAAGCGGTGACGTGTTAATTGTGAAATAGGTTATGTTTCACGAACATAAGGCCTCTCAATGAATCTGCAAAGAGTTCATTTGTCATACAGAAAAAATAACAAAACTGGGTTCTGGCAGCGTAGCCTGTTACCACAGAGAAGTAGCTGTTTGCAAATTGTGTAACAATTTATGTTGTTACTGATTATGTATCTAAATACAGACACAGGTCTGACTATATCAGATAACAATGTTAATACTGAAAGGGTAGTAGAATTCGCTTTCTGAGAACATTAACAAACAATGCACAGTAAGTTTCTAAAATACCGAGATGGTTCACTGGACCTGAAGTCAACGATAAGGAAACTCAGACGGAGTTTATAACAGGCGGTAGAGCCACTACCGCCCGTTCTGTGCCCCCCTCGGAGTTGAATTTTATCCCGTATCTCTGGGGGTAATTTTCACTTTAAGCGATGGTGTGAAACTGGTGATAGCGAGTCTGCAGCCCGTTTTATCTCTCTCCCGGTTTTTAATTTCCATTCACTTTTATGTCACCTCTGTGACAAGCATACAAGCACAATGCTTGCATAAACACGTATGATTGAGACTTACCACTTCTTGCTCTTGATCAGAATCTTTCTGAAAGGCAGGCAGGGAATGCATCAGTGCTATGGTAACAAAGGCTGTCGTAGAAATTTTGGCTTCAGCTCCACCAATTCCACCCTAAAATAAATAAATCAAAAAGGCAAACAGAGAGGTAATTAATTTAGGCGACAAATCGCCCTCACCTTTATCTGAAAAAATTCTGCATTGACAGTGCATTATTGTTGAGATCTCTTTACTGACGGGATCGAGGGCAACGCTGGTTTTACACCCCGCCCGATTTTACACTGACGTCAATGGAGGCAAACAACAAGGCCGGTAACACAGAGAAAGAGGACGGAAGGTGCAAATGAATGCAAACGTTTACATAACCTGCATTTCTCTGTGTATCACTGGCGTGGGATCGTGAAAATATCCAATTGGCCTCTGACCATTCACCAAATACAGGGCGGATTGTTGAATGTGTTCGTCCTCCACCGCGATTTGACTCCGAACTATTGAGAGTATCTTCACAACAAACGCAGTTAACCTGAAATGTGAAGCAATAAATGAAGTCTTAAGATAGATCGGCAATGAGTCAGCACCCTGCTTTGTTCAATTTACAATTAAACCCAAATCCACAATTTTACACAGTTCAACTCTAGTAAGTTGCTGCATGCAAACAACCCCAGCATGCAGTGGAATCAGATGCTTAGAAAATTATTTTGATTGCGATTAATCCATGGACAAGTTCACCGAGTTAACATTTATCAGAAACAAAGTTCCTTATAATATAACAGAATTGAAGAACGAAGCTAATTTAGTTCGGACATACACAAACCAGAATAAATCAGTGATAATACTGTTTCCATCCCCAACTCATGAGGCGGTTGCTCCCGTATATGACTGTTTGATATTCAGTGCTATTGAAGTAAGCGGAATTGAATATCGGGGGGGGGGGGGGGGGAGGTGGTGGGGGGGGGGGGGGCGGGTGGAAGTACAAGGGGTGGCAGATACAATGACACTCGTTTTGACAAAATGAATGAAAAACAGGTCAAACGCACCACGTGCTGCTAGGGCGAATTAGCCATGCTCCGTATGAACCATCATCCTTCTTAAATTCCAATATCCTCTTGTAACCTGCAAATAAAACGCCAGCTTTGATGAATGCGCCAAGATAATACTGACATTTACTTTTTCAATATTATTTTGGCTATTTCGTATACTAATTTACAACATATATTTAGGGAGCCTATGTGTTAACGCACAAGGGTTCCTCGTTTATTTTGTTTGTTTTGATTCAGTCACGGGATGTGGGCGTCGCTGGCAAGGCCAGCATTTATTGCCCATCGCCAGGTGCCGTTGAGAAGCTGGTGGTGACCCGCCTTCTTGAACCGCTGCAGTCCGTGTAGAGAAGGTTCTCCCACGGTGCTGTTAGGGAGGGCGTTCCAGATTTTGACCCAGTGAAAATGACGGGACGGTGATCTATTTCCAAGTCAGGATGGTGTGTGACTTGGAGGGGAAATAGAGGTGGTGTTGTTCCCACATGCCTGCTACCCTTGTGGTTCTAGGGGGCACAGGTGGTGGGTTTGGGAGGTGCTGTCGAAGAGGCCTTGGCGAGTTGCTGCAGTGCATCTTGTAGATGGTACACACTGCAGCCACAGTAAACTGGTGGTGGGGGGAGTGAATGTTTAAGGTGGTGGATGGGGTTCCAATCAAGCGGGCTGCCTTGTCCTGGATGGTGTCGAGATTCCTGAGTATTTTTGTAGCTGCACTCATCCAGGCAAGCGGAGAGTATTCCATCACACTCCTGACTTGTGCCTATTGTTGGTTTTGATTATAAAATACTGTGGTAGATTCTACACTTGCGAGAAGCAAGTCCCTGAATTCCGCTCGTTTCTGGTAGGGACATAGGAGCATAGGAACAGGAGCAGGCCATTTAGCCATTCAATTAGATCATGACTGATCCATATCTCAACTCCATCTACCCGCCTAGGTTCCGTAACCCTTAATACCATCGCCACACAAAAATATGTCGATCTGAACCTGGATGATCTCAATTGATAACTTTTTGGGGGGAGAGAGCTGCAGCTTTCCATTAACATTTTTTTGAAGATGGGTGCCCTTTCTAATTAAAATATAAGGGTTTCCATTCTAACTAAATTAAAAGGGTACCCCTTCTAATTTAAATATAAATGTGCGAATTCTAATTAAAATATAAGCGTACCCATTCTAATTGAAATATAAGGGTGCCAATTCTAATTAAGATATAAAGGTGCCAACTCTAATTAAAATATAAAGGTGCCAATTCTAAATAAAATATAAGAGTGCCATTCTAATTCAAATATAAGGGGGTCCCTTCTAATTAAAATAGAAGAGTGCCCCAGCTAATTAAAATATAAGGGTACCCCTTCTAATTAAAATATATGTGTGCCAAATCTAATTAAAATATAAGCATGCACATTCTAATTAAAATATAAGGGTGCCCCTTCTAAGTAAAATATAAAGGTGCAAAATCTATTTAAATTATAAGGGTGTCCCTTCTAATAAAAATATAAAGGTGCGAAATCTAATTAAAATATAATGGTGCCCCTTCTAATTAAAATATAAAGGTGTGAATTCTAGTTAAATTATAAGGTTGCCCCTTCTAATTCAAATATAGGCGTGCCCATTCTAATTAAAATATAAGGGTGCCCATTCTAATTAAAATAGATGGGTGCCCATTCTATTTAAAATATAAAGGTGCGAATTCTAATTAAATTATAAGGGTGGCCATTCTAACTAAAATGTAAGGGTGCCCATTCTAATTCAAATATAAGCATGCCCATTCTAATTCAAATATAAGGGTGGCCATTCTAACTAAAATATAAGGGTGCCCATTCTAATTCAAATATAAGCATGCCCATTCTAATTCAAATATAAGGGTGCCCCTTCTAATTAAAATATAAAGGTGCAAATTCTAATTAAAATATAAGGGTGGCCATTCTAATTAAAATATAAGGGTGCCCATTCTAATTAAAATATAAGGGTGCCCATTCTAATTAAAATATAAGGGTGCCCGTTCTAATTAGCATATAAGCGTGCCCATTCTAATTAAAATATAAGGGTGCTCATTCTAATTAAATTTCAAAAAAGATTCATCACATCTTTAACGGAATAAATGAAATGCATACTCCACCTGATTCAATATGTTGGAGTGCTTCATCTTTCCGTTCAGCTTGCAGACTAAGCCATTGCTCGCTTTTATCCAGATATTTAACAGCAAACACGGTCGGTGCCATGTACATCGATGTTTGCTCAGCGCACCCTTTTGGCATTCTAATCAGCCGGTCAATCCCTTCTGGCGTTAAACAGTTTTCTACCGTTTCTCCCAGGACTTCACCTAAAAAATAATCCAGCGATAGTCAAAGAATGGAATCTAAAATAAATCTTTTTACACCATAAAAGCATAAAACATGCGCACGAGCACCGGGAATTGTTCGAAGAATTAAATTGGGCAAATGTTGGAAAATGGTCACAATTGTATATTTCAATAACTGCAACCGCAACATTGAAATGCTAGGGGTGAAATTGGACATGGGCCAGGATATAAAACAGGCGGAATTGTATTTTCCGACCATTATACCACACGACCAATATTCAGTTCTATTGAAATCAGTGGGGCTGAAATTGGGGTTTGCGTATAACAGGCTACCAATGCAATACCGCCTGCTTTGCATCTCCACCCATGTCTGATTTCAACCCCAATGTTGCTCATTTCTGAAAAAAATTGGAACTGAAGGACGTCAAATAAGTCGCCTACTGTTTGCTTTTATCCGCGAAATGGTACAATCACAAATATATTTCTCCATGGCAAAGATCTCACAGAGAAAACAGTAATGTTTTCCGCTTAAATAACAATGGACTTTTGATGGATGTCCATCTAAACTATTAAGAACAGGTTTTCCAGATTGGCGTGAATGGAGCGCCATTGCAGCACGGTGTAACTTCCCGCCTCAGAGATATACCACTGTGGGCTCTCCTCTAGTCACAGAATCATAGGGCTCGATTTTGCCAGGCCCGAGGAGGTGGGAATGGAGGCGTGTGGGGTGCTAAAATAGCAGAAAAATAGCGGGCTGGCCCGACCCCGCCTCCACCCCGTCTCCGAGCAGTTTTCCCAAATGCGTGGTTTCTGATCCCATCTCCGTCCCACCTCCAAGAGGCGGCATAGGCCCTTAAGGCCCTTAACAACCACTTAATTGCCTCTATAATCCTATTTTGAGAGGCCTTTCTGATTTTAAGGCTTTTCCGACATGATGCACACCTCCCCTGAAACACGACGGTGAAACCTGAGGGAACTTTTAGCAGTCATAACCATTGTTGTGGAAGTTTGGAGCCTGGAGTGCTGGTGGTGGTGGTGTTGGTGGTGGTGGTGAAAAAAAATCTGGGAGCAGACTTAGGTCACCTGCTGCTCATTTTGCCCCCAGCTCCCTCTGACAGCAAAGGCCAAAAGGTTCCCAGTCTTTGCAGACCTTAAATGCAGCAGCAATGATGACATCATCAGAGGCGACTTTCAGACTGAAAAAACTAATTGGGTCATGGGTTCCCACATGCTGGAACTCAATTGCCCAATTAGGGTAAAATCGAATAATTCTCCCACATCCAATTGGAGTCGGGGGGCTAACACGAAAAGCGGATGACACGACCCCAGCCCGCTCCATGACAAAATCGAGCCCATCGACTCATACAGCAGAGAAATAGGCCATTCTGCCCATCGTGCCTGTGCCGGTTCACTGAAAGAGCGACAATGTAGTTCCACTCATCCGCCCCCCTCCCCGGCACCGCTCTTTCCCCACAGCCCTGCAAATTGTTCCTTTTTAAGTCGAGATCAAATTCCCTTTTTGAAAGCTCCTATTTTATAAGAACATAAGAAATAGGAGTAGGAGTAGGCCAATTGGCCCCTCGAGCCTGCTCCGCCATTCAATAAGATCATGGCTGATCTGATCCTAACCGCCAATCTACTATCACAGAACCATCTCCTGAACCTAACAGAATTGGACACACGAAATAGGAGCAGGATCAGGCTACAAGGCCCCTGGGCCCGCTACGCTACCCACAGGGCCCTGACCGATCCGAACCGAGACTCATGTCCAAATTCCTGCCCGCTTCCCGTAACCCTTAATTCCCTTTACTTCAAGGAAACTGTCTATTTCTGTTTTAAATTTATGTAATGATGTAGCTTCTACACCTTTTTGGGGCAGCATATTTCATGTACCTACCACCCTCTGAGTGAAGTAGTTCCTTCTCATCTCAGTTTTGAAAGAGCAGCCCCTTATTCTAAGACTATGCCCCCTAGTTCTAGTTTCACCCATCATCGGGAACATCCTCCCCGCATCCACCCGATCCAACCCCTTCACAATCTTATATGTTTCAATAAGATCGCCTCTCATTCTACTGAACTCCAATGAGTAGAGTCCCAATCTACCCAACCTCTCCTCATATGTCCATCCCCTCATCCCCGGGATTAACCGAGTGAACCTTCTTTGTACTGACTCGAGAGCAAGTATGTCTTTTCTTAAGTAGGGACACCAAAACTGTATGCAGTATTCCAGGTGCGGTCTCACCAATACCTTGTACAACTGAAGCAATACCTCCCTATTTTTATATTCTATCCCCTTAGCAATGAAAGCCAACATTCCATTGGCCTTCTTAATCACTTGCTGCACCTGCATACTAACCTTTTGAGTTTCGTGCACCAGGACCCCCAGATCCCTTTGTACTTCAGTACTTTCCAGTTTCTTGCCATTTAGATAATAACTTGCTCTACTATTTTTCCTGCCAAAGTGCATAACCTCACACTTTCCAGTATTGTATTCCATCTGCCAAATCTCTGCCCACTTACTTAGCCTGTCTATGTCCCCTTGCAGATTTTTTATGTCCTCCTCACTCACTACTTTCCCTCCCATCTTAGTATCATCTGCAAACTTTGATATGTTACACTCGGTCCACTCCTCCAAATCGTTAATATAGATTGTAAAGAGTTGGGGACCCAGCACTGACCCCTGCGGAACACCACTAGTTACTGATTGCCAGTCTGAGAATGAACCATTTATCCCAACTCTCTGCCTTCTGTTAGATAGTCAATCCTCCATCCATTCCAGAATATTACCCCCAATCCCGTGATTTTTTATCTTGAGCAATAATCTTTTGTGTGGCAACTTGTCAAATGCCTTTTGGAAGTCTAAATACACCACATCCACTGGTTCCCCTTTATCCACCCTGTGTGTTACTTCCTCAAAGAACTCCAGCAAATTTGTCAAGCATGACTTCCCCTTCATAAAACCATGCTGACTTTGTCCTATTAAATTATGATTATCCAAATGTCCCATTACTGTCTCCTTAATAATGGACTCCAAAATTTTACCTACCACAGATGTTAGGCTAACCGGTCTACAGTGCCCAGCCTTCTGTCTACTGCCCTTTTTAAATAAGGGTGTTACATTAGCAGTTTTCCAGTCTGCCGGGATCTTTGCTGAGTCCAGGGAGTTTTGCAAAATTATTACCAATGCATCCACAATCCCTACCGCCACTTCCCTCAAGACCCTAGGATGTAAGCCATCAGGTCCAGGTGATTTATCTGCCTTGAGTCTCATTATTTTACCGAGTACCACTTCCTTAGTGATTTTGATCGTGTTTAGCTCCTCCCCCCCTATAGCCCCCTGTTTGTCCAGTGTTGGTATCTTCTTAGTGTCCTCTACTGTAAAGACTGATACAAAATATGCATTCAGTGTATTTGCCATCTCCATATTTCCCACCATTAATTTCCCGGTCTCATCCTCTAAGGGACCAACATTTACTTTAGCCACCCTTTTTCTTTTTATATAACTATAAAAACTCTTACTATCTGTTTTTATATTTTTTGCTAATTTACTTTCATAATCTATCTTCCCTTTCTTAATCAATCATTTTGTTATTTTTTGCTGTCTTTTAAAGTTTTCCCAATCCTCTGTCCTCCCACTAGATTTCGCTACCTTATAAGCCCTTGTTTTTAGTCGAATACTATCCTTAATTTCTTTACTTAGCCACGGATGACTGTCTTTTCTTTTACACCCTTTTCTTCTCAGTGGAATATATATTTTTTGGAAGTTGTAAAATAACACCTTAAATGTACACCACTGATCATGTATCGTCTTACCCTTTAATCTATTTTCCCAATCCACTCTACTCAATTCCACTCGCATACCTTCATAATTTCCTTTATTCAAGCTTAGCACGCTTGTTTGAGATCCAACCTTCTCACCCTCTAATTGAATATGGAATTCTACCATGTTATGGTCACTCATTCCAAGGGGATCCTTTACTAGGACATTTTTAATTAATCCTGTCTCGTTACCCAGGACCAGATCTAAGGTTGCTTGCCCCCTGGTCGGTTCAGTTACATACTGCTCAAGAAACCCATTCCTAATACACTCAATGAACTCATCCTCAAGGCAGCCCTGCCCAATTTGATTTGTCCAATTAATATGATAGTTAAAATACCCCATAATTATTGATGTTCCCTTATTACAAGCCTAAACTATTTCCTGATTGATACTCCGTCCAACAGAGTATCTTGGCGTTATTAGCATATTTTCAGTAATCCCCCCAGCCTTTTACCAGGGACTCCTCCCACGTTGTATTGGGAGTTTTGCTTTTCAGCGACTGGTAAACACTGAGGCCTTAAAATTCCACTGACCCCACGCTACTGGTGGAAATGAGGGGGAGTAAGGCTTGGGTCTGCCAACTTTGAGGGCGCCGACCCTGCTTCAAATTGCTCAAAGGGAACCAGTAGCGTGGTCGGGGAAAGGGGGAAATCGCACCTGTGATGGCCCACCAGTGGCACCCACCCTCACGGAAGACTATTTCATCACATATTTAATCTGCGTTGGATATGTATTTTGTGAAATCACCTCCGTATTAACCAAAAATGTACCTTATGACAACTAACAGGTTGTTAGCTCTTGTTACAATCTCACACATGCACCTTGATACATGAATTTTAGATATGTAATTTTTACAGTTCTTTATTACCTTTTTCATATTAATCAAACAAGTATACTGTAGACATAACACATAGAATTTGTCAAGGTCTGCAGAACTGTGAGAAAAAGAAGCATTCTGCCTTCACGCAATTAACACAGTTTGAGAATCAACTAACTGGTCCTGGCAATAGATAAGACACTCTCTTTATGGATAATAGTGTCTTCGGCCATGATTTGTCCGACGCTCAGGGGGCGGGTTTGGAGGCGGGTCCGCTGTCAAAATAGCAAAGACTGACAGCGGGAAGGAAACCCACTGTCAACCCGCCTCCACGCGAGTCTCCCACGTGTCGGGGTCTGTCAGCGCAGAACTGACCTGACACCAAGCAGTGGGGGAGACAATTGATCTTGTTAAATGGCTTGTTAAGAGCCAATTTAATACTATTCTGAGGCTTCCTTGTAATTTTACGATCTCCCCCACGAGTTACCCGCTGTTCAGCTGGCGTGATTTGAGACTGCTCTGATGTTTGTCAAAAGCTGACAGCTGCTGAAGTGGTGTCAAGGATGGCACGTTGCAGATGGTGAGTTTCAGAGCGCCGAAACTGTTGGTTACTGCATTTTTAATACATATACAGATTTCATCAGCTTGCAAGTTTTTAGATCCAACTGGATGTCCGGTTCCACCTCCTTGGAGCAACCTCTCTCACCATTGACAGATCGCTTCTATCATCTCAACTTCAACTGCCATCTATTGCAGCAACATCGGTGCCCTTGAAAAAATCAAACCTTGGTCCTCTGAATCCTTCCACGATCAGCCCTAACGCCAATATCACCAACTACATCACCAAGCTTCTCCGCCATCACCTGATGCTGCACTGGACACAGGGCATCATCACCTGAGAACATTGTTTCCCAGGAGGCCAGCGATGGCATCACCATGGCCAGATTTACTTCACTTGACGCTGTGAACCCTGGCTGCCACATGATGTGCCAGGTTGACACCATTCCACACCAGCACCGTGAAGCATCCCTATAATTTCCAAGCCATTAGATGCACACTCATCACTATAGCCGGGGCGGGGGGTGGGGGGGGGGGGGGAACTTATGCCTGTGAATTCACTGGAACTCAGTAAGACACTTCTCAAGGTGCGCTCAGATCTGTCCAATAAGGGGCAGTTTTGGAAAAATCGATTTCATTGTACGACAGCACATTACCAGAAACTTCACATGGACATTTGCTAAACCTCTCAAGTGCCTACCCTTGCGTGCTGTTAGTTGGTATGCTTGCAGTAGGATGAGGGTGAGTGTGAGGGGTGGCTAGTGAGATGTGGAAGTGAAAAAGTAGATAGAGAGGGTTGGGTGGAGTTGCAAGGTAAGTTGGTGTGTGTAAGGATGTGCAGGAGAATGGTATTGAAGGCAGAGTAATGGGAATGTGTTGAGTGACATAGTAAGGGTGAGTTTGAGTGTGGCTTTGCAGTAACGGTTCGTGATCCACTGGGATTATTGAACGGTTGGCACCACAGCAGCCAGGGACCCCTGACGACATCACTGCTTGTGCCCTCCTGTGCAATGTGCAACCAGGCTACGTGGCTGTCCTGGGGAGGTCTTTTCTGCCTTTGGAAGGAAAGAGAACCTTCCTGCGGTTTTTTTTTTGCAGAGGCCGGTGTCGGAAGCGAAGAGAGCGATGGTACAGTGAGTATTTAAACTCACTTTCGCGGGCTTTTTTCAGAGGCCGGTGTCGGGAGTGGAGAGAGCGACGGTAAAGTGAGTATTTAAACTCACTTTCGCGGGCTTTTTTCAGAGGCCGGTGTCGGGAGTGGAGAGAGCGACGGTAAAGTGAATATTTAAACTCACTTTCGCGGGCTTTTTTCAGAGGCTTACCAATCTCACAGACCGGCGGCGGTGTTCCAGAGCCACGTCACGATTCAAAAAGTGATACGGGCAAGAGGAAGCAGCTGATTGGGTGAGTACGGTCAGGTGAGTATTTATACTGCTCTATAGTTTGACAGTTGAGGTTAATAGTTTATAAAGATTAGAAGGTCTTAATTTTGTAGTTATAGTTTCTAAGGTCTCAGTTGTGTAGCGGGGAGTGCTAGTAAACAAGGGCCCTTGACTATATCATTTAATTGTAGTGTAATTTGTGGTATTGATTTGACTAAATTTAATTTAAATTAATTAAAGGGTAAGTCATGGCAGAACAGCTCGGCCCCGTGACATGCACCTGCTGCACTATGTGGGAAATCAGGGACACTTCCAGTGCCCCTGATGACCATGTGTGTGGGAAGTGTATCCAGCTGCAGCTACTGGCAGACCACATTGCAGCAGTGGAGCTGTGAATTGATATATAATGGAGTATTCGCAATGCTGAGGACATCATGGATATCACATTTAATGAGTTGGTCACACCGCAGGTAAAGGCTGCACAGACAGGAAACAATGGGTGACCGCCAGGCAGTGTAGTAGGCGAAGGCAGGTAGTGCAGGGGTCCCCTGTGGACATCCCCCTCTAAAACAGATATACCGCTTTGGATATTGTTGAGGAGGATGGCTTATCGGGGGAAGGCAGCAGCAACCAACTTCCTGGCAACATGGGTGGTTCTGCTGCACAGGACGGGAGGAAAAAGAGCGGGAGAGCTAAAGTGATAGGGGATTCTATTGTGCGGGGAATAGATAGGTGTTTCTGCGGATGCAAACGAGACTCCGGGATGGTATGTTGCCTCCCTGGTGCAAGGGTCAAGGATGTCTCGGAGCGGCTGCAGGGCATTCTGGAGGGGGAGGGTGAACAGCCAGTTGTCGTGGTGCATATAGGTACCAACGATATAGGTAAATAAAACGGGATGTGGTCCTAAAAGCTGAATATAGGAAGTTAAGAGGTAAATTAAAAAATAGTACCACAAAGGCAGTAATCTCAGGATTGCTACGAGTGCCACGTACTAGTCAGAGTTGAAATAGAAGGATATTTCAGCTGAATACGTGGCTAGAAGAATGGTGCAAGGGGGAGGGATTCAAATTCCTGCGACATTGGAACCAGTTCTGGGGGAAGTGGGACCAGTACAAACTGGACGGTTTGTACCTGGTCAGGACCGGGACCGATGTCCGAGGGGGAGTGTTTCTTAGTGCTGTTGGGGAGGGTTTAAACTAAAGTGGCAGGGGGCTGGGAAGCTGTGCAGGGAGACACAGGAAATGGTATCAGGGATAGAAGCAAAAGACAGGAAGGGAAAAACAAAAGTGGAAGTCAGAGAAATCAAGGGTGTAAATCAAACATACTCACAGTAAAACAATAATTCTAAAAGGTCTAAGAGTGTTAAAAAAACAAGTCTGAAGGCTTTGTGTCTTAATGCGAGGAGCATTCGTAATAAGGTGGATGAATTAGCTGTGCAAATAGATGTAAACGGATATGATATAATTGGGATTATGGAGATATGGCTCCAGGGTGACCAAGGCTGGGAATTCAACATCCAGGGGTATTCAATATTCAGGAAGGACAGGCAAAAAGAAAAAATGAGGTGGGTAGCATTGCTGGTTAAAGAGGAGATTAACACAATAGTAAGGAAGGATATTAGCTCTGATGATGTGGAATCTGTATGGGTAGAGCTGAGAAATACCAAGGGGCAGAAAACGTTAGTGGGAGTTGTATACAGACCTCTAAACAGTAATGCTGAGGTTGGGGATTGCATTAAACGGGAAATTAGAGATGCATGCAATAAGGGCACAGCAGTTATCATGGGTGACTTTAATCTACATATAGATTGGGCTAACCAAATTAGTAACAGTACTGTAGAAGAGGAATTCCTAGAGTGTGTACGGGATGGTTTCCCGGACCAATATGTCGAGGAACCAATTAGAGATCAGGCCATCTTAGATTGGGTATTATGTAATGAGAAAGGATTAATTAGCAATCTTGTTGTGCGAGGCTGCTTGGAGAGGAGCGATCATAATATGATAGAATTCTTCATTAAGATGGAGAGTGAAGTATTCGTCGACTCAGAGACTAGGTTACTGAATTTAAAAAAGGAAACTACGATGGTATGATGCGCGAGTTGGTTAGGATGGATTGGGGAATGTTACTTAAAGGGTTGACGGTGGATAGGCAATGGCAAACATTTAAAGATCGCATGGATGAACTACAGAATTTGTTCATCCCTGTTTGGCATAAAAATAAAACAAAAAAGGTGACTCAACCGTGGCTAACAAAGGAAATTAGGGATAGCATAAGATCCAAGGAGAGGGCATTTAAATTGGCCAGAAAAATCAGCAAACCTGAGGATTGGGAGCAGTTTAGGATTCAGCAAAGGAGGACAAAGGGATTAATTAAGAGGGGGAAAATAGAGTATGAGAGTAAGCTTCCAGTGAACATAAAAACTGACTGTAAAAGCTTCTATAGATATGTGAAGAGAAAAAGATTGGTGAAGTCAAGCATAGGTCCCTTGCAGCCAGAATCAGGGGAATTAATAATGGGGAACAAAGAAATGGCTGACCAATTTAATGCATACTTTGGTTCTGTCTTCACAAAGGAGGACACAAATAAACTCCCAGAGGTGGCGGGGAACATAGGGTCTAATGAGAGGGAGGAACTGAATGAAAGCAGTATTTGTAGGGAAATGGTGTTAGGGACATTGACGGGAATGAAGGCCGATAAATCCCCAGGGCCTGATAATCTACATCCTAGTGTACTTAAGGAAGTGGCCCTAGAAATAGTAGATGCATTGCTGGTCATCTTCCAAAATTCTACAGACTCTGAAACAGTTCCCATGGATTGGAGGGCAGCTAATGTAACCCCACCATTTAAAAAAGGTGGTACAGAGAAAACGGGGAATTATAGACCGGTAGTGGGGAAAATGCTAGAGTCCATTATAAAAGATGTAATAGCAGAGCACTTGGGTAACAGTGACAGGATCGGACAAAGTTAACATGGATTTACAAAAGGTAAATCATGCTTGACTAATCTACTGGAATTTTTTGAGGATGTAACTGGTAGAATAGATAAGGGAGAACCAGTGGATGTGGTGTATTTGTACTTTCAGAAGGCTTTCGATAAGGTCCCGCATAAGAGATTAGCGTGCAAAGTTAAAGCACATGGGATTGGGGGTAAGGTACTGACTTGGACGGAAAACTGGTTGGCAGACAGGAAGCAAAGAGTTGGAATAAATGGGTCTTTTTCCGAGTGGCAGGCAGTGACTAGTGGGGTACCACAGGGATCGGTGCTAGGACCCCAGCTATTCACAATATATATTAATGATCTAGACGAGGGAACTAGATGTAATATCTCCAAGTTTGCAGACGACACAAAGCTGGGTGGGCGTGTGTGCTGTGAGGAGGATGCAGAGAAACTCCAGTATGATTTGGACAGGTTGGGTGATTGGGCAGATGCATGGCAGATGCAGTATAATGTCGATAAATGCGAGGTTATCCACTTCGGTGGCAAAAACAGAAAGGCAGATTATTATCTGAACGGCAATAGATTGGGAAAAGGGGAAGTGCAACGAGACCTGGGTGTCCTTGTGCACCAGTCGCTGAAGGTAAGCATGCAGGTGCAGCAGGCGGTTAAGAAGGCAAATAGTAATTTGGCCTTCATAGCGAGGGGATTCGAGTACAGGAGCAAGGATGTCTTGCTGCAGTTGTACAGGGCCTTGGTGAGACCACACCTTGAGTATTGTGTGCAGTTTTGGTCGCCTTATCTGAGGATGGATGTTCTTGCCATGGAGGGAGTGCAGCGAAGATTCACCAGACTGGTACCTGGGATGGCAGGAATGTCGGATGAAGAGAGATTGGGTCGATTAGGCTTATATTCGCTGCAGTTTCGAAGAACAAGAGAGGATCTCATTGAAACTTATGAAATTCTAACAGGACTAGACAGCCTAGATGCAGGAAGGATGTTCCCGATGGCGGGGGAGTCCAGAACCAGGAGTCACGGTCTAAGGATAAGTGGTAAGCCATTTAGGACTGAGATGAGGAGTAATTTCTTCACCCAGAGGGTGGTGAACCTGTGGAATTCTCTACCACAGAAGGCAGTTGAGGTCAATTCATTAAATATATTCAAGAAGGAGTTAGATATATTTGTTAAGGCTTAGGGGATCAAGGGATATGGGGAGAAAGCAGGGACAGGGTACTGAATTTGGATGATCAGCCATGATCGCATTGAATGGCGGAGCAGGCTCGAGGGGCCGAAAGGCCTACTCCTGCTCCTATCTTCTATGTTTCTATGACCCAATCCATAAGCATATGGCGGGATCGTTGGAGAGCCTGGGTGAAAGTATCCACCTTTGTGCAGTGCTTGTCAGTCTTTGCAGCACCTCATTGCTGTCAAACACTGACAGAACAACTGTCAAATTCCATGTGGACGTGGACCCTTTATGGAAACCGGCTGATGACGCGTCATCAAAAGACGTCATCAGACCCGCTTCCTGTTAATTGGCAGGAAGCCCGCAGGGCCTGCTTAACAAGACCAATGAAGGGAAAATCCCGTTTACAGAGCGGCTGCAGCCAGGTTCGTGACTGGAACCCGAAAACCAGCTCTCCCGCCGCCATCCCGCCTTGCTGGGAAATTCGTGGTGAAATGATTCCGCTCCGAACCCGCCTCCATGTAAGTTTCCAAAGTGTCGGTTCTGCGATTTCAGAACAGACCCGACACCAAGCGGCGCGGGAGGCATTTAAGAGAGTTAAATGCTTGTTAACTACTATTTTGCCGGCCTATTTCTATTTTACCATATTTTTAATGGGGTTGCCGTCATTCGGAGATCATGTCAGGTAAGTATGTCAGGTTCTCTAATTCTCCCCATTGCTGTGAATAGGTGACAGCTGCAAAAGAGCTATGAGAGCTACCATTTGACAGCTGTTCAATTTCCAATGTCAGAGGCTTGAGCCTTCAGGACTTCGAAGACACTTTTGAGCTTTACGTAGTTTAAAAGTGTTGGAGTAAACTCTCGATCCACTGTCACCTCCTTGGAGCAAGCTCTCTCACCATTGACAGATCGCTTCTGTCATCTCAACTTCAGCTGCCATCTATTCTAGCAATATCGGAGCCCTTCAAAAAATCTCACCTTGGTCCTCTGAATCCCTCCACGATCAGCCCCAATGCCAGCATCACCAGGCATGGAAACATCACCAACAACAATACCAATCTTCTCCACAATCACCTGATGCTGCACAGGACACAGGGCATCTGCAACCAACAACATTGCTGCCCGGGAGGCCAGCAATTACATCACCACGGCCAGATTTACTTCACCTGACGCTGTACACCCTGGATGCCACATGGTGCGCCAGGTTGACACCACACCACACCAGCACCATAAAGCATCCCTATAATGTCCAAGCCATTCCTTTCACACACATCCCAATTGGCGAGGGTGGGGGGTGGGGGGGGGGGGGGGGGGGGAAGTTATGTCTCTACATTCACTAGAACTCACTAAGAAACTTCTAAAGGTGAGCACAGATCTGTCCAATAAGGTAAGGTGCTGAAAATATAGATTTCAATGTTTGACAAGACATTAACAGAAACTTCACATGAACATTGGCTAAACCACCCAAGTGCCTACACTTGGTAGTTTGTATGCTTACAGTAGGATGAGGGTGAGTGTGAGGGGTGGCTAGTGAGATGGGGAAGTGATAATGTAGATAGAGAGGGATGGGTGAAGGTGCAATGTGAGTTGGTGTGCGTAAAGATGTACAGGAGTACGGTAGGGAAGGCAGAGTGATGTGGATGTGATGAATGGCACAGCAGGATGAGGTTGAGTGTGGCCTGGCAGTACCGTTTCGTGATCTGCTCAGATCATTGAAAGGCTTGTGCCACTGCAGGCTGCTCCTCCAGACGACATCCCTGCTTTTGCCCTCCTTTGCAATGTGCAACCAGGCTGCGTTGGTGTCCTGACGTCACCAGAAAGCAGGTAAGTGATTGGTTGGTGAGTATTTCTCTTTTTTTTATACAAAACTTCAATTTTATTGTTTCTCGGGTATCTGTGGTGTAGCAGAGACTGCTGGCACAAATTAACTGAAGGGTAAATAATACATTTTTAATTAATTACATAGAATGGGAGAGCAGGTGATGTGTTACTGCTGCAATATGTGGGAGCTGGTGGACACCATTGATGTTCACGGTGAACACATTTGCAGTAAGTGTTGGCTGCTCGAGGAACTCCGGCTCCGTGTTGATGAGCTGGAGTCCGAGCTTCAAACACTGCGACACATCAGGGAGGGGGAGAGTTACCTGGACTCCGTGTTTCAGGAGGTAGTCACACCAATTAGAGTAACTAATTCAGAAGTAGCCCGTGGTCAGGGACAGGAAGGTGTGACTACGAGTGAGGCAGGTACAGGGATCCAGGAGGTAGTGTTGGAGGAGCCGCAGCCCTTGCTCTTGTCCAACAGGTTCGAGGCTCTTACTCCCTGTGTGGATAGGAGCGGGGACTGCAGGGAGGATGAGCAACCTGGCCACAGCACCGTGGTAAGGGGGGCCATTCAAGTGGGGGGAGTAAAAAGAAATGTTGTAGTGGTAGGGGATAGTATCATTAGGGGGATAGATAGGGTTCTTTGCAGCCAAGAGCGAGAGTCCCGAAGGCTGTGTTGCCTGCCCGGTGCCAGGGTTAAGGACATCTCCTCTGGGCTGGAGAGAAACTTGGAGTGGGAGGGGGAGGATCCAGTTGTCGTGGTCCATGTTGGTACCAATGACATAGATAGGACAAGGAAAGAGGTTCTGCTGAGGGAGTTTGAGCAGCTAGGGGCCAAATTAAAAAGCAGAACCTCGAGGGTAATAATCTCTGGATTACTACCTGAGCCACGAGCAAATTTGGCTAGGGTAAATAAAATCAGGGAGTTGAATGCGTGGCTCAAAGACTGGTGTGGGAAAAATGGGTTTTGCTTCTTGGGACACTGGCACCAGTACTGGGGCAGGAGAGAGCTGTTCCGTTGGGACGGACTTCACTTGGCCAGTGCTGGGACTAGTGTCCTGGCGAATCGAATAACTAGGGCTGTGGAGAGGGCTTTAAACTAATTAGTGGGGGGGAGGTTTCAAGAGAGCAAAAAATAAAAATGACAACAGAGAGGGTCATAGACATAGGTAGCAGTAGGGGAATCACAAATCAGAGCGTGGCAGGAAGGGACAGAGTGTGTGGAGTAAAAGGTAAACTGGTAAAAAGTGAAAAAGCAGGAACTAAGTGCCACAAAGCATATTTGAAAGTTCTCTATCTGAATGCACGTAGCATTCGTAACAAAATAGACGAGTTAATGGCACAAATAACTACATATGGTTATGATATTGTGGCCATTACAGAAACATGGCTGCAGGGTGACAATGCCTGGGAATTAAACATACCAGGTTATCTAACGATCAGGAAGGACAGGCAGGAAGGAAGGGGAGGTGGGGTGGCTATGTTAATAAAGGAAGGAATCACTGTAATACAGAGTAATGATATTGGGTCAAAAAATCATGATAATGAAACAGTTTGGGTGGAGATAAGGAATAATAAGGGGAAAAAAACATTAGTGGGCGTAGTCTATAGGCCTCCGAACAGTTGCAACTCTATTGGACGGAGTATCAATCAGGAAATAGTTGAGGCATGTAATAAGGGAACATCTATAATTATGGGGGATTTTAACTATCATATTAATTGGACAAATCAAATGGGGCAGGGCTGCCTTGAGGATGAGTTCATTGAGTGTATTAGGGATGGGTTTCTTGAGCAGTATGTAACTGAACCGACCAGGGGGCAAGCAACCTTAGATCTGGTCCTGTGTAACGAGACAGGATTAATTAAAAATGTCCTAGTAAAGGATCCCCTTGGAATGAGTGACCATAACATGGTTGAATTCCATATTCAATTAGAGGGTGAGAAGGTTGGATCTCAAACAAGCGTGCTAAGCTTGAATAAAGGAGACTATGAAGGTATGCGAGCGGAATTGAGTAGAGTGGATTGGGAAAATAGATTAAAGGGTAAGACGACAAATGATCAGTGGTGTACATTCAAGGAGTTATTTTACAACTTCCAAAAAAAATATATTCCACTGAAAAGAAAAGGGTGTAAAAGAAAGGACAGTCATCCGTGGCTAAGTAAAGAAATTAAGGATAGTATTCGACTAAAAACAAGGGCATATAAGGTAGCGAAATCTAGTGGGAGGACAGAGGATTGGGAAAACTTTAAAAGGCAGCAAAAAATAACAAAAAGATTGATTAAGAAAGGGAAGATAGATTATGAAAGTAAATTAGCAAAAAATATAAAAACAGATAGTAAGAGTTTTTATAGTTATATAAAAAGAAAAAGGGTGGCTAAAGTAAATGTTGGTCCCTTAGAGGATGAGACCGGGAAATTAATGGTGGGAAATATGGAGATGGCAAAAGCACTGAATGAATATTTTGTATCAGTCTTTACAGTAGAGGACACTAAGAATATCCCAACACTGGACAAACAGGGGGCTATAGGGGGAGAGGAGCTATACACGATCAAAATCACTAAGGAAGTGGTACTCAGTAAAATATTGGGACTCAAGGCGGATAAATCACCTGGACCTGATGGCTTACATCCTAGAGTCTTGAAGGAAGTGGCGGTAGGGATTGTAGATGCATTGGTAATAATTTTTCAAAACTCCCTGGATTCCGCTAAGGTCCCGGCAGACTGGAAAACTGCTAATGTAACACCCTTATTTAAAAAGGGCAGTAGACAGAAGGCTGGTAACTATAGACCGGTTAGCCTAACATCTGTGGTAGGTAAAATTTTGGAGTCCATTATTAAGGAAACAGTAACAGGACATTTGGATAATCATAATTTAATAGGACAAAGTCAGCATGGTTTTACGAAGGGGAAGTCATGTTTGACAAATTTGCTGGAGTTCTTTGAGGAAGTAACATATAGAGTGGATAAAGGGGAACCAGTGGACGTAGTGTATTTAGACTTCCAAAAGGCATTTGACAAGGTGCCACACAAAAGATTATTGCTTAAGGTAAAAAATCACGGGATTGGGGGTAATATTCTGGCATGGATAGAGGATTGGCTATCTAACAGAAAGCAAAGAGTTGGGATAAATGGTTCATTCTCAGACTGGCAATCAGTAACTAGTGGTGTTCCACAGGGGTCAGTGCTGGGTCCCCAACTCTTTACAATCTATATTAACGATTTGGAGGAAGGGACCAAGTGTAACATATCAAAATTTGCAGATGATACTAAGATGGGAGGGAAAGTAGTGAGTGAGGAGGACATAAAAAACCTGCAAGGGGACATAGACAGGCTAAGTAAGTGGGCAGAGATTTGGCAGATGGAATACAACACTGGAAAGTGTGAGGTGATGCACTTTGGCAGGAAAAATCCTAGAGCAATTTATTATCTTAATGGCAAGAAACTGGAGAGTACTGAAGTGCAAAGGGATCTGGGGGTCCTGGTGCACGAAACTCAAAAGGTTAGTATGCAGGTGCAGCAAGTGATTAAGAAGGCAAATGGAATGTTGGCTTTCATTGCTAGGGGGATAGAATATAAAAATAGGGAGGTATTGCTTCAGTTGTACAAGGTATTGGTGAGACCGCACCTGGAATACTGCATACAGTTTTGGTGTCCTTACTTAAGGAAAGACATCCTTGCTCTCGAGGCAGTGCAAAAAAGGTTCACTCGGTTAATCCCGGGGATGAGGGGGTGGTCATATGAGGAGAGGTTGGGTAGATTGGGACTCTACTCATTGGCGTTCAGAAGAATGAGAGGCGATCTTATTGAAACATATAAGATTGTGAAGGGGTTGGATCGGGTGGATGCGGGGAGGATGTTCCCGATGACGGGTGAGACGAGAACTAGGGGACATAGTCTTAGAATAAGGGGCTGCTCTTTCAAAACTGAGATGAGGAGGAACTACTTCACTCAGAGGGTGGTAGGTCCATGGAATATGCTGCCACAAAAAGCTGTAGAAGCTACAACATTAATTAAATTTAAAACAGAAATAGACAGTTTCCTAGAAGTAAAGGGCATTAAGGGTTACGGGGAGCGGGCAGGAATTTGGACATGAGTCTAGGTTCGGATCGGTCATGGCCCTGTGGGTAGTGGAGCGGGCCCAGGGACTGTGTAGCCTGATTCTGCTCCTATTTCGTGTGTGCAATTCTGTTAGATGCAGGAGATGGTTCTGTGATAGATAGTAGATTGGCGGTTAGGATCAGATCAGCCATGATCTTATTGAATGGCGGAGCAGGCTCGAGGGGCCGATTGGCCTACTCCTGCTCCTATTTCTTATGTTCTTATGTTCTTATGTTCTTCTGCCCATGGGAAGGGAAGAACATCTCCCTGAGTACATAAGCATAAGTAGGGAGTCATGCGAGAGCCTCGGTGCAGCCATGCACCTTTGTGCAGTGCTTGTCAGTGTTTGCATCACCTCAATGCTGCAGAACACTGACAGCACAACTGTCAAAATGAATGTGGACAGGATCCCTTTAAGGAAACCGGCTGATGACGCGTCATCAAATGACGTCATCAGACCAGCTTCCGTTTAATTGGCCGGGAAACACGCAGGGTGGGCTTAACAAGCCCAATCTATGTAAAATCACTTGGAGAGAGTGGGCTGGAGCTGGGAGCGTGACTGGGACCCGCCAACCACCTCTCTCGCCGGGATCCCGCCTCCGCTGGCAAAATCGCGTTACCAGGCCTGGGACCAGACACTGAGCTGGATTTTCAATGACCTGTGGAGTCGGGTTTGGAGGCGTGTGGGGGGTTAAAGTTGCGGGGTCGGGGGTCCCGACCCCAATCCGACTCCATCCCGACTCCACGCAATTTTGACAAAATCGGTCGCGATTTCCCGACTCCGTCCCACCTCCAAGAGGCGGGAGAGGCCATTAAAGCCCTTAACAAGCTCTAAATTGGCTCTGTAATGCCATTTTGAAACGTTTTAGCTAGTTTAACCCTTTTCCGACGTGAAGTACGCCTGATGTGAAACACTCCAGTGAAACCTGGTGGGAGCACAAGTGGATAGCTGACAGTCAGCTGCAGGTCCACTATTACAACAGAGATGTGATGAAGGGAGTAGCAGTATTGTGTGTGAAGTGTGAAAGTGGCCTCTGATGCTGCTGCATTGTTTTCACAGACTGCCTGGCCTTACTGTGAGAGGACATGGATTGGGGGAAAAACTCTCTCTCTCTCTCTCTCTCTCATTTTGCATCCAGGTCCACTGACAGCAAGGCAGGTCCTCTCACACCAAAAGCCAGACAGTCTCTGAGACCAGGCAGACAGTCTCTGACCTGCAATAATGACATCATCAGAGGCGACTTTCAGACTGAAACCACTAATTGGTTCATGGGTTCCCACATGCTGCAACTCAATTACCCAATTAAGTGAAAATTGCATCATTCATCCACATTAATCTGGAGTCGGGGGGGAAACACGAAATGTGGCTAACACGACCCCAACCTGACCCCAAGAAAAAATCCAGGAGATAACAGATTCAAAACTGTTGGCTAAGGCCTTGAGAAAAAACAAGAGCCAGATAAGATGGAGAAACAGCCCTCTTCCTCTGTTGTAGGCCGATGATTGGTCAGCCAAAAAGGTATGACATCCTGAGGACCAGTCAATCACCCCTTGTCCATCAAAATTAGGGATGGGGAGTGCGCTGACTCATCCCTTTGTCTGAAAGATACTCGACGCTCTATTGGCCCTCTTGAAAGACCCTGATAGGGTAGATACCTGTTACAATATCGGCCCCTGTAGCCACCCTCAGAAGTGGCATGAGAGAGGGACCACTTACGAGAGGTAGACTGTAGAGCACCAGGAGCAAGGGATGACCCTGGAGAGGAACAAGGCAGCAGTGACCTAAGATAAGAGGATCCGGATCCGAACAGGGGTTATCCTGTTAAATTTGTTTGCAGTTTGCAGATGATACAAAGATGGGAGGGAAAGTAGAAAGTGAGGAGGACATAAAAAACCTACAAGGGGATATAGACAAGCTGGGTAAGTGGGCAGAGATTTGGCAGATGCAATACAATATTGGAAAATGTGAGGTTATGCACTTTGGCAGGAAAAATCAGAGAGCAAGTTATTATCTTAATGGCGAGAAACTGGAAAGTACTGCAGTACAAAGGGATCTGGGGGTCCTAGTGCAAGAAAATCAAAAGGTTAGTATGCAGGTGCAGCAGGTGATCAAGAAGGCCAACGGAATGTTGGCTTTTATTGCTAGGGGGATAGATTATAAAAACAGGGAGGTATTGCTGCAGTTATATAAGGTATTGGTGAGACCGCATCTGGAATACTGCATACAGTTTTGGTGTCCATACTTAAGAAAAGACATACTTGCTCTCGAGGCAGTACAAAGAAGGTTCACTCGGTTAATCCCCGGGATGACGGGGTGGACATACGAGGAGAGGTTGAGTAGATTGGTACTCTACTCATTGGAGTTCAGAAGAATGAGAGGCGATCTTATTGAAACATATAAGATTGTGAAGGGGCTTGATCGGGTGGATGCGGTAAGGATGTTCCCAAGGATGGGTGAAACTAGAACTAGGGGGCATAATCTTAGAATAAGGGGCTGCTCTTTCAAAACTGAGATGAGGAGAAACTTCTTCACTCAGAGGGTAGTAGGTCTGTGGAATTTGCTGCCCCAGGAAGCTGTGGAAGCTACATCATTAAATAAATTTAAAACAGAAATAGACAGTTTCCTAGAAGTAAAGGGAATTAGGGGTTACGGGGAGCAGGCAGGAAATTGGACATGAGTTTGAGTTCGGATCGGTCGAGGCCCTGTGGGTGGCATAGCGGGACCAGGGGCTGAGTGGCCGGGTCCTGCTCCTACTTCTTGTGTTCTTTAGATTTGAGGTGAGGATCAGATCAGCCATGATCTTATTGAATGGCGGAGCAGGCTCGAAGGGCCGATTGGCCTACTCCTGCTCCTATTTCTTGTGTTCTTATGTTCTTATATTATCCCAGGCGGGGTGAGACACAAGCAAGGGCCAACGAACAGAGGATACCCCAGGCGGGGTGAGACCAAGGCAAGAGCCAACGAACAGAGGATACCCCAGGCGGGGTGAGACCAAGGCAAGGGCCAACGAACAGAGGATACCCCAGGCGGGGTGAGTTGAAGAGACCCCAGGTGCGAGGGAAGCTCCCTTCAAGACTCCTATCAAGATGGCACAACGGCATGGATTATATAATTCTCATTCTGTACTGTAAACTATTGCTAAGGCTCATAGAATCATAGAATCGTAGAAGCACATATAGGTGCTGACCTTTTTGTAATAACTAATAAAATACCACTGTATCATACTGGAGTCACGTTGAACATTGAGAAATAGCACAAAAATACTGACGGATGCTGGTGACGCTCCATCCCACTCTAAAATAGAAGGTAGGAAGAGGCTCACGGAAATAGCATAGCAGAACCGTTCAGCCCTTCAAAGGAGCTAGCTGGTCGTTCCTGCAAAGTAATCCATCCCCTCTGGAATGAATTAACTTTCCCTTGTGTATCTCAGAAGGCCAAGATCCCAGTTGAGTTTGATATCTGAGGCGGCAAGTTTTCTTCCTTCACCAGTCACATCCAGTGTAACAAAATGGTTTGTGTGTCGGCTTGAAATCCCTAATCCTACAGCCTATTTAACATAGTAAAATTATTAACATTAATAGAAAAACAAAACTGATAGAAAGATTCCGATATAGGAGAGATTGTCTCTATGCGTAGATGTACCAAAATCTTCTCCACGTTCAGTACAAACATGTTATCGTTCTGTTACAGCAAGCACAGAGAATATATCATCCCCACGTGGAACTTGTGGGCTGGATTTTGAAGTTGGAGTCGGGTTGGGGTCGGGAATCACACATTCTGGCTTGTGAACCCGCCTCCATCGAGATGTGGCCAACCCACTGTATTTTCCCTTGATTGACCTTGTTGAGCCCGCCCAGTGGGCTCAGCAGGCCAATTAAGGGCCACCCGGCAACAGGTGATGTCACAGACTGACATTTCATCTGTCAAGAATTTTTGACAGATGAAATATCAGCGTTTGACAGCTCTGTGAAGCTGTCAAACACTTACAATATGATTTCCAACTTCAGTCCTTCCTTTCAGGCTGAGTTAGAAATCATTCCACCACAGAGAACAGAAGGCTGCAGTTTTTGACAGGTCCACGGCTTTCCTGCTTTCTGTGCCGGTGAGATTTCTAACTCCCGAGAACTGAAGGGCTGACACCTGCAGGAGGAAGTTAAGGTAAGTAAAACTTTTTCCAACACTTAGCACTTACCTTACACACTTACCTCTGCACACATGCACCCATCACTCACCTGCCCACCGGACATATCGACCCCTCCAACCCCTGCAGACCCACGGCCCGACCCGATAACTTGGAGTGGTTGCCACCTGTCGGGAAGCCCACACTTTTCTTTTTAAAATAGGGATTATGCAAAAAACTGCCTGTTAACTACCTGTTAAGAGGCAGTGAATTGTCACTAATCCCTTCCCGCCTCGGGGAGTCGGGTCTCAGACCAGGTCGGATACCCGCCGCCAGAGAAACTGGCATGGAGGCAGGTTGGAGTCGGGATGGGGTCGGGACCCCCGAATCTGCAACTTTAACCCCGCCTCCAAACCCGACTCCACGGGTCATTGAAAATCCAGCCCTGTGTCTTTATTTGACTGTAGAGGGAGCTTCTGCGGCTCATGCTATCTCCAGATAGGAAGAAAGAAAGGAAAACCTGCGATCGCCAATTGTTGAGCCAACAACTGATAACCAGATATTACTCGCAGCACAACGTCAAATTATGATGGCATTTAGTTCTTGGAAACATAAAATTACAACTAGGAACTAAAGTTAAAGGAAAACGGATCAAATTTTCATTGAGAATCACAGGAGAAGCTCATAAATGATAACTGATGTCACATTTCCTCCTTCAACAGAAAAGTATCGGTTACCTCTTGCCCGAATGTAAAGGTAGGAGTCGGTCTCTGGTACCATGTTCGGAGGTATTTCTTCAAAAATCTGATAGGAGCTCCTCGCTAATAAAAACAAAACAGACAACTTCACGAAGATGAAAAAATGCATCTTACTACACATGACGCATGCCTAATATCTGTTAACTGTCAGTCAATTATTTAAACATATATAATTAACAACCGAGCATGCCATTAACAAGGAAGATACAGTTCTGCTGGACTGTAATGCAAAGTTGGCTTCTAAATACACCCTAAACCTCACCACGTGGATTAATGGAAATGCTTCTTTCTTCTGTCTTCAAGACGCCTTCTCCCTATATGAGCAAGTGAAGAGACACACAAATAAAACATAACACTAATTGTCCATACATCACAATAAATAGCATTGCAGCCTTGGGGGAGACAGCTTAAAACGGCTGCTCACCCTCTGCTCGCTGACCTATATTGGCTCCCGGTCCTGCAATGTTTCGATTTTTAAAATGTCATCCCTGCTTTTAAATCCTTCCATGGCCTCGCCCCTCCCTATCTCCCTAACCTCCTCCAGCCGTGGAAACCTCCGAGATCTCTGCGCTCCTCTACTACCGGCCTCTTGTGCAGCCCCGATTTTAATCGCTCCACCATTGGTGGCCGTGCCTTCAAGTTCCTAGGCCCTAAGCTCTGCAATTCCCTCCCTGAACCTCTCTGTCTTTCTACCTCTCTCTTCCTTTAAGATGCTCCTTAAAACCTACGTCTTTGACCAAGCTTTTGGTCACCTGTCTTAATAACACCTTATGTGGCTCGGTGTCAAATTGTGTTTGACAATCGCTCATGTGAAATGCCTTGGAACGTTTTACTGCCTTAAAAATGCTACATACATAGAAGTTGCTGTAAATTTTTCACATCAGTTGCTTTGAGTACTACCTTCTTCCAATATTACAACAGGGCTGGCCGCCTATTCTTCAACATATCATCTTATTATTCAGTTATACGGTGCACCTAATTTTCGAACATCAACTTTGAGAGCGAATGAGACAGATTCAATAAATGTATATTTTTTGTAAGAATTAAAAAACATAAAAGAAATACATTTCGCTATTGTGCTTTCACTTTGAGTTGCTATCTGCAGTTAAAAAGCTTTTTCTTAAAACCACATTGAGACAACATCGTAAGACAATAATATTTAGCTGCTATTGATTTGTGAATTAAAATCAAGCCAGTGCTGCTGTTTAAGGCCGTGTGGTGTCCGACAGGTTGCTGGTGAACTCCATTGTGGCTCAAACTTTAATTTCACAGAATCACAGAATCCCCACAGTGCAGATAGAGGCCATTTCGGCCCATCGAGTCTGCACCGACACATATCCCACCCTATCCCCCTAGCCCCACGTATTTAAGCCCCCCTAACACTAAGGGTCAATTTATCATAGCCAAATCAACCTAACCCGCACATCTTTGGACTGTGGGAGGAAACCGGAGCACCCGGAGGAAACCCACGCAGACAAGGCGAGAATGTGCAAACTCCACACAGACAGTCACCCGAGGCCGGATTCGAACCCGGGTCCCTGGCGCTGTGAGGCAACAGTGCTAACCACCGTGTTGCCCTCACGGTGTCTAGGTTCCCAATCGATTCCACAGATAGAGGACTGTGCTTTACTGGGAATGGAGTCCGGGGTATAATTGGCCATAGATAGATTGGAAACACCTACTAAAGTGACATGGGAACACATTCTTGTCTTGCTTGGGAGATTTTAAGTGAGAAAGGTGAAGTGGAGTGAATCTGAGTGACAGGATTTGCATTTATATAGTGCCTTTCACGACCTCAGGAGGTCCCAATGTGCTTCACAGCCAATGAAGTACTTTTTGACGTGTAGTGACTGGTGTAATGCAGGAAACTTGGCAGCCAGTTTGCGCTCAGCAGCGATAGTTTGTATATGCACACTGGTACATCGGGCCAACCTCAGTTGACGATGACTAGTGTGCGCTCAGCAGCGCGAACTGGTGGCGAGAAGCTGCAACTATATCGTAAGAAGTGAGATGGGAACATTCAGTGGGAAATGATTTACAGTAGTAAATGTTGTCAGAAAAGTGTGATCAGAAATCGAGACAGCAAAGCATAAAATACTTAGACAGGAATCGTGCGCCCTACGGGGGAGTCTCAGTGATAAATAGATATACACCAAAGGAAAGAAATATACATTTAATAATATCCACTTACCAGCACTTTAAGGTTTTTTGTAATGGCATCGCCTGTTAGTTCTTTCTTGCTAATCGCAACCACAGCGATGGGAATATTCCCAATGGTTAGTGGGACCACAGAGAAGTACATGGGATAGGCCGAGTTTGCTCTAACCGTCACAGTTCTTGCGTGTTTCTCGCCTGTAGCAGGACTGCAAAGGACGTCGACAGGCTTCATATATATTTGAACCTGGATGGAATATAAATGCTTGTATGATTAATGCGGATGATAGGTGAAACAAAATCAATTAATGCATTTTCTAAACTAGCAGATATAAGGCAACAATTACACTGTTGCCAAGGAACTGAGAACCAATCGCTCCACAGGCCACTTGGGCTTGGAAAACCCTTTCAGACTGAGAATTCCAGGATCCAATGTTGCTTCCTGGGATTAAATCCAAGTTAAGACTCTCAAGTTTACAGCTCACGCGCACCTGAGAGTTAGTTTAATTCAACGTCAATGCAAACCATCAGCTGCCTTTTCCGTTAACACTGCCAACCGATTGTTGAAAGATCTTTCCTTAAATTTGCAAATCTGCTTGGCTGGCAAAACTCTAGCGCTGCCTTTGACCCTATTACACTTTGAAACCTTTGAAAAGGTTGAATTTACACTATTATCCGGGATCTACATTACGGGTCTGATACCGCCAGCTAAAGAAATTAAAGACTTGCAATTATATCGCGCCTTATAAGGCCGCAGAACATTACAAGGCGCGTTACACCCACTGAACGATTTTCTGAAGTGCAGTCACTTTTGTAAAGTAGCAAATCCGGCATCCAATTTGAGCACAGCAAGGTCCCACAAACAGCAATGTGATATTGACCAGACAATCTGTTTTTAGCGATGCTGATTGAGGGACAAATATTGGCCAGGACCCCGGGGAGAACTCCCCGGCTCTTTTTCGAAATAGTGCCGTAGGATCTTTATGCACCGGGTCTGATTGTCCTTCCCATTGAATTCAACGGAAAGGACAATTCTAATAAGTGTTTAATGGGCGGTCGGTCTGAGATTGAGTGCTTTACTATCACCAAAATTAAAAAATTAACTGCCAAGAATTTTATATAAATTACCACGTAGTATCATTCTTTTTTTCCGATTCAAAACGCGGGCGCTGAACTTTCATTCTTTCGCTCTCACACCTTCGCACACTTGTGAGCGAATGTGGATGTTTAAATTCACTGCCCTACTTACGGAGATGTGCAAGCTCTTTGTTCTGCTCAATTTCCTACAGTTTGTATCTTGACAGGTAAAAAAAAAACATGCATTGTTGACAGTGCGTCTCGATTGTTCAGGATACTCCAGCACGGAAATGCAAAAGCTAAAGGTGGTAGAGCCCTTGGCGTGAATTTTCACAAACTGCCGGGCGGAAAGAGAGCGGTTGTGAATCGGCCGCCCGTTTTAAACACCGCCCGTTTTTCATATCCAGTACTTCAACAGAACTAAAATCGGCGGTATGTTGAAACATGCCCCCGATCCAAAACCGCCGGCTTTACTCTTGTTGGTAAAAGTGATAATTCACCCCAAGTTTGTGGACATTGAGCACAGGGATATCCTAAAGCTACCTTCAATTTTGCCACGGATAACAAACAATGAAAATCTTCGCTCATACTGGTCTGAAATGAAGGTTAAACTGCATCTCATTAAAAATATATTGGTCCGGATTTTACGGGGCCTATGACGGCGTACGCACAGCGTATGCGGCCGTCAGCGCTCCGCAAGATCCAGGTTTCCGTATACGATCTGTCAGGTTTATGCTTGAGAGGTCGGACGTATCCGCTGGAAATTCACTTTCGCTGGCGCAGGATTGGGCTATTTGCCCAACTACTGCCCGGCGAATACCAACCAAACCCTTACGCCAGGTAAAAGCAGGCACAAAGCCTTCTTTTGCCAGCGTAAGTGTTTAAATAAATGTTAAAATACATTTTTTTAAATCAATGAAACATTCAAAAACCTTTAAAATTAGTTTAGATTATTTTTGTCCCGTTTAAAAATGTTTAAAGTTATTTTTCAAAAGTTACGTTTTTATTTTAAATGTTTAACTAAAGGGTCCTTTACTTAATTTGAACATGTGATCATTTATTTTTATTTCAGTGTTGTGAAAATGGATTTTTACCGGAATCCTATTCTAGCTTATGGGGATTCCGTTCGTAAATGGAATCGCCATAAGCATAATGGGAATCCCCTTTGTCATTGGTTGGGCCGGCCCATGTGATCCCACGCGAACCGCATGCACCCATGGGATACGTGGGTCTTTAGGCAGGCGTACACCCGTATGCCCAGGACTGCAAGTGTCTGAAGCTTCAGAGCAATCAGGTAGGTGCAGAGTTTTCTTGTGGTTTGGAGGCGTTCACCCGCAGCAAGCATCCGACCGGATATTCCATCCCATCACAACTGATTTATACATATATGGCATTAGAATTGGATTGCATGTTAATTTTTATATAATTCTTGGGCCAGAAATTCGGTTTTCCGGCTTCTTGCAGGTGCAAGCTTACTTACCTACCGCGCCTGCCGTTGTGTTTGGGGCCCACGAGAACTTCGGGTCCTGGGCCTCCTCCAGCTGCCGGCGCGCAGTGCTTGTGTATCCCAGGGGTGCAGTTAGTTCAAAGCGTTCCCTGGGATCACGTGGGCCATGGAGAGCCAATCCTAGCAGGGCATTTTCATTCATCGATTTGACAGGAAGACCTGTCAAATCTATGAATTGAAATCGGCCCCAAAACCACACTTAAACTTCAAATAATTTGTTTTTAAATCACATTTTTAAAATAACTATAAGTTAAATAAATTAACTACTTTAAACAAAAATTTTAATTTTTGAAAAAATTAATTATACTTTTTAACGGTGCTAAAAATTAACTTACCTTTCTTTAAAGTGTCTAAAAAAGATAAACCTGTTGAAAATTTTTTTAATTCGTAATTAATTAACCACTTACCTTGTTAAAAACGGGTCTTGTGCCTCCTTTTTAAAATCGCAGCTTCTTCCATACTTACCCTCCCGGAGAAACATGAAAAAAACCCGAAGTTCGCTGCGTGCACCCAACCTTTCCCACGCACGCGGTTCACCTCTGAACCCCTCCCCTCACGAGACCGGAAGTTCCGATTTCCCGCGCATGCGCAGTGCATGTAGGAAACCGGCACTTCAAGTGGCCTTACGGTTGAGTACACAGCGCGTACTTACCCGACAACAGCCGAAATTCTGGGCCATTTTTTCCACGGGAAATTGTATTTCAATTAGGTCTTGGTTGGTCCTGTCATTTTTTGGTACTTGTAATCATTGATAATCAGTAGATCTTTAACCATATTGCTCACATATTTCTGTAGTGAGAGACATATCTGGGAATAGCTGCTCTGTCCTCTGTTTTATCTATAAATGCTCTGGGATTATGGAATATATTTCGGTTTTGCAAGCAAGAGAGAATGCAATTCTCTCTCCCGTCCATTGTATCTTTATCCTAGTGATTGTCACATTTATGCTAATAATTGCTGTCTGTTTCACATCTTACCTCGATGTCTTTGGGGAGGTAATTGTACAATATCGCTCTCACTTCCAATTGTTCGTTTCTTTTAACGGAATATGGTAGCCTCAATGAAATAAAAAATGGTCTGAAGACTCTCATCTTCTTAGGTTCCGCAACACAAAAACCTTAAATTTAAAACAAATACATATATACACGTATATCAAATATATATGTGTGTGTGTATCATAGTGACATAGGTTAGTTAATACCATAGGGAAGTAACATTATCTGGCAGGAGTTGGATACGTCTTAACTGGTGCTTCAGAAATAATCTCTTGATGAAATCAAATACTATTTGCATTTTGCATCACCTCAACTCGTGTCCCTGAACACTTTGTGGATTATGACGTATTCAGTGCAGGTTTGGCCAAATGTTTCCACTGATATTAACCCCAAAATCCGCACTAACCGGAGTTGACTCGCGTTCAACCTCGCGCGAAAAATTCATCTCGGGCAGTAGCGGGACATGGGTGATAGCAAATCGGCAACCCGTTTTAGACTGCGGCCAAATCCACTGAATTCAATGGGGACGAACGTGGGCCGGTGTGTAAAGCGGGCTGCCGCTTCGCGGTTCGCCATTTTGCCCTAACGCCCAAGACCAATGACAACCTCTAAAACAGATAGTTATCTATCGCCGTTTCTTCACACTTAAATTAAATAAATATACAGTATTTCCAATTAATAAACGGTTCTCAATCTTATGATGCTGCTGTAAACATCGCTGATATGAGCAGAGTTCTATATTAAAATAGTGGGCAAATTAATTTAATGCTATGATCATTTCACAAAAAGATGTCAGAACAGGAAAGCTCGTTACCTTTATTGTCAAACATGCCAACCGCCTGAATTTCCCAAGTTGTTATGGAATCGGGAATGTTAATTAGAAGCCTAGAAACACATGAGAATATAAATAACCATTGAATATCTGAAATGATGGATATGGGACTGTAAACCCGCTATATAAATGCTGATTGTTGCGGTTTGGTGTTGAAATCCTTGCACTAGGTCTGCATTCGCACAGCAGTGCTAGGCGCACGCCATTTTACTAACCAGTAGTGAGATGTATGTTGACTGAGTAGAACTTATCGGGCCTTTCATGGTGGTTCTACTGGAGCGCATTCATATTTGCTTTTTTGTTCAAAAATGAAAGGTGAATTTCCCACCAGCAGGAAGGTGGAAAGGAACAAACATTCGACACCATCTGATATTGGTCATGTCTAGATGCCCACAGCTAGAGTGGGCATCAGCAACGTGGGTGGTTATACAACGAAAACGATGGTTCCAATTCAGCGGTAGTAATATTGCATCATCGCATCTAACTGCTTTAGAAAGGACTTGCGAGCTATATGAAAATTTCCAATAGCTACAAACCAACCATGCCCACACTCCAAAAGTAATTGATTGATATTGAGGCGCATTACATAAGAACATAAGATGTAGGAGCAGGAGTAGGTCATTTGGCCCCTCGAGCCTGCTCCGCCATTCAATAAGATCATGGCTGATCTGATCTTGGCCTCAACTCCACTTTCCTTCCCGCTCCTCATAGCCCTTGACTCCCTTATCGTTCAAAAATCTGTCTATCTCCACCTTAAATATATTCAATTGACCCAGCCTCCACAGCTATCTGGGGAAGAGAATTCCAAAGATTCACGACCCTCTGAGAGAAGAAATTCCTCCTCATTTTCGATCTCAAAGGGCCACCCTTTAATCTGAAATTATGCCCCCTAGTTCTAGATTTCCCTCACGAGGGGAAACATCCTCTCTGCATCTACCCTGTCAAGCCCCTTCAGACTTTTATATGTTTCAATAAGATCCCCTCTCATTCTTCTAAACTCCAATGAGTATAGGCCCAACCTGCTCAACCTTTCTTCATAAGACAACCCCTTCATCTCTGGAATCAACCTTCTCTAAACTGCCTCCAATGCAAGTATATCCTTCTTTAAATAAGGAGACCAAAAGTGTACGCAGTACTCCAGGTGTGGTCTCACCAACGCCCTGTAACAGGACTTCCCTACATTTATACTCCATTCCCTTTGCAATGAAGGTCAACATTCCATTTGCCTTCCTAATTACTTGCTGTACCTGCATGCTAACTTTTTGTGTTTCATGTACAAGGACCCCCAGATCCCTCTGTACCGCAGCATTCTGTAGTCTCACTCCATTTAAATAATAATTTGCTTTTTTTTAGTTTGGAATATCCAGAGACGTGACAGGAGCAATATAAACACTGGAGGTGAAAGTGGACCTGAGCGGGATGCAAAACAGGCAGAATCACTTTAACTGCCCATTATACCACATGCCTGATATTTAGTTCTATTGTCCAATGTAACTGAATATCAGGCGGGACGTATAACGAATGACCGATGCGACACTGCTTGTTTTGTGTCGCTGCCCATGTACATTTTCAACCGCTTGTGACCTGGGGCCAGGGAGGACATGCAGTGGGACTGATTGGATACTGCAGAGTCACGGTCGATCTGCAGTTTTGTGCGGCTGGAGGCTGGCAGGCCAGCCAGGTCCAAATTGCCTTAAACACGTCTGGAGGGGACAAAGGCATGGGTGAGGATGTGAGGAGCAGAGGGGCTGATGTGGGAGCAGAGGCGAGTGACGTTAAAGCGTTGTACGTAGGCACTGTTTCTGATGGAGAAGATATGGACTCGGAGACTAATAGAAATCCCAGGTTGTGCACAGCCTGCTTTAGCCAGAGACGGTGATGTGGAGGGGGGACGGAGTCGTTGATTGGAATAGACATTTTGTTGCGCGGCGAGCCAAAGGAAATGGCTTTTGGTCTTGCTACTGTTTGGCTGGAAGATATTGGGGCTCATCGAAAATGAATGTTGGACAAGCAGCCTGACAACACAGAGGCAGTGTATGGAGTTGAGAGGTGGTGGGTGAGAGGTAGAGCTGGGTATCATCAGCGTACACGTGGAGGCTCGACCAACAAGTGTGAATGATGTCACTAGGGAGCAGCTTGTGAATGAGGAGGAGGAAGGGGCAAGGTTAGATGAAGACATTTCTAGAGACGATCTGGGTGCGATTCAATAGCCTACACTGGAATCAAAATGTGACAAGCTGGTGGAGGAGCGTGACAAAATTCAAAACTGCCAATAGATTGTGGGGGTTGAGGAGGGACAATACACCTCGGTCACAGCCGCACAAAATGTTGCTCAGGATTTGGGTTAGAGTCCCTTCAGTGCTATGGGAGGTGCGGGAGACTAACTGCAGATATTCGAACTGATAGTTGTGGGAGGGAAGTCAATATTCTTGGAGGTGACAATGCATTGAAAGTTTTCGGAAAGGAAAGGTGGGTTGGAGATGGGTTCTTAATTTGCTAGGACCGAGGGGATAAGGTGTGTTTTTTGAGGAACAGACTGATGATGGCAGGTTTGAAAGGGAAAAGCCAGTGCCTAAGGAAAGGGAACTATAGAACCTTTGTCACCCAGTATTGGGAGACAGGAATGGAAGTCAGGTGGGCAGCAGATCAGTCTGCTCGCGTTTGGGGGAGCAAGACATATGTCTGATGGACGAGAGGAGCTGGAAGAGGGCAAAAGACCAGGAAAATAGGGGAAAAGAATGTGTTAATCCGTTTAAAATAAACTTCGACTATCTCTTGTAAAATAGCTGACAAAGGTAGGTCATACCAACATATCTGTTCAGAAGACGCATTCCAGCATGCAATTTGAAATGTCAAAGAATATAGAATATTTCTACTGTAATTAACTGGCAACTGTTTTGATAATCGTGCAGCAATTAAGCTAAAGCTTCTGAGTGAACCACACTGGGAGAAATGACACAAAATTGAATAAATGATGGGCCGTATTTACCGATCGGAGGCTTCCTGTGTGCGGAGGCCACCGATCTGTAAAAAAAATCTATGCACTTGCCTGAGGGCTCCCGAGGTCCGGACACTTCCGCTCCTGGGCCTCTCCAACTCGAAATGTGCAGGGCCCCCGTATCCCAGCGGCGCATGCGGTTCGCAAACGTCCCTGGGATCACGTGAGCCATGGGGTGCCAATCAAAGAAGGGAATCTCCCTTCATATACTTGACAGATAGACCTGTCAAATATATGAATGGAGATCACTCCAAAAACAATGTAAAACATTAAATATTTTTTTTTAAATCACATTTTTAAAATTCGTTGAAATTGCAATAAATTAAACATTTTAAATTTTTTTGAGAAAAATAATTAACGTTTTTTACGGGGCTAAAAATAAACTTACCTTTTTTAAATGTATTTTTAAATGATGATGAATGAGTGAAAAAAAAAATCTTTTTACTTTTTTCAAATCTTATGCTGATAAAAGCAGGCCTTACACCTGCTTTTACCAGGCATAAGATTTCTAAGGGTTTTCTACGGGCGGAGGTTCTCCAGAAAGTGGAACTTTCGGGCCGCAGAGACCCTTCTCCAGGGCCGGCGTCCGATCTGTCAAGAGCATTCTTGACAGATCAGAAATGCCGGTTTTCAGCGCATGTGCTTGGCATGCCTGAAACCGGCATTTCCGATGTCCCTACGGGTGGGTGCATAGTGCGTACACACCCGTCGGGATCGGAATATATGGCCCCATATGGTTAGAAACTTGTAACGATTGAAATCAATGGAAATCAAAATAGGGAGCGATACATAGAATTACATAGACTTATTTAGAATGTACAGCACAGAAACTGACCATTCGGCCCAACTAGTCTATGCCAGTGTTTCTGCTCCACGCGAGTCTCCTCCCACCCCTCTTCATCTAATCTTACGAGCGTAACCTTCAATTCCTTTCTCCCTAAAGCGTTTATCTAGCTTACCCTTAACTAAAGAAAGAAAGACAGACTTGTATTCATATAGTGATATTCACAACCTCAGGGTATCCAAAAGCGCAATACAGCCAATGAAGTACTTGTTGAAGTATAGTCGCTGTTGTAATGACAGATAAACACACGAGCCACGGCTAACGGGGTGCTGAATAGATATCATCGTTTTACACTGTCGCGCAAGTTAAAATTCCACCAATTGTGTGAGATAGCCTCACATTGTAATGTAGACAGTATTATCCTTACTTGTTCTTCCCTGCTGGTAAATTACGATACGTTCTCCATTGCCAGCTCTGCGGAAAGTTGCTGCGAACACGGACAGAAGTCTCATCGAAAAAGTCGCCATCGTCATTCCCCGCCGCTGAAAAAGCAAGAAAGGTTTAGTGTCCCGATTTCAAATTCCTGAAAATTGTTCAAACAGGTTAATTTTATAGATCTTACAAATAAGAGTTATATATAAAAAGACTACATTAAATATTTCTTTGGAAAAAAATGCACCTAGCAGAAATTTCCCCAGAAAGCTAGCAGTGCACCAATAGTTTCATATATTAGGGGTAATATTGACCTTTGCTCGATAGCGTAAAGTGGGTGATGTTGAATCCGCAGCCCGTTGTGCAACTCCATTGACTTCAAAGTCAAAATTGTCTCCATTAACTCCATTATGACGAAATCAATAGGTTGCAAGGGAGTGTAACGATAATTAAATGGGACAGTAAATCTTCTTAGGCAGTAGGGTAATACGGGTTGAATTACAATGGCTGCCTGCTACACACCCATTCCTGAACTGAATATGCTGCGGAGCGTATCATGTACGGCCGATTCAATACCACCCGCTTTACACTACTGCCCAGGCCAATTTCTAACCCAGTGCTTTTCTTTCTTCTTTATTGTCAGCGTGTTCATTAAGTTCTTGAGAGAATGATGCATACAACCTAAAAGTTACCATTTGTCATATAACGGTATCGCTTGTCTGCTGTTTAACTGAACCAATTTTTCATCCACCATTATCTATCTGGAAAAAGCATAGCCTGAAAAATAACTGTAAGCAGATCAATAGAGACCGGCTTCACACATTACCGTCCCATCCCACTGTTGACTGCCTTAACCCACGCGTTAAATGGTTGATGTTAAATATGTTATTACCTCTGGCTAAAATAGCAGGTGGAACAATATCGTAGACATTTCCTGCGTCATATCTTAAATGCTTCATTGAGTGATTATTGATGAAATAAGAAAAATGCCAGCGATCTCCATGATAAAAGATGCACTCAATTTCTGCGGGAGTACTTGATTTCCCCACCCTAACTTAGGTGAAAGATTGGTGGAAAGCCGGAGACATGTGGGAGGGGTGCTAATTTTAACCCGCCCTGCGGGAAACCCACGGGATCGGGAGTGGAACGCCTGTTTTATATTCCGCCCAACATTACTCTCCGCTGACTTCAATGGAGAGTAAAATCGGGCGGGGTGTAAAACCAACGTTGCCCCCGATCCCTCCAGTTTCTCGACGGATGGGTTAGGTTGAAATTATCCGCATTTTAACCAGCGCTTAGGACGTTTGCACCATATATATATGTCGAAGTTGTGGCGAGAGGTCGCGGGAATGCCTCCGCCCCGCGGAAAGTGTACCCCAAGGACAAGCATGAACTGTTCGAGTCGTAATAGATTTGTTTCATGAGTGTTTCTGAGGGGTTACCTCTGTTCATTAAGCTAAGTATGGGCGGTCCCCAACCTTGGCCCACACAGCAAACACTTACTTCTTCCCACTGCATCGAGCTTCTTTGACTGGTTATTCCTCAGTTCGACACCGTAGTCGCAGCAAGTGAGAAAAGCTTTTCTACATTCCAGGTCTTTGACTCTGTTGGCCCGATCTTCACAGCTGCGTTTCATTGGAATTTCGGTTATTCCATCCCTGCAGCATCCCCTTAGACTGCCCTCGGTATAGTGGCTCACTGAAATGCAAGTCGAGGCAGACCAAATGGTGAATAAAGGTGTCGTTCAGCAACGTGTTCCGTAGTTCAAACTGCGGCGAATATGAGACTGCAATTATACTGTAACTGTACCTTTAGACAACGGCGTGCATCAATGCAAAATAACCAGTATAATTTGGGAATCGGGTTCTATTCTGACTCTTGCCTACATTAAAGTCTAGCAGTGGGCTTCCCATCCTGTGCCATAAAGACCTCTCAGACTAGTTTGAGTTCTCACCACACTCTGCAGATCTTAGTTTGGTGCAATGACAATCAATGTCCAGTGTCTAATCCGTTTCAGTTGTTTGCTACAGTGGAGTTCAATATCTCGGAGAGGAAGATTAAAGTTGGACGTGTTTATTCGCAACACCAAAAGCTCTGATTGGTCCCCTTGGATGACAAGTCGTGATTGCTGATTGGTTCCCTTAGAGGACAAGACACAGCCAACAGTTTCTCTAGAATGTGTACAGTAATTAGATCCTCCTTGCCTACATAATCAGTAACTTTGCAAAGTGTGATTCGAGCCATTCTGGCTTCCGACTCCAGACAGAACAGATCTCACTTGGAACAGAGAGGGCTCACCTTCTTACAGACCTTCTTCCACCTGCAAACATGTTCCTGACCCCCGCCTCCCATATTCCTGGCCTACTCCATCCGCCAGCCCAAGTTCCTGACCTACTCCCCCTCCCCCTCCCCGGCCCAAATTCCTGACCTAAACCCCACCCCCGCCCAAGTTCCTGACCTTCTCCTCACAAGGTTCTGATATTCTCCCCCACCCTCCGCCCAAGTGCCTGAGTTCCTGATGTTCTCTCCCTGCCCAAATTCCTCCCCCCTGGATTCATGACCTTTTCACCCCAACATGTTCCTGACAGCCCCCCCCCACCTCATAGATGGGGCATTGTGTGTGGGTCACGGATTGTTAACAGGTTTATTGGGTATGAAGTGAATAGTGACAGTATCATGTGTTCCAGACTTCATCCAGTTCAATAATGTCAGTTGCCACACACTTAGGTGGAGGAGAGGAAGACTATGGTGCGGATGTAAAGGAGGTGGGGTTGAAAGAACGTGATCCGTTTTACCATCAGGATCACCTTTTCACTCTCATCCCCCCCTTTAGACCCAGATCACGTCCGTCCCCATCCCCACAATGTTCTCCGTGCTCTATACTCCCCGCCACCCCCCCCCCCGCCCACCACGAGTTCCTGGCGTCCTCTCTTTCTCTGTCTCTCTCGCCCCCCTCCCTGATTCCCTCTCCCTCTCTCCCCTCTCTCTCTCCCACTCTTCCTCCTCCCATTCCCTCTCTCTCTGTCCCTCTCTCTCTCCCTCCCTCTGCCCCGATTCCCCCCCTCTCTCTCCCCTGATACCCCCTCTCTCTCCCTCACTCTCTCTCCCTCTCTCTCCAACTCTCCCCTCTCTCCCTCCCCGCCTCTCTCTATCCCTCCCTCTCATCCTCTCTCCCTCTCTATCTCTTTCACCCCCTCTCTCTCTGTCTCTCTCTCCTCTCTCTCTCTCTCCCTCTCTCTCCACCACAATCCCCTATCTCTATCTCCCTCTCCCCCGCGATCCCCTCTCTCTCTCTCTCCCTCTCTCCTTCTCTCTCTCCCTCTCTCTCTCCCCCCCTCTCTGCCCCCTCACAATCCTCTCTCCCTCTCAACCCCCTCTCTCTCCTCTCTCCCTCTAACTCTCTCTCTTCATCTCTATCTTTCTCTCCCTCTCTCTCTCCCTCTCTACCTTTCTCTCCCTCTCTCTCTCTATCTCTCTCTCCCCCGTGATCCACTCTCTCTCTCCCTCTCTCTCTACCTCACTCTCTACCCCCTCTCTCTCTCCCCTCTCTCTCTCTCTCTACCTCTCTCTTTCTCTCCCCCTCTCTCTCTCCCAGTCTCTCTCCCCTCTCACTCTCCCCCTCTCTCTCTCTCCCTCTCTCTCCCCTCTCTCTCTCCCCTCCCTCTCTATCACACTCTCTCTCCCCTCTCTCTGTCTCCCACTCTCTCTCTCGCCCCCTTTCTCTACCTCTCTATCTCTCTCTCCTCTCTCTCTCCCCCTCTCTCTCTCTTCACCTCTCCCTCCCCTCTCTCTCTCCCTCCCTCTCTCCCTCTCTCTCTCTATCCCTCTTTCTCCCACTCTCTCTCCCCCCCTTTCTGCCTCTCTCTCCCATCTCTCTCTCTCCCACTCTCTCTCTTACTCTCTCTCTCTTCCCCTCTCTCCCTCTCTCTCCCACTCTCTCTCCCCACTATCGCCCACTGTCTCTCTCCCCACTCTCTCTCTCTCTCCCCCTCTCTCACCCCCTCTCACCCGTCTCTCTCTCTCCCCCTCTCATCTCCCCCTCTCTCTCTACCTCTCTCTCTCTCCCCTTCTCTCTCTCCCCCTCTCTCTCTCTCCCTCTCCCTCTCTCTCTCACTCCCTCTCTCTCTCTCCCTCTCTCTCTCCCTCTCCCTCTCTCTCTCTCCCTCTCTCTCCCCTATTCTTTCTCTCTCTCACTCTCTCCCTCTACCTCTCTCTCTCCACCACTCTCTCTCCCCCATTCTTTCTGTCTCCCACTCTCTCTCTACCTCTCTCTCTCCCCCACTCTCTCTCCCCCTCTCTCTCCCTCTCTCTCTCCCTCTCTCTCTCCCCACTCGTTCTCTCTCCCACTCTCTCTCTCCCCCTCTCTCTACCTCTCTCTCTCCTCCACCCCCCCACTCGTTCTCTCTCTCACTCTCTCTCTCACTCTCTTTCCTCTTTCTCTCCCCCCCCACTCGTTCTCTCTCTCTATCTCTCTCTCTCTATCTCTCTCTCTCTCCCCCACTCTCTCTCCCCCACTCTCTCTCTCTCTCTCTCTCCTCTCCCCCCCACTCGTTCTCTCTCTCACTCTCTCTCTCTACCTCTCTCTCTCTCTCCCCTCTCTCTCTCCCACAATCCCCTCTCTCTCTCTCCCTATCTCTCTCTCCCACTATCTCTCTCTCTCACTCTCTCTCTCACTCTCTTTCCTCTTTCTCTCCCCCCCACTCGTTCTCTCTCTCTATCTCTCTCTCTCTATCTCTCTCTCTCTCCCCCACTCTCTCTCCCCCACTCTCTCTCTCTCTCTCTCCCTCTCTCTCTCCTCTCCCCCCCCACTCGTTCTCTCTCTCCCCTCTCTCTCTCCCACAATCCCCTCTCTCTCTCTCCCTATCTCTCTCTCCCACTATCTCTCTCCCTCGCTCTCTCTCTCTCTCTCCCCCTCTCTCTCCCCCCTCTCTCTCTCCCCTTGCGATCCTCTCTTTCCCCCCCGGCCAGCAGGGGTCCAGTGACGGGCCATGTCCCAGGGAGCTGAAGAAAGCCCGGCCCGCGCTGCACGCCAGCCGCAACTGTGGGGTACTGCGCGTGCGCGGCCTCTCGGTGACAGCGGGCTGGAGGGGATCAGATGCGCATGAGGTGGCGGAGCCGACAGCGCGCATGCGCAGAAGGACACGAAATGGCGCAGAGAATCAGTTTGAGTAAAATCGGACTAAGTGCACCTCCAAAACGCCAGTCCCTGAGTGAAAGCGGAGTGTGATAGTGAGAGTGGCAGAACATTCGAGACCCTAAAATTAGTTCACACCATAGGCGAGCAAGAACCGCCGGTACAGATCGGCCACCCATTACACACAGCGGCCGGATTTTACTTTCCTTTGAACTAAATTAAAGGGAATATTTTTAATGTTTACCGGGCGGCAGAATTGCTATCGCTTGTTTTACATTATCACCCAAAGTCAAGAATAGGCCCCTTGTACAATATTCCTCTCGCTGTTATATTGGAATCGTTATTAACTCTTTTACTGCAACATTGCTCGAATAGCAGACATTGGCCCAGAAATGAAACATGGATGGTTCCTGCGGGGGTAAGGATTCCCCGCAATATCGCACTCCGCGCCTACCTTTTTGCTCCGGGCCCACACGAACTTTAGTTTCAAAGGCTCTCTCTTTTGGAACCGTGCAGTGCTTATGTGACCCAGAGGCGCAATTAGTTCGTGTGAGCTTTGGGATCACGTGATTCAGTTAGAGCCAATGGCAGCACACCATCTTTCATTCATAGTTTTGACGACAAGAGCTGTCAAAGCTATGAATACTACACACCCACAAAAGAACAGCTAAACCTCAATTAAATTTAAAAAATAGACATCACATTAATAAAATGAGTATAGTTAAATAAATTAACCACTTTAAACAAAAAATTAAATTTTTGAAAAAATTTAAAATCTTTTTGAAAGTTATAAAAATAAACTTACCTTTCTTTAAAGTCTCTAAAAAAGATAAACTTGTTGAAATTTTTTTTAAATAAAACTTAATTAACTACTTACCTTGTTAAAAGGGGGTCCTACGCCTGCTTTCTTTGTGTGTGAAATCTTCACCACTTACCTGCGCGTTGAAAGCTGAAAAAAAAGCTAAGTGCCCTGCGTGCGCACAACCTGTAGTGCGCACGCGGTTCACTTAGGAACCGCCCCCTTTTCAATTCACGAAGTGCCGGTTTCCCGCGCATGCGCAGTGCATGCAGGAAACCGGCAATTCGGGATCTAATACGCGAGAGTACACAGTGCGTACTCTCGCGTATTAGGTTTAATTTTCGGGCCAATATCTTAACTCAGTGTAAGCTCGAGGAACAGCACCTCATCTTTCGTTTAGGCACTTTACAGCCCTCCGGACTCAATATCGAGTTCAACAATTTCAGATCATAACCCCGGCCCCTCCCACATATATATACATTTTATCCACCCCTTTTGGTCCGTGCCTTTTTCCTTTTTTTTCTTTCTCTCTCTCCCCCTACGGCAGCTGTCTCATTCTGCCAGCTTTTCACACCTCAGCTTTTGTTTCTTAACCTGTCCCATTACCATCTCGTCTTGCCTTGAGCATCTCTTAATGTCTCTACTCACCATAGACCACCCCTTTTGTTCTTTTATTCCTCCCCCCAGCCTCCCCCTTGCATTTTTATCTGTTTAATTTCTTGCTTTTCTCTCAGTTCCGACGAAGGGTTTCGACCTGAAACGTTAACTCTGTTTCTCTCTCCACGGATGTTGCCTGGCCTGCTGAGTTTTTCAAGCGTTTTCTGTTGTTATTTCGGATTTCCAGCATCCGCAGTATTTTGCTATCATATGTTACCTGTTAATGTGCTAAGAACCAAGGGGTTAATTTTAGCTTGAAGTGATTGTGTAAAATGGGTGCTATCTAATTGGCCGCCTGTTATAAACCACGCCTGATCTTCTTTCCCGTGGAGGTAAATTGAAGGGAATTTTGGCCGCGGTGTATAACTGGCGGCCAATTCGATAGCATCCATTTTTATGCTATCACCAATAGTTAGAATGTCCGCCCAACAATGATTTTCCGTTTAAGCCTCTCAGCAATTAATGATCGTGTAGCATCTTTGGAGCAACAAGTAAATAACCACATCGACACTGTCCCAATTGGGAAACTGACAGGATGAGGAAATTGGGGGAAAGTGATCGGGAACTCTATAGCCTCGAAATTGTGCTGTGCTTATACCATTGCCATTGTTCATTTTTTATAAGGAAGGTAACAACACTTTTTACCTTAAAATGGGTAACTGAAACTTTAAAATAGCAAAGAAATTCCATGTACAATAAGCGTGCAGCACAACTGCAAACTCTGACAATTGTGAGCATTTCTAAACGATTCGTGTCTTGATAGCGAATATACAGGATACCGAGTTCTTTCTTACATTTTCCCATGTACTGCGCTTGAATGTCCAGCGATCTTTTCATCCTCCTGCCATCTGTTTTGCAGGAATATCCTGTAAGGAGGCAACAATAGTTAATAAAAAAATAACTTTGAACCGTTCTTGCTTCTAACAACTGACAGAATGGCATAGTTCCGTTGCCGTTATTGTGATAAAAACAAATATTTTTTACACATTATCGATTACTTATTGGATCCTTCATTAGTGGTCATAGTGCAGACTTAGGGTCACGGTAAGATACTTCCAGCTGTCTTGAAACGAGCAGATAATACATTATAGTCTGGGTACTATTTATGACTCAGGTCAAGGCAGATTAATGCATAGTTCAGTGAGCGCTTGATAGTTTGCTTGCTGACATTATGCCTAGATGAGACAATGGCCCGGATTTTCAGGGCCGTATGACTACGTACACACAGCTTGTACGTGGCCGTAACTGCCCCACAAGCTCCGGATTTCTGCGTGCGATGCGCAGCTGCAAATAGCCGGAACTTGCGACCTGTCAAGTTTCAACTTAACCGATCATATGAACCTGCAGGAAATGGACATTCGCTGGCAGAGAGTTGGACTATTTGCCCAACTACTGCCCAGCGAATGCGCATGAAACTCTTACACCTGGTAAAAGCAGGCGTTAGTCCTTCTTTTACCAGTGTAAGAGTTTAAATAAATATTAAAATAACATTTTTTAAATTATCAATTCAAAAACCTTTCAAATTAGTTTAAGTTACTTTTGGCACCTGGAAAAATGTTTACATTTATTTTTCAAAACATTAAATTTTTGTTTGAAATGTTTAATTAAATTGTATTTTAATTAATTTTGAACATGTGATGATTTATTTTTATTTCAGTGATGTGAAAGTGTGTTTTTTAGGTGATTCCCTTTCAGCTTATGGGGATGCCGTGTGTAAATGCAATCTCCATAAGCATAATGGCAATCCCCCTTTGTGATTGGTTGGGCCGGTCCACGTGATCCCAGGGGTGCTTGCGAGTCGCATGTGTTCCTGGGATACGTGGAACGTTAGGCAGGCGTCTGCCCTCAGGCCCAGGATCATGAATCTTCGAAGGTCCCGAAACATCTGGCAGGTGTGGAGTTTACCTACGGTTCAGAGGCATTCGCCCACGGGAACCCTCCGAGCACAATTTACAGCACATTATGTCACTAAAACTATAAGGCCTAGAAACTCGTGTCGGCCGGTGGCGCAAAACAGGCGGTATCGGATCTGCCACCCGTTATACGCAGCCCATGATATTCAGTTCCATTGCGGTCAATGGGGCTGAATATCTGGCGCTGCGTAAACGGACGGCTGATTTGATGCCGCCCGTTTTGCCCCAAGGCCCGAGACGTATTTCTAGCCCAAAGAAATGATCCCTGAATCATGCCATCCCATTCAATTCAAACTTTGCAGGTGCTAAACATTCAGGTCTTTTTTTATTGATTGCTGTGTCTGGGATAAAAACGTGCAGTGAGTGTATGAGCGGGGCAGAGCCAATTGTGGTAATTTTAACTTGCGGCGATGTTATAAAATGGGCGATATCGAACGGGACGCCAATTACAACTTGCCCAATTTTCCCTTCCATGCACTTCATTAGAAAGGAAAATAAACCATGGTGTATAAAGGGCGGTGAATTCAATAACGTCCATTAATGCCATCGCCCAATGTTGAAGTTACCCTCAATGATTCTATGTTGTCCCTTCGAGACACAGGTCTCAATCCAGGGACTTCCAGTTTTAATCTAATATTAAGCAAGATATATCTTATTTTTAATCTTCATCTTTAATTTTATACTTGACTGCTTGCTCTCACAACAACTTTCAGTCTGACGCATGCAGTGAGGCTCAGCAGTTCAATTGTTCTATGGTAACGATTTGCCATTTAAGAAACGAGTGAAGTTGTTTCAAGAATCAACGTTATGTTGTAGATCTCAGACACGAAACTTGTTTCGACATTTCCAGAAGAACTGGAACGCTTGCATGTGTTATAAATGTATTCTCTGTGTTGAATACTGCGTATTTGTCTGTTGAACGCCAACCAGATTAGTTCTGACGAAGGGTCATCGATCTGAAACGTTAACTGTTTCTATCACCACAGATGCTGCCTGACCGGATGAGTACTTCCAGCATTTTCTGTTTTCATTTCAGATTTCCAGCATCCGCAGTATTTTGCTTTTGAACCAGATTCGTCTGTTGGCTTCCAACTTGATGGAGCGTATGTTCGTGTGGCACCTGGTGCCACGTGATCGATTGCAGTAACCTCATTGCAGCGACAGTAACTCATCCAATGTCATTGGCCCGTATTTTCCGATGCCGACGGGTGTGTACGAGCTGTGTACACACCCATAGGGACATCGGAAATGCTGGATTCAGGCATGCGAAGCGCATGCGCTGAAAACCGGCATTTCCGATCTGTCAAGAATCCTCTTGACAGATCGCTCGCCTGGCCTGGAGAAGGACCTCTGTGGGCGGAGAGTTCCGCTTTCTGCAGAACCTCCGCCCGTTGAAAACCCTTAGAAATCTTACGCCTGGTAATAGCAGGCGTAACGTCTGCTTTTACCAGCATAAGAGTTTAAAAAGTTAAAAAAAAATGTTTTTTCACTCATTTATCATTTAAAAATACCTTTAAAAAAGGTAAGTTTATCTTTAGCCCCGTAAAAACCTTTAATTCTTTTTTCCAAAAGAATTAAATTTTTGTTTAAAATATTTAAATTAATGTAATTTTAACTCATTTTAAAAACGTGATGGTTCTTGTTTAATTTATTTAAAGTTTTAGTGTTTTTTGGGGGTAATCTCCATTCATATGTTTGACAGGTCTATCTGTCAGAAGTATGAAGGGAGATTCGCTTCTTTCATTGGCTCACCTGGCCCACGTCATCCCAGGGACGCTTGCGAACTGCATGCGCCCCTGGCATACGTGGGCTCTGCGCATTTCGACTGTGGAGAGGCCCAGGAGCGGAAGTGCCCGGACCTCGGGAGCCCTCGGGTAAGTGCGTAGATTTTTTTCCGATAGGAGGCAACCGCACGCAGGAAGCCTCCTATCACAAATTACGGGCCTTTATCTTCAACAATACGCTTAGAATTTTCTTCCCCTTCAACGGACAATATCTAAACAGTACTATAAATATGAACCTCATTCATACATTAATCAATCTTAGGCAACTGATGATTCAAAGACTAGTGTAGATTTATATAGATTTCCCTAATTCTTTATTTCCATATCTTACTTCACTTTTATCTATATCCGAATCTGCGCCTATTTTTATACATTTGGCTTACCATCTCGAACTTCTGAAGTGTCGGCATTTGAGATAAACGTCAGTCCAGCATCCATGAAAACACGAAAGCTGTTGGCACCACCTCCAAAAGTGCACCCAAGATCGTAGGAATTCATCTCTTCAAAGACCTATTCGCAGACAAAATTCAAATAGGTAAAGTGCACAATTGCGTAAAAGCAACGAAGAAGGACATTTGTTTTTAGTCTGAGACACAGATTTGTTTTTATTTTGAGAAAATCCTACTAACTACAGGCCGCTCAGTTTAACATCAGTGGCGGGTAAAGTTTTAGAAACAACAATCAAGGAAAAAATTAACGGGCACTTGGAGAGATTTGAGCTAATTAAGGAGAGCCAACACGAATTTGTAAAATGGCAGATCGTGTTTGACTAATCTAATTGAATTTTTTGATGAAGTAACAGAGAGGTTTGATGAAGGGAATGCAATGGATGTTGTCTACATGGATTTTCGGAAGGGGTTTGACAAAGTACCACATAGAAGGCTGGTTAACAAAATCGAGGTTTCATGGATTATGGTGGGTCAGTGGCAGCTTGGATAAGGAATTGGCTTAAGGACAGAAAACAGCGAGTTGTAGTAAATGACTGTTTTTCAGACTGGAGGATGGTAGACCGTGGTGTTCCCCAAGGGTCAGTGCTGGGGCCACTGCTTTTTTGATATATATAACTGACCTGGATATTGGAATACAGTGTAGAATTTCTAAATTTGCTCATGACACCAAACTTGGGGGCGTGGCAAACAGTGATACCAATCGACTGCAACAAGACGTAGAAAGGCTAGCAGAATGGGCAGTCAAGTGGCAGATGGAATTTAATACAGAGAAGTGTGAGGTGATGCATTTTGGCAGAAGGAACAGGGAGAGGCAATATACACTTAATGGCACAGTATTAAAGAGGATACAGGGACAGAGGGACCTGGGAGTTAATGTGTATAGGTCCCTGAAGGTAGCAGGACATATTGAGAGAGTGGTTAACAAAGCATATGAGTACTTGGGCTTCATAAATAGAGGTTTTGATTACAAAAGTAGAGAAGTTATGCTGAACCGTTATAAAGCGCTGGTTAGGCCACAACTGGAGAATTGCGTCCAGTTCAGGTCACCACACTTTAGGAAGGATGTGAAGGCCTTTGAGAGGGTGCAGAGGAGATTTACCAGAATGGTTCTGGGGATTGGGGGATCTTAGCTACAAGGACAGTTTGGAGAAGCTGGATGTGTTTTCGTCAGTGCAAAGGAGGTTGAGGGGTGTTTTGATAAAGGTGTACAAGATTATGACAGGTTTGAATAGGCTAGACGGGGAAAGGCTGTTCCCACTAGTTGATGGTACAAGGACTAGGGCACACTGATTTAAGGTTTTGTGCAAGAGATACAGGGGGGTTGTGAGGCAAAACTTTTTTACGCAGCGAGTGGTGATGAATTGGAATTCGCTGCCGACGGAAATGATGGAAGCGAAGACACTCAGGCCCAAAAATTCGGCTGAATACGGGAGAGTACGAACTGTGTACTCTCGCGTATTCGGTCCCGAAGTGCCGGTTTCCTGCATGCACTGCGCATGCGCGGGAAACCGGCACTTCCGGTATGGCGAAGGGGGCGGTTCCTAAGTGAACCGCGTGCGCACTACAGGCTGTGTGCACGCAGCACACTTAGGTTTTTTTTCAGGTTTCAACGCGAAGGTAAGTATGGAAGATTTTACACATGAAGAAAGGAGGCGTAAGACACCCTTTTAACAAGTTAAGTAGTTAATTAAGTATTATTTAAAAAAAATTCAACAGGTTTATCTTTTTTAGAGACTTTAAAGAAAGGTAAGTTTATTTTTATAACTTTTAAAAAGAATTTACATTTTTTCAAAAATTTAAATTTTTGTTTAAAGTGGTTAATTTATTTAACTATCGTTATTTTATTAATGTGATGGGGTTTTTTTTAATTTATTTGAGGTTTAGCTGTTCTTTTGGGGGCAAGTTGTATTCATAGTTTTGACAGCTCTTCCTGTCAAATCTATGAATGAAAGATGGTGTGCTGCCATTGGCTCTCCATGGCCCACGTGATCCCAGAGGTCGCATCGCACTAACTGCGCCTCTGGGACACGCACACACTGCGCGCCGGCACCAGGGAGAGGCCCAGGACTCGAAGCTCGTGTGGGCCCGAAACACAACGGCCCGCACGGAGTGTGATATTCGGGGGGATCCTTACCCCCGCGGCAGGCCTCCGAGTCAAATTTCTGGGCCTCAATGTTTTCAAGAGGAGACTGGATAGGCACTTGAGGGAAATGAACTTGTCGGGCTACGGGGATACAGCGGGGGAATGGGACTGACTGGATTGCTCCACAGAGAGCCGGCATGGACTCGATGGACAGAGTGCCCTCCTTCTGTGTCGTTATGACTCTATGACAACTCCAGTTTTCCAGGACAAATCCAAAGCAGTATGATTATTATAGTTTTTAATTCATCTATTGAGGCATTCCTCGTGTTTCGTTATTGCATTTCTATACGTTCTGTTAGTTAATCTCAATTGAGACAATTGTAGGAATGAAGTCGCAGTTTTCAGTTCCCGAGGCCGAGCGATGGAGACAAACTGTCCCGCGGCCAATGGTGGGTATGGCATCTGTGTGGATGACCCCTGGGGGATGAATCATCTGTGATGCCTCCCAGTGCACACGGTCTAACGGCCTTGAATCACCCAACTTCTGGGCTCACGTATTAAAGGTGGCTGTTTCGACCCGATACCGCAGTATTGCTCTCTCTTCCCAACCTTAGGCGCCGGCTCTGAGAAAGAAGGGAGCACAGCTGGGAGGAAGTGTCACGCGACACACTCCAGAAACAGTACAATTGTCCTGTTAGCCCCATATAAGATATTTTAAATGGATATAGGCAGGGTTGAGGTTGCTATCCCCAAACTACAGTGCTTTCTGAAACAGAAACTTAAGCGGAATGGTTTTGAATCCTGCCAAACCACGATCTGTAAATGACTTACTTTGTTGGGTGCAAGTTTATTCTTGTTGTTCAGGATATAGAGTGCGGTATCGACCACGGCGAGATACACATTCCCACTGTCTTCGGTTTCAACATACAGGTGAGTCTTAGTTCCTGGGTAATAAAACTCCTTGGGCATATTTTCTATTGTAATCTGGATTAAAGAACAAAATGCGAGCGGAATATCAAGTAGTGAATTGCACGATTTTTTGGAATATGATGCGACTGTTCATTGACTGGCACTACCCAAATTATCAACACTATTGTTTAAATATTAAGAGCAGGCGCACTTCCAATGGTAGATGGAAAACAAGAAAAAGTATGTTAAGAATCAACGGTGCGAAATTCAGCTTTTTTTATTGGCGGATTTTAGGATATAAATGGGTAGAATTTTCCAAGCAGCTGTTGCACTGACTCTTGTGCAATGGTCAGCTTGGCAGAAAATCCCGGTTGCACTACCGTCCTTTTCCCAGAACACAAGCCGAGTGAAACACCCGAATGGCATCGGGATACCTAGGAAACTTCCGCCCATTGTGCTTCGGCCACCTATTTACCATCAGCCGCCGATGCCACGCTTAATCCACCTCCATTTTTGAAAGAGGATGCCCAATTGAACAGGTCTATGAAGACCGCTCCCTCCACTAATATAGGGCTCGCAGCTCTGTAGAATAAAATCACTGCTTTCCGTTCGGTCTCCTCTGTTAGTCTGGAAGCAGCGTGTGGACAGAAAGTAAACATTCTTGTTACAATAGAGTAAATAAGGAGAAACTGTTTCCACTGGCAGGAAGGTCGATAACCAGAGGAGGCAAATTTAAGTTAATTGGTAAAAGAACACGAAGGGAGATTAGGAGATTTTACTTAAGGCAGCGAGTAGGTATGATCTGGAATGCATTGCCTGAAAGAGTGGTGGAGGCAGATTCAATAGTAACATTCAAAAGAGAATTGGATAACTATTTGAAAGGAAAAAATGTCGGGCTGTGGGAAAAGAGCAGGGGACTGGGATTCAATTGCATAGTTCTTTCAAAGATCCAGCACAGGCACGACGGGCCGAATTGCCTCCTTCTCTGTTGTATGAATCTATGGTTCTAAGCGCCGAAACAGTAAAATGCTAAGTGCATGAGTTCTTGAGTTCTTTAGTTTGTACATGAGAGCTCAGCTTAGCGTCTCACTGGCGATTATCAGGCGCATCCGTACGTCATGAGTGCGGAGCAGTTTTGGTCTATCGCTGGTAGCATGCTCCCCTTGTGCAGGAAGAAGACTATGGGGGTAATTTTGAATGTTGGCGAAAGTGTAAAACGGGCGATGTCAGATTGGCCACCTCCCGAATTTCGGTTCAATTGAAGTCAAAGGAAATTCAAATCGGGAGAAATCTATAACAGGCGGCCCCCAAAAAACTGCTGAAATTCGTCTGCATATATTAAACTGGAGGGGCCAGCTACTGTTTGTCAGGTCTCTCTGCAAAGCTGTTGAGCAGAATTCTCCAGATGTGCCCCGCCCATTTGGCGGAAAATGGGCGTAGCCAAGCAGAAAGCATATAAACAGCGGTTTACTCCCTTTCGTCATGGCTTCCGCTGATCTCCACCGAATTTCCGGCGGGAAATCGGGAGAACACCCGGGCAAAATTCCACCCACTTCAAGGAGCAGCGCTATTTAGAATTAAAAACAAAATAAGTGGAGGGGTGTAGCGATAGACTATCAGTTTCACCTTAATGGAGAGTTGTTTACTATCGAAACAATCAATACCGATTTTCGGGCGCACCTCCCAGCAGTGGGCAAGTCCGACTGGGCGCATTCGGCGGCGGATAAACCGAGCCCTGAAATTCCGCGGAGGTTGTTCCGTTTGCCTGTCGTAGCTTCGGCGAAAACATCGCAAAGGGTACCGCTGGTCTCCTGCCGGAGTTACAGGAGAACCACCGAGTAATTTCAGGGCTGGTTTCCCTGCTTCCTGCCGCTATTGCTGTCTGGGTCGGTTGATGCAAAAACACGATTCCAGTGAAGACAAGAGTCTGAGGGGAGCAGTGGAAAAACAGGAACACTCATGGTGCCAGACTTCATCAGTACGGATACAACTGGTGACGGCGGTGATCCGAGGGGACACGTTGAAAAGCAGGCAAGGTTTTATCTAACATGTTCCACTAGTCAAACAGGTAGAAAGAGATAATATCTGCCTATCCGCATGGATCATTTCTCAATTTAATATTGCAGAATAAGGTAGGCAGGTGGGATTCTTTGCGTCAGTTTGTACTTAGCCCATTTTTTCTGTTGCAATATTTGCCTTCCTCCTTCACAAACGGGAGCTTGTCCACAGCATAATCTCGCTTCAGAATATTAGCAGATGCCGGTTGCATCTGCGAAATTAACTAGTGGATTTGTAGATTTTGAGTTAAATTAACCTCGGAAGTCACTTTTGACTCACCAAATTTTTTACCGCAAGCAGTGGTGTAAAAATATTCTTTTTCCCCCAGGCTGGTTCTTCCTATACTGCATATTTCAGGATAAAATCACATTATTCTGTAATATTCTGAAAACAAAGACGAATGATCATACCTTTCCTTCACAAACATCCTTAACATCAATCCATGCTGAATTTGCCACCATTTCTGTTCTGCCTCGGACGTTTATGTAGTAGTAGAGGACAAGACGGAACGTTGGCACCATGGCGACGCTCAGTGTGAGAGTAAATTTTGTCAATTCCGTTTTCAAAATTCTATCCATTTTGAGCACTTTTCCTTTGCTTATAATCTGCGGAAACAGGAACTGCAATGTCAGAATCTGCAGAAACAACAATCTCACAAATTATATACAGAGTAGGTCAAGTATCTGCAAAGGTGTCTGTGCGCGTTTGTACGTTTGAGTGCGAGAGTATGTGTGTTTATGTCTGCTGTGTGTGTGTTTCCATGTAAGTGGGAGTGTGTATGTGTTCATGTGTATGTGTGTGTGCTTATAGAATGTGTGTCCATATGTATGCGTGTGTCCAAGTGTATGTTTGTATGCCTGTGTGTCCGTGTGTATGAATGTGTGTAGATGTGTGCACATGTGGGAAATATTTGGCTGGTTGTCATCTGTTTGTGCCAACCTAACTCGCGCGACATAACCATGTAGATTCACCGTGAAACTTGGTTGCTTGGGTGTGGCACTTGAAAGTGGAAGGAATCTCGACATATCCCACAGTATGCCCGGCAGTAAACGTGGCAGGAGGAATGTTTTGTTATGGAGTACGTTTTTCAACTTGCCGTCCTGATCTAAAACTGACATGGGGATAATTTTGACTTTTTCCCCACAGGGCGAAATCAGACCAACCACCCATAATCCTTGATATTAACTTTTAGCTATTGCCTGTTAAGTCAGTTTGTCTTCGAAGGCGTCAAATATCAGTTTCATTTCAAGTGAAATATAAAGCAAAGAGAGGGATATGTAAGACCTTAGCAGAGGCAAGGACAGACTTTCTTTGTTAGATGGCTGCATCGATCTCCATAGACCTTGCAGCTGTGAGATAATGGACAGGTCCATAATGCAATCCATCCAGTTAGCATGGCCAACTCCTCCCATAACATTGATAAAGAATGTGCGCACGTGATAACTAAAGCACTGAGCACCTGCAATTGTCCCAATTGAATGATTTGATTGACAGCTCAGCCAAGGTGAAGCCTTAATAAAGTGTAGGAAGTGATTTTTGTCAAACTGGAGTTATGGCAGCTCATTAGATAAGGCAATGTATATCATTCCTCAGATAAGGAGACCAAAACTGCACGCAGTACTCCAGGTGTGGTCTCACCAGAGCCCTGTACAATTGTAGCAAGACTTCCTTACTCCAACCTCCTTGCAATAAAGGCCAACATGCCATTTGCCTTCCTAATTGCTTGCTGTACCTGCATGCTAACTCTCGGTGTTTCCTGTAAGAGGACACCTCAATCTCTCAGGAGCTGATGACCGTACCTGCCATACGCCCCCCCCACCCCCCCAACCCCACCCCACTCCAGCTCAAATAACTTAACATGTGAATTATTGGTTAACTGGTATTACCGCAAGTGTGCTCTTAAGTATAATTATTATTAATAATAGTTATCATTGTATGCTTAACTCACGTGAAAGGCAATAAGTGCCGTCGAACCAAATTATCTTGAGGAATTACTTATCAACTTATGAGTAAGAACAACCATTCCCTAACAGTCTTTTCTGATTTTTATTTCCATGATGATCGTGAGAAGTGTATAACGGGCAGTTGGTCCCATAGGGTCTGTTTCATACTATTGCGCGATTTACAGGCGGCAAGTTTAACAGCTACTCCATCGTATACAAAAGGTCCAGGTTGAAAGATCTCTCCTTTCCAATCTATAAACTGGCGCTGAAATTCCATTATAGTTCTGCTAGTCTCCTGCTATAGTTGGGGGGAGGGCGGCAGACTGCTCTGAAATCTCAGGGCCGGTAATGGTATATTTAATTATTCTGGTATGAGCATTAACTAGCGACTGGACCAGTACAGGAAGGAGACGATGATAGGACACGCCACGCAGTATATCAGGTGGGTTCACTAAGTGGCGTATTAACCACTTAGCAAGCATTTCCATTCTGCTTTACACCAAAGCGATTATCAACGCCCATATATACGGAAATTTATCCGACAACTTTTTCAGAACGCCGGGAATTCCAAACAAGCATTCATCATTGACGAAGTTGGCTGTTTTTGCAGCGACAAGCACCAAACGTGTTCCACATCCATACCACCATAGACTTGGGGCGACAGTTTCTTTTAGAGCGCCTGGGCCGGAATCTAGTCGAGCGGAAGGTCCACTCATTGTAGAATGGTTTCAATTCCATTAAAATGGGCTCCGTCAGATTAACGCCCAGGCGGTGATGTTGACAATGTATCCCTTGAAGTCAATGGGCAACTCGACATCAGGCCAGTCTTTGAAATCTGGATTCCTGCGTTTGCAGGTCTCATAAGCACTAAGGCAGACGATTTAGCTTCGAGTCTTTTTTGGTAATGTCACCCACATCCACACAGGCATCCAGGCGTCTCAAAGAAATGCCAAAGGGTAAAGCTCTAGTTTGTGGTATATCAAGTTCAATAGGTTTGATTTTTTGGCACTACGGGAGGGGCCTTGCCAGTAACGGCGACCTTATGGAAAATAAAATTGAATGCCATTTCCGTCCACAATGTCAAAGGAGGCGAAATCGTGGGCATTTCCGATAAGTGGTCTACACTAGGCCTGGAGGTGCAGTGAAGGCTATTTCGACAGTTAAAAGAATTGCTGCACACGGTAGTTATCGCGATCTCCCGACCATGTTACCGCGGAAGACAGGGGAAAATCGAGACATGGACTGTTATCGAGGCTTCACCTAATTCAGCTCAGCTAAGTGATTCTTCAATGTAGCTTGAATAATCAGTGATTAGACTAGATGAGTTAATAGGGAAGGTTTATTGGACTGATGTAAATAACCCATGGAAGGGTTGAATAAAAGAGAGTAATTGAAATTATTTGCCAGTTTTGTTTTTCGATATTACGTTTTCAGATGTAGAGGACAAACTGTGGGACTTGAGCATGGAATCTACGATGACCCTTCAGTGCAGCCGTGACCGAGTGTTGTACGATAGGAGGTGCCGAGTATCGGATGAGGGACCCTGTGCTAGCTCGGGTGCTTGCAAGAGATCCCATGGCAGAATTCGAAGAAGAGCACGGGATTGCTCCTGATAGCCCAGCCAATATCAATCCTACAATCAGAACCAGCAACGCAAATGAACTGGCCATGTATTCCATTGCCGGTTGTGCGATGGCGTTTTCCGTGTTGCCGATATGAATCCAAGCGGATATACTTCAAATGTAATGAACTGGGTGATATTCGAATTTGGGATGTGTCCAAACCGAGAAAGGCAGAATAAAAATGCAAGTTCTTTCTGTCTTCTCTCTATTACTATGCATCCATATTTGTGCGTAAATTGGGTTTCAAAACAATCATGTTATAATAATGTACTAACCATATAATAATAGTATTTGATAGCCTCATTGCCAGGAGGAGTGACAGCTGTTATATCGGCAGAAAACGAGCTGTCTGGATCGAGGACCTCGTGCGGTATATTGACGTGGAGGTAGCTCTTACTCTTGGACTGGTAGATTCGCACTGTTTTCTTTGCTTCACTGATCTCTCTTCCAGGAGTCCCATCGCCAGCTGTCACCTGACAGACGAAGACAGACACAGGTTAATTCAAGCTTTATTGAAAAAGTGATTACATTTGACCTTTCCCCCCCCGGCTGTTTTCTTTTCTCCCGATCAGATATATGGACATTTCTTTTCGGATTTGGTTAAACAACAACCATTGGCCCAAAAATTCGGCCGTTCCTGGGTGAGAACTCGGTGCGTACTCACCCGTATTGCTTTCCGAAGTGCCGGTTTCCTGCATGCACTGCGCATGCGCGGGAAACCGGAACTTCCGATATGGTGAAGGGGGCGGTTCCTCTGTGAACCGTGTGCGCACAGGAGGCTGCGCGCACGCAGCACACTTAGATTGTTTTTCAGGTTTCTACGCGAGGGCAAGTACTGAAGATTCTACGCTAATAAAAAGGAGGCGTAAGACCCCTTTTGAACAAGTTAAGTAGTTAATTAAGTATAATTTTAATTTTTTTTCAACAGGTTTATCTTTTTTAGATACTTTAAAGAAAGGTAAGTTTATTTTTATAACTTTTAAAAAGTATGTTAAATTTTTCAAAAATTTGAATTTTGATTTAAAGTGGTTAATTTATTGAACTATAGTTATTTTATAAATGTGATGGTTTTTTTTAAATTTATTTTAAGTTTAGCTGTTCTTTTGGGGCCGATTTCAATTCACAGATTTGACAGGTCTCCTGTCAAATCTATGAATGAAAGATGGTCTGCTGCCATTGGCTCTCCATGGCCCACGTGATCCCAGGGGTCGCATCGCACTAACTGCGCCCCTGGAACACGCAAGCACTGCGCGTCGGCTCTTGGGAGAGGCCCAGGACCCGAAGTTCCTGTGGGCCCAAAACACAACGGCAGGCGCGGTGGGTAAGAGCGCGCGCGAACCTTACCCCTGCGGCAAACTGGCCACGTGAATTTCTAGGCCAATAACTTGTATTTATAGCGCGCCTTTAACGTAGTAAAACGTCCCAAGGCGCTTCACAGGAGTATTATAAGAAAAAAAAATTGACACCGAGCCACATAAGGAGAAATTAGGGCAGGTGATCAAAAGCTTGGTAAAAGAGGAAGGTTTTAAGGGGCGGCTTAAAGGAGGAGAGAGAGGTAGAGAGGTGGAGAGGTTTAGGGAGGGAATTCCACAGCTTAGAGCCTAGGCGACAGAAGGCACGGCCACCAAAGGTTGAGCGATTATAATCAGGGATGCTCAAGAGGGCAGAATTAGAGGAGCGCAGATATCTCGGGGGGTTGTGGGGCTGAAGGAGATTAGAGATAGGAAGGGGCGAGGCCTTGGAGGGATTTGAAAACAAGGATGAGAATTCTGAAATCGAGGCACTGCTTAACTGGGAGCCAATGTCGGTCAGCGAGCACAGGAATGATGGGCGAACGAGACTTGGTGCGAGTTAGGACACTCGGGCAGCCGAGTTTTGGATGACCTCAAGTTTACGTAGGGTGGAATGTGGGAGGCCAGCCAGGAGTGCGTTGGAATAGTCAAGTCTAGAGGTAACAAAGGCATGGATGAGGGTTTCAGCAGCGGATGAGCTGAGGCAAGGGCGGAGACGGGCGATGCTACGGAGGTGGAAATAGGCGGTCTTTGTTATGCTGCAGATATGTGGTCGGACACTCATTTAAAGATGAAAGCATTGTAATTGTTACATGCGATTATAATATACAGCGCTTATCGTCTTTCTACCATATTCGGTTTTCCGGATTTTAATCATCTATTATCGTTTTACTACTTAGCAGGATAATCCCTTTATTTAAATAGAGGGCATGGGGATGTGTTATGAAGGCGTTAAGCATCCCTACTATCAGCAATGCATCCACAGAGCACTGCTTCCCCTCATCGAATATGTTTTATACATTTCCCAGGAAGTTGGAGGTACCACATGCGCATCTTTAAATGTACCTCCCCACTTGGATGGAGTTCTGCCACAGACTACCAGAAGCTTACGCACTACGAGACTATCTGCTGGGTGTGAATCCAGAAGTCTTGCTTGAATGCACAGGGGACAATCAGCTTACTGACACGATACCTCAGTTACACTGCTTGGGCCTACACTCAAAAATACATTGGCCCAAAAATTAGTGCCTCTACACGAGAGTACGCACTGTGTACTCTCGCGTATTCTGTCTCCAATTGCCGGTTTTCTGCATGCACTGCGCATGCGCTGAAAACCGGCACTTGGTGAATTCAAAAGGGGGCGGTTCCTAGGTGAACCGCGTGCGCGCTACAGGCTGCGCGCACGCAGTGCACTTAGTGCTTTGAACGCGCAGGTAAGCTACGGAACATTTTGCACATAAAGAAAGGAGGCGTAAGACCCTCTTTTAACAAGGTAAGTATTATTTTTAATTTTTTTCAACAGGTATATCTTTTTTAGAGACTTTAAAGAAAGGTAAGTTTATTTTTATAACTTTTTAAAAGATTTTAAATGTTTTCAAAAATTTAAGTTTTTGTTTAAAGTGGTTAATTTATTTAACTATACTTATTTTATTAATGTGATGTTTTTTAAAAAAAATTTAATTGAGGTTTAGCTGTTCTTTTGCGGGGGTATAGATTCATAGCTTTCACAGCACTTATGTGAAAACTATGAATGAAAGATGGTGTGCTGCCATTGGCTCTAACTGAATCACGTGATCCCACAGCTTGCACGAATTAACTGCGCCAGTGGGATACGCAAGCACTGCCCAGCTGCTGTCTGGAACATCAAGTTCGTGCGAGCTGGGAATGAAAAAGCCGGCGCGCAGTGAGATATCGCGGGGAAGCCTTACCCCCGCACGAAGGCTCCCTCACTAATTTTTGGGCCAATGACAGAAAGGATGTTCTTCTCGGGCCAGTCTAGAATGTCTTAAATCAGCAGCACTGATAATCCAATGATTATGCTGCATTGTATCTATTAATGGCATTAACGAAATATAACCCTGGAAATTATAGATTGTGGCAGATGTTTTCCATTTTCGGGATAAGGGCACTGCTGGCAAGTCTGGCACGTATCGTACATCCCTTGTTACCCTTGAGAAGGTGGTGGTGAGCCTTCTTCTTGAACTGCTGCAGTCCGTGTGGTGAAGGTGCTCCCACAGTTCTGGGAGGTAAGGGAGTTCAAGGCTTTTGACCCAGCGACAATGAAGAAACAGCAATTATATAACCGACTGGGGTGGCGTGAGACTTGCAGGGGAGCTTGGAGGTCATGGTGTTCCCATGCACCTTCTGCCCTTGTCCTTCCAGGTGGTGGAGGTGCCTGGTTTGAAGGTGCTGTTCAAGAAGCTTTGGCGAGTTGCTGCAGTGCATCCTGTAGATGGTACACACTGCACCCATGGAGTGTCGGTGGTGGAGGGAGTGAATGTGTTGGCTGGTTGATGGGGTACCAATCAAGCGGACTGTACTGCCCCGGATAATGACGAGTTTCTTGGGTGTTATTGGTCTTTGTTATAATGATAAAACACTTAATATAGTCATATCGAATTCCATTGTCCCATCATTTTTAAAGGCATCATTGCCGTAAGTAATCTATATGTAAAGGGCTTGAAATTATGCCGTGAGATGGCAAATACCAATTAAACTATTGACTTGAAATATCGAACTATCCTATTTTAGGAGCGGGTTAAGTGAGTTGAAAGCTCTTCTAATGCGCACGAATTTTAGACAATCGCGCTACAAATTGGGCAGCTACTTTCTCACACCGTAATTTCAATTCCAACTCAATTTCATACGAAGGGGTTAAGCGTTTGTACAATAATACTTCAACACGCAGTTCCAAGGTTACACTTTGAAGGTTACAAACTGAAGAATGTGCAGGCATTTTCTATCCTGCCCACACGTCAGAGACAGTTAGAGTGCTAATTAGGGAACAAGAGTGGGGAAATAACTCGAGAAACGTGTTCTCGTAGGCTCCAACTCAGCTTTGTTAAGTACATGTCAATTAATTTTGCTGTAATTGTAGGTTTGATGTCACAGACCGATTTCTCAAGTTTTCATCTGTTCTAAATCTTACTCGACCTCATTGGAATTTGCGGTGAGTAATAACAGTCAACTCTCAGCGTTCGCTGTTATTACCCCTTTGAAACTGACAGCAACTGCAGGATGTAGTGCATCCGCATCCTAAAGCGGAAATCCTGAAGCAGGGGTCAGTCATTCGCTGCTCCGACACTGGCTGCGCTGTGTTCTCCCGCCCACAGCCGGTAATCAGTGTAATCAGGGAAACTGATGGAAAATTCGGGCTCGATTTTAATTCCCGAGGGAGGTTGGAGTCGGGTTGCGTGGTGGGCGGGTTCGGGAGCCGCTTCCGGCGGGATCAGGGGCAGAGTTGCGATTTTTATTCAACGAGCTTGTTAATTTCATGGAGGCGCGCTGGCCTGTCCAATGAGTGCGATCCGTCTGGCTGGCCGCCTCTGATGATGTCATAATAGCAGCTGCTTTTAAAGCTGCCGTCCAGCCTGAGCCTTTCCATTGTGGTTTCCTGCACTTCATTTAAACTCTATGACTGCTTCCAGAGGCAAGGCAGCTCCTCGTTTTAATGATGAGTCTCTCCAAGTTCTTGTGGATGCTGTCAGAGGGCGCAGGGAGATTCTCTTCCCTCCTGACGTCAGGACGAAGCCTCCTCAGCAGACCAAGGCAGCCTGGCTGCGCATTGCTCAGGAGGTGAGCACAAGGTCCATATCTTAACGCTCATAGATCCAGTGTCGAAAAAGGTTGAATGATCTTGTGTGAAGATCAAAAGTGAGTATCCCATCTCACTCTGCCTTCCTTCGCTTCTCATCACCAGCACTTTGCTTTGTAAGCCATCTCCTTCACATCCCACCTTACTCTTACTTCCCTTGCACCCTTCCCTATCCATCTCTGTCTCTGCACTGAATCACTTCAGCATCCTGCCTATGCACCCCTTAGACTCGCTCTCACTGTCATGCAGTGTCAAAAACTAACAACACACAGGGAGCTACCTTCCTCTTGGCACCTTACCCCATCTTCGTCTCACTCAAAGCTTCTATGGTAGGGATTAATCACACTCACTCCATCACTGTGGCTGAAACGCCATTTGTGTCCCTACTTGCAGGAAAATATAGCCCACAATAAGAGGGAGAGAGCAATGACTGGAGGAGGAACACCTACCCCAGCAACATTGACCAGTGCTGAGGAGGCTGCTAACGTGGTTGTTGGAGATGGTGAGGACCTGGAAGTGGGCGATGGAGAGACGGGCATACTGGTGACATAATAGAGTTTCATCCCTCTCAGAAAGCAATGGCATATGATGTTCATAGAGAATTGCGTTGTATCATCTGCTAAAAAGGATGTGTCTGCTACATCAATAGCAGATGTCTAAATCATGCCTTTACTCTCACACAGGACCATCGAGCACCCCCCTCCCCACGATCCAGGACGAAGATCCGGACAAATCCTCAGAGGAACCTGAAGCCTCTGAGGGACCAGCGTCACCAGGACTCAGCGCACCCAGTACCAGCGCAGCAACGCACACCTCGGTGGGGCCCTCGCGAGTTGGAGTAGTGTTGCCACCTGGTCTATCACAGTGCACAAGTGAGCTTCAGTAGATGGTGGAGACAGCGACAGCAGTGGAGACCCCTCGGTGGAGGTCGCAGGACTCTCCTAGCTCTGCTGAGCTGCATGTGGATGCTGTACCTCCGGGGTCATCCAGAAAAAGAGCGGTTCCTGAAATACAGGAACAAGTGCAGGTGTCTCTGGAATTGTTTGCCTCCAGGGTTAGTGTGAGTGTGGAGAGAATGGAGGCGTCCATCTCTAAAATCAGCACTGCCATGGTGGAGGCAACGGCGCATGAAAGCACCACCATGGATAGGATGGCAACCTCCGTGGAAAGCCTGGCTACCTCAGTGGAAAGGATGGCTATGGCCATGGAGGAAATCAGTCGCCAGAGTTAGGAAAACATGGTGACTGTTCAGAATAGAATGACATCTCTGGAGGAGCGATGAGCAGCTACTGAGCAGAGAGACCACAGCTTCATGGACGTCCTTTTGAGGAGGACTGCCAGTGCAGATACGGGTTCTCATGGTCCCCCTGATGTGCAGCAAGGTGCTCTCCAGCCACTTGTCAGCACTGAGGTGCGGCTGACCCATGAGAGGACATTGTTGGCAGGACAGAAGGAAGTGTGGGCTCCTCTCAAAGCGCTCGCACGACCATGCCACTGCGGAGCCCTCGGTCAGAGACCCACTTTGCAGAGACAACTGAGATGGCCGTTTCAGCCCCTGCATAGCTGCAGGGAGAGCAGACTGTTGAAGAGCACTCCCAGGATCCCAAACCCAGAAGACACCCGCCAAAAGCATCTAAGCAGGCACAGCATCCTAGTCAGCAAGGTGCCTCTACATCTGCTGAAGCCATAGGGGAAGCACCATGTAGAAGCACACGTAAGAGAAAGAATAAGCACCTATAGTCACAAGAGGAGTCACTTGGGTGAAATTTCTTTTTTTCTGACTCTTGCTGGTTTATTGTCCTTTTGTCATGTGTTAAAGATAAATTATGTCAAACAGGTGACTGTGTTGGCCTATGTGTTACGGGAAATGGCAAAAGCGCATTGAGGGCCCAGGGCGACTTGTTTTTGTAATGCCAATGGTAAAAGTGATAGGAAATAATAGGGTATAGCAGAGATGAAGTATGACATTGGACAAGTGTCGCCTGCAATTAAAGAGCCATATGGTAGCCACCTATGGTTCAAGAGTAAGCTTATGGTAGTGTAGCATGGCAGTGTGCATACCCTGGTTGACAGGCAGCAGTGAACTGGAGGGACGCTGCATTGGTCACAACAGGGCATGCAAGGCACCCCTCGTCTTCCTCCTACTCCTCTTCCCAGGAAGATCTGCGCTGAACCATGCAGCTGCTACTCCTCCGATTATGAGGATCAGGATGAGAGGGCATAAATGTTTCCCATCCTCTTGCTATTGGTTTCATTTGAGGCAACAATCTTGCAAGCGCACAGTCGAAGTGGCCTGAAATTATTCCATTCATGCCACACTGCAGATGGGTGTCAGCTTGAATATTCAGAAGGTCAGTATATGTGCAAAATTGAATCCCATACTTATACCAGCAAAGTTGTTGAATTTGAATGTCAGCCATGTTTCAGGGGCGCTTTTAAAGCGCTCCAGCAATGCATACAAATGATGTCCTCCAACAACTCGTCTCCTTGAACCTGGACTGTTTCTGACAAGTCGGGAAACAGGAGCCAGAAGCAGGAAGATGGGAAACCACTGTGAAAATAGGATTAGCAAGGCAGTTAACAGGCTGTTAACTGTCTTAACTACCTGTCCCACCGGTTCCAGACGGGTCAGTTTAGGAGCGGCTAAACAGACACTCACTCAAATTACGGGCCAATAATGATTTCTGATTTTACTACCTCGGGTGTTGGGTAGAAATGTTAATTTGATTCTTCAGTGACTTCCACTGTATCTTGTGTCATCAAATTAGGCAAGGTTCTTTTTACAGGGACAACTATTTGACTGAGTATAATTCACACTTTGTCTTCGTGATTACGAATTACCTGCTTCGCTTATTCAACACTTTGTTTGGAATTTTTCTGTCGTAGAGCTTAGTCCACACAAGGTTAGTTACTTTTTTCCTAATGCGTACTACCATAATTTCAAAAAATGAAAGCTTTTTAAAAATGGAAATAAAAAAATCTTAAAACTCTTTGTTCTTACCTTAATTTCAAAAGATTCTGTTTCCGCAGGGGACTGCATTGTTAACACGACGTGGCCGGTTTCCTGTGTATTTTGTGATTGTTCTCCTGCTAACTTAACAGGAACATCTGAGGCAGGAGATCCATCAGGATAAGTTACCTGGACCTACAGAGTGAAATAATAGCTGAGTTAAAAATCGTTCAGTTATTCAGAAAGAAGGAATGTGATCATTTAGGAATTTGTCTTCGCCACGCTAACAAAGCCAGCACGATTTCCCTTCCGCTCTAATTCGGTTATGCTAATGTCAAACTCTGTCACCAAGCACTACACGAAAATCGCGGCTGCTATTTATAACGTGTTGTGTGGCATTTTTCAGTGAGTTATATTTTTGTTAGCCCCCTTCTTGCAATGCTACCTGTATCAGGAAACACGTCAAAACTTTGTTGGTTAATGTAAGGAATCCTCCTGGAATTTGACATAAAGCTTAGTTTTGGGATTAAATTGCAATTTGCCATCAAATATTATATACTCAACTCTCAGGTATCTGATGCAGAAAGAAAATGGCATTAGACCATTTCATCGTTTATTGCACTTCCAGCATGATGCCACCACCAAACGCATCTTCCGTGATACCCTGGTCCACTCCTCCATCACCCCAATACCCTCACCCCTTCCCAAGGTGCCTCGCCATGCAAGCTCAGACGGTGCAGCAACTGCCCTTTCACCTCCTCCTTTCCCACCATCCAGGGCCCTAAAAACTCCTTCCAGTTGAAACAGTGATTTACTTTTACTTCTTCCAACTTAATATGCTGGCCCAAAAATTCGGCCCTTCCCGCGTGAGTACTCAGTGCGTACTCACCCGTATTCATTCCCGAAGTGCCGGTTTCCTGCATGCACTGCACATGCGCGGGAAACCGGAACTTCCGGTATGGTGAAGGGGGCGGTTTCTAGGTGAACCGAGTGCGTGCTAGAGGCTGCGCGCACGCAGCACACTTAGATTGTTTTTCAGGTTTCTACGCGAGGGTAAGTATTGAAAATACTACGCTAATAAAAAGGAGGCGTAAGACCCCTTTTGAACAAGGTAAGTGGTTAATTAAGTATAATTTTAATTTTTTTTCAACAGGTTTATCTTTTTTAGATACTTTAAAGAAAGGTAAGTTTATTTTTATAACTTTTAAAAAGTATTTTAATTTTTTCAAAAATTTTAATTTTTATTTAAAGTGGTTAATTTATTTAACTATAGTTATTTTATAAATGTGATGGTTTTTTAAAATTTATTTTAAGTTTAGCTGTTCTTTTGGGGCCGATTTCAATTCACAGATTTGACAGGTCTCCTGTCAAATCTATGAATGAAAGATGGTCTGCTGCCATTGGCTCTCCATGGCCCACGTGATCCCAGGGGTCGCATCGCACTAACTGCGCCTCTGGGACACGCAAGCACTGCGCGCCGGCAGCTGGGAGAGGCCCACGACCCGAAGTTCCTGTGGGCCTAAAACACAACGGCAGGCGCGGTGGGTAAGAGCGCGCGCGATCCTTACCCCCGCGGCAAGCCGGCCACGCGAATTTCTAGGCCACTTTATTCGCTGCTCACAATCGGGAGACCAAACACCGATTGGGTGAACACCACCGTTAAGCCTGCCTGTCGCTTGCCACTTTAATTCTCCATCCCACTCGGACATATCTGTCCCTGACCTCGGACTCTGTGCAAATGAAGCTCAATGCCAGCTCGAGGAGCCTTCCAGCCTCAACGCTGAGTTTAGCAATTTCAGATCATAACCACTGCTCCCTTTTTCTCGCACAGCCGGTGCGAGTAATGATTCTTCTCTTGCTTTTTACAGTTCCTCTAGATCCATATATTGTATCTTTAATTGCCCCATTATCACCCTCTTTTATTTGCACCATCATCCCTTTTGTCATTTACTCGCTCCTACCTTGCACCCTATCACGGGACTTCCCATTTTTTCCTTTCCTCCTCCCTTTATCGCTGGCTCAGTGCTTGCTTACAAACTGTTAAATCTCTAACTTCCAGTTCTGATGAAAGGTCACCGACTTGAAACGTTAACTCTGTTTCTCTCTCCTCAGATGTTGCCTGACCCGCTGCGTGTTTCAACATTTTCTGTGTTTATTTCCTATATTTTATGATTTGGTCCCTTCCCCTGGAATATATTGGTCTTTTTCTACCATTAAAATAACCACTTGGTCTACCAAAGTAATATTTCCATTACTGGCTGGTGGTGTCCTTTTTTTCTGAAAGGAATGCGAACACTGGTTTGCTTTTTGTCTGCAATACTTTTTTTTTTAAATGTAGTAACCTTTACTTGGTCAAATCTTATTAGACCTGTAGGAATGCACACCTGAAATATTTGCCTGTTTCTGATCTCTCGCTGTAACCCCGGCGGTAGGTAGATGGTAATCCAGGAGAAACAGTTTAAATGGCACCTAGGTCCTTGGGTTTCCTCCGAACTTCTGCCGAATGTATGGCGTAAGATGAAGTATCTCTGCGAAAATTCCACCCCGCAATGCTCGCCTAGTTTACAATGGGCACCGCTCCACAACACAAGCCTGTTTCTAATTCAGCACTTAATTTCAATACTATTTAGGGATAATATATAGTTGGTCGATGGCAAATGGAAATATTGTGCTATAACAGGTGGGATTCCTCTTCTGAAGTGGAAGCTAATATGCATTTTATGGGCAGTGCTGATAGGAATTCAAACTGCAGTGACCCATGCTTTACTTGCTCATAGAATTGTTCCTTGTGGACAATAGAGGCTCGTAAGTGGACAATGCTTAGTTTCCCCCTGTTAATATCCCTCACCTTGCTGGCCATGAAATGCACAAGTTGACAAAGATTTACAATTCACCGGGTGGATTACATATTGTTTCAACCCGCTGTAATGATACATACCAGTACACTAAATGGAACCCTGGGTATGAAGTAGCCAGTTGTCTTTGATAAATCGATCACATATGGCGAGGAAACAAACTTGATGTTTCGGAGTTCTACTTCCTCCATTTCTCCGCCTATAGGAAAATAAATCTATATTTATTTTATTTTAAGTTTTTATTTTGTCTTTATGTTATTTTATTTTATTTATTGTTATTTCATTTTACTTAATTTATTTAATTATACTTAATTGTATTTATTTTACGTCTTTTAAATCAGTCAACATGGATTTATTAAGGGAAGGTCTTGTCTGACTAAATTGATTGAATTTTTTGAGGAGTTAACGAAGAGGGTCGATGAGGGTAGCGTGTTTGATGTAGTCTACGTGGATTTTAGCAAGGCTTTTCACAAGACCCAACATGGCACACTGGTCAGAAAAGTAAAAGCCCATGGGATCCAAGGGAAAGTGGCAATTTGGATCCAAAATTGGGTCAGTGGCAGGAAGCAAAGGGTAATTGTCGGCGGGTGTTTATGTGACTGGAAGGCTGTTTCCAGTGGGGTTCCACAGGGCTCAGTACTAGGTCCCTTGCTTCTTGTGGTATATTTCAATGATTTAGACATCAATGTAGGGGGCATGATTAAGAAGTTTGCAGCTGATACAAACGTTGGCTGTGTGGTTGATATTAAGGAAGATAGGTATAGACTGCAAGATATCAATAGACTGGTCGGGTGGGCTGAAAAGTGGCAAAAGGAATTCAATCTGGAGAAGTGTGAGGTGATGCATTTGGGGAGGGGTAACTAGGCAAAGGAATACACAATAAATGACAGGATACTGAGAAGTGGAGAGGAACAGAGGGACCTTTGAGTGCATGTCCACAGAACCCTGAAGGTAGCAGGACAGGTAGATAAGGTGTTTAAGAAGGCAAACGGAATACTTTCCTTTATTAGACGAGGCATAGAATATAAGAGCAGGCAGGTTATGCTAGAACTGTATAAAACACTAGTTAGGCCACAGCTAGAATACTGCATACAGTTCTGGTCACCGCATTACAGGAAAGATGTGATTTCACTAGAGAGGCTAAAGAGGAGATTTACAAGGATGTTGCCAGGACTGGAGAATGTTAGCTCTGAGGAAAGATTGGATAGGCTGGGGTTGCTTTCTTTGGAACAGAGGAGACTGAGGGGAGACGTAATTCAGCCTAGATAGAGTGGATAGGAAGGACGTATTTCACTTAGCAGAGATGTCAATAACCAGGTGACATAGATTTTAAATAATTGGTAGAAGGATTAGAGGGGAGTTGAGGAGAACTCTTTTCACCCAGAAAGAATGAAAGACTTGCATTTATATAGCGCCTTTGACGACCACCGGACGTCTCAAAGCGCTTTACAACCAATGAAGTACTTTTGCGGTGGAGTCACTGTTGTAATCAGACACCACACCAACGGAAGGGTGGTGGGGGTCTGGAACTCACTGCCTGAAAGGGTGGGAGAGGCAGAAACCCTCATCACATTAAGAAAGTACTTGGATTTGCACCTGAAGTGCCGTAACCTACAAGGCTATGGACCAAGAGCTGGAAAGTGGGATTCGGCAGGATAGCTCTTTTTCGGCCGGCACAGACACGATGGGCCGAATGGCCTCCTTCTGTGCCGTAAATTTCGATGATTCTATGATTCTAATACGCCCGGTAACTTTTAATGGAAACTTATAATTGATGCACCGATGATAATTGACAAAATTAATCAGACACAACACCAACGGAAGTAGACACAATCCGAAGCACAATGTCCTTGAGGAGACGACCGAATTTTTTGCTCCAAAAATGACAAGACATCAACGAAGGAAACCATTTATTCAACATAATACCATTAACAATGTTAATATATTGTAGCCTGAGAACTGCACCGTTATATGTTGCTTCATGAACAACGCATTCACAGCTAAATTCCCCACTTCGACGGAGTCTATAACCATCTGGTCTCGTCTAATAATGTCGCAAACCGTAACTTCCAAGCTGCTATAAGGTAAATACAACATTGAACTAGACTCGGTAATAAGCAAGTTCGAGTTCCCATTCAAGCCACACACTGTTCTGGTGGAGATCTATATTGCTCTCCATGTATCGTTGTTGGTAATTCCCAACATGACAGTAGCACCAACAGCACAAGGCGACTCCCCACCACGTTTTCGGGGCAATTATGGGAGGACAATAAATGTGACCTCGATAACCTTGCACACACCCTGAAAACATCTATTATAAACACGTATAACATAGGATAGATATCCGATTAATTCACTTACTGGATGTTTCGAAAACAGTTACCGCCATATACAGATGGTGTCCCACAAGGTCATTCATATTTTCCGAAGGTTTGATTTTATCCAACAGCATTTGGGTTGCTAGGGAAGAGGTCACCACTCCGTTCTTGATCTATTAGTGAGGATAAAGGTGCATATTATCCGATTCCAGTTCAGTGCCTTTATTTTCATTCAATGTTTCTTCCTTCCTCCGTTCCTTATATATACATTTCTTATAAGACTTTACCCTCAAACCATCACAGCACTTATGATTCTGTATTTAACTGTGGTCGTGAACTTAAACTGCGCTTAAAATACATGATTGGAGGCCTTGTTAAAATAGCTTGTCAAAGAATTTCGGATGATACAGTTAGCAATGGGACCGGACTCTCCCAGGGTCAGATTCTAGTGTAGCAGTTCGTAAGATAACTGGGTTAATACCCGGTAAAATAGTGGGAGAAGGAATCTCAAACAAACGCACTAGAGTCAAATAGGACATGAGCATTAGCGCAAATCGAGCGATAGAGAATCGGCTGCCTATGTTACACCCCGCCCGATTTTCATATCCATTGACTTCAATGAGAAAGGGAAACCAGGCGGAGTGTAAAACAGGCTACCAATTCGCTATTGCCCGATTGCGCTAGCACAGAAGAACAACTTAACCTGAATAACGACCTGAAACGTCAACTCGCTTTCTCTCTCCACGGATGCTGCCTGGCCTGCTGAGTTTTTCCAGCGTTTTCTGTTGTTATTTCGGATTTCCAGCATCTGCAGTATTTTGCTATCGAACAACTTAACCTTCCCTTACTAACTGACATTTATCTCTTCCTTTTCCTTTATTGCAAAATTATACACCTGCGCTCCAGACTTGTGCTTGATTTAAAATAACGCACCATGTTTAAAATCAGTGGCTTGAAAGTCAGTGGCTGGGAGGCCATAAATTTTGCACAATATGCCCTGGGGCTTTTTCCCTTGATCTCTGCCTCTTGATCATATATATGTCAGTATTATTGCCTCTTCCTTGTATTACAACAATGGTGTTTAATTGTTCTTTAAGATCACGATATCTTCAAATTACTAAAGCTGTATAACTTGATGACACTGCCTTTCTTAATTGAGTACCAAAATGTCGAATCCCCACTTCTTATGCAAATACCTACTGCCAATCAGCACCAGTTTCTGAAGGTGGGCAGTGGGGATACACTCACCTGCAGTTGCTGTTCCAGTCCTCGTAAGTAGGTGTTGTTCTTTGTTCCGTCAATAATTCCGAATCTGACATATGCCATTCCTTCCACAGCTTTGCCGTATGTATGGCTTTAACAAATAATCAACAGGTCGGCGCATTGCTTCAAATACACTGCGCATTGTTTCAAAAAGCACCTAGCAGAGCAACATAACCCAAAAGTTGACAGTTTTGGGCCCTCTCCTGTGCTGAGCTCTCTCATCTCTGCCGGGTCGGGGCAAATTGGTTTGGAAAATGTTCTGAATTCATGGATCAAAAACTTGAATTTCCCCCCTACCTAACACCATTGTGGGAGGACCATCAACCGAGGAGAGGCAGCAGCTCAGGCAGAAAGCCCGTCTGCACTTTCTCAAGGCAACCAGGGAGCGGCACTCAATGCTGACTTACCAGTGTCGCCCACATCCCGAGAAATCTCATCTCAAAGAGAAGGGGATTGACTTCCAACTGTGTAAATCTGATTTTGAAGGTTAGTCGCCCATTATAGAACCCGCCCGGTTTTCATTTCCGTAACCCATGTTAGTAGAACGGGCAGTAGCAATGGTAGTATTGTATCAAATAACGATATCTTACTCACTCTGCCAAGATTTTGAATTTGAAATCGTCGCGTGATATCAGATAGAACATTTCCTCAGACTTCACCTCGACCTTGAATCTAGGGAGAACTTTGAGACATGATTTAAACAACTATAACCGAGCCTAATTATAGTATTCATACTTAATGTAAAATACAATCCTGAAAATCTTATTTGAATGATCAAGAAAATGTGTTAAGCTAATATTCTCCAGTTGGAATATTAACCATAAAATTGCAGGAGGTGATATTTTAACTTTTGTCCATACTCGATAACGGGCGATATCGGATCCGCCGCTGGTAACACACCTCCCTCGATTTTCCTGTCTCTCCTGGTCAATGATCGGATATCACATGTTTACACTGTCGCTGAAAGTTGAAATTATCCCCACAAAGTGTTAAATTTTTGGCAACATATGATGATATCCTCAGGAATTTAACACGTTATTATTGACTTTCAAATTTAATGAAGCCATTAATCCTTTTGAAATAACTCTGCCCCGCACTTTAACAGAGAGCAGGGATAATTTTCACTCTGGGTGATTGTGCAGCTCCAGCGCTATCGATCTGGCCGCCCATTATACACATTGCCTACTTTTCCTTTCCATTGAAGTCAATGGATGAGAAAACTGGGTGAGGTCTATAATGGGCAGCCAATTTGATACCACCCGGTGAACACCATTGCCCAAAGCAAAATGACCCCACCATGTTGGGTTCTTCCCTACAGAAATGAAGTAGAAGAAATCTGACGTCAATGCTTTAATCAAACCATTCATGATATGGCACACGTTATAATTGACATGTTTGGCTTAAAACAAATAACAGACAGATAGATAGATAGATAGATAGGTAGATAGATTGATTGATAGACGGAGAAATAGACAGAGAGATAGACAGATAGATAGATAAAGAGAACTATAGATAGCTAGATATATAGATAGATAGAGAGAAATATAGAGAGAAAGATAGAGAGATAGATAGAGAGATAGATAGAGAGATAGATAGAGAGATAGATAGAGAGAAAGATAGATAGATAGATAGACAGACAGACAGACAGACAGATAGATAGATAGATAGATAGATATATTGATAGATAGATAGATAGATAGATATATTGATAGATAGATAGATAGATAGATAGATAGATAGATAGATAGATAGATAGATAGATAGATAGATAGATAGTGTAGGCTTCGCAAAATCCCCCAGAGATAGACAGATAGATAGATAAAGAGAACTATAGATAGCTAGATATATAGATAGATAGAGAGAAATATAGAGAGATAGAGAGAAAGATAGATAGAGAGATAGATAGAGAGATAGATAGAGAGATAGAGAGATAGATAGAGAGATAGATAGATAGATAGAGAGATAGATAGATAGATAGATAGATAGATAGATAGATAGATAGATAGAGAGATAGAGAGATAGATAGAGAGATAGATAGAGAGATAGATAGAGAGATAGATAGAGAGATAGATAGAGAGATAGATAGAGAGATAGATAGAGAGATAGATAGATAGATAGATAGATAGATAGATAGATAGATAGATAGATAGATAGATAGATAGATAGATAGTTAGTGTAGGCTTCGCAAAATCCCCCAGAAACTCGAACAGAGCCCTAAAGGGAGTGATTTTTGGACCTTTCATACAAACTTAGGATGATGGGACCTAAGTGCAGTGATTTGATGTAGAAACCTCAGTTTTGGACATTTTAAAGATCAGGGAAGAAAAACCCTGAGGAAAATGACTTTTGAATCTTAATGTTGGGAAAGACACCTTTCACAGACACAAGACAGGCTGCGGAGGGGCGTGGCCAGGCAGTGGACAGCTTTGGGTATTGGGGCCCAATCAAGCTGTCTGGGAATTGTTTACACTACAATCCTACCAGGCAGTGTAGTCAGCTGTCTGCAGTGTTTCCACTGCCTTACCTATCGAGGAGGAAAAGACAAACCCAAAGCCTCACACACACATCGAAATATGAATAATCGAAGACCCCCTTTGAAATTCCCAGGCCCAAACAGGATACCAGAAGCCTGAAATCAATAAAACATTTAGTACTTCATCAAAAACCAATCAACCAGGTATCCACAGGACAGATTTAAAAGCCCGCCAAAAGACCTAGGGCAATAGGGTTGAGATTTGGCGCGCAGAAAAGGCTGTGTTAAATCGGAAAACGATCAGGACATGTTTAACACTGAGCTAAAGCCATCGGAACTGGCAAGCCCGCCAAAACTAGACAATGGACTAAGCAAGGCTCATTTGCAACCTAAAGGAAACCGTTTTAGTGAGGGGTTTTTGGGCGCGAAAAAAAGACATTATAATTGAAAGCCTGTCCCAAAACTCTTTGGGGGAAAAATTAGGTCGCGCCCCATTTGGGGCGCAAATATCGTCTGGACGCAAATATTAGCGCCTGGCGCTAATTATCGGCACTGACAGGAAACTTCACTTTTACCGCCCCGGGAGGTGAGTGGAGCGCTAAAGCAGGCGCTGCACACCTGTCTTAAGGCGCAAAGGCCAAGGAGTGAGGCGCTAACTCAGAGCGCTGGCGAAGCTCATGTAATGTCAGTCAGCAATGGAACACAGACACAATGGCACGGGCCAGTTCTTAAAGGGGATGGTTAATCTTGCTTTCCATCCACATCCTGTTCATTGCAGCCTTGAATCTCGGCCTGGAGAGACTTGCACATCAAATGTGCTGGAAAGAACAATGGAGAGTACCAGGCAAAGAGCTCAGAGTGCAGCTCCCACAGTCTCTGCTAAATCGATACAAGGAATGGCAAATCAAAATGAACCTGCAAAGTGCTGCTCAGTACCCAAAACTCCTTCACACAATGTTGAATCTCTCCAGAAGTCTCTCCCTCTCTCTCTCAGAATGCGTAGTTCAAAAATGCCACCAACAATAAAAGACAGGAAGAGGCCCCCTTTAAATAGCGCCCCCCCCCAGCCCCACAGCGATTGATAGCGTTCCAGTCTTCTGGTCGTTGGATGCGCCAGGCGGTAAGGCAGGGGGCGCCACTCAATTTCCGCTCCGGGGCGCCACAAGGGCGTTGCACCATGGAATGACGTCACAATCTGCGCGCGCAGGTGGTCGCAGCGGTAAAGTTTAGCGCCGCCGCACAATCTCTAGTTAAGTTCCCGAGCGGCGCAAACATCGCTGCGCCCGGGCGTTAGCGGCTTTGCGCCCCATTAGCGCCCTCTTAAGGCGCTAACGGGAGGCGCAACCAACTGAATTTTTACCCCTTTCTCTTTTGGACTCGCTGACAACGCCGGCACAGCTCTCCCCCTGCTCCAGCAAAACCACTACAAGCCACGAGGAGGAAGGCTAACAAACAGACCAATGCACAAGAAGAAACCAGAGCGACTGCCTCAGTGACCATTGGACACCTCGCAGCAACAAGGGCCTTACAAAATCTTTTAATCAAAAGACTCTAAAATCCTGTCAAGGATTCGTTGGTGAGCATTATCCCTGATCTCCTGAAACCAAAACCTAGCTAGATAGTGGGATCTTTGGGAGGGATAAGGTTTTTGTTTGGTATATTGTCCTTCTCCCCCGTCTGTACCATGTGCTCCCAATCTGTGTTTAAGTATTAAGTGTGTTTTAAGTTTGTTACCTTTTTCTTTTAATAAAGTCAAATTCTTTCATCAGAACCTGTTGTCTACTGCATTTTTGTTCACAACCCCTAAATAAGTCCAAAGTCTAGGAACCAGGGGCGTGGGAGCGAGTCGAACCGCTCACTGAGTCAGAAGGCTGACCCCATTACCACCCCCTACAATAGGTAGATGGATAGATAGATAGATAGAAACATAGAAACTAGGAGCAGGAGTAGGCCATTCGGCCCGTCGAGCCTGCTCCACCATTCAATACGATCATGGCTGATCATCCAAATCCAGTACCCTGTCCCTGCCCCCTCACACAGAATCCCCATCGAGCCTGCACCAACACATATCCCACCCTATCCCCGTAACCCCACGTATTTAATTCCCCCTAACATATCCCATCCTATCCCTGTAACCCCACATATTTAATCCCCCCCTAACACTAAGGGTCAATTTATCATAGCCAAATCACCTAACCCGCACATTTTTGGACTGTGGGAGGAAACCGGAGCACCCGGAGGAAACCCACGCAGACACGGGGAGAATATGCAAACTCCACACAGACAGTCACCCGAGGCCAGATTCGAACCCGGGTCTCTGGCGCTGTGAGGCACCAGTGCTAACCACTATGCCACCGTGTTGCCCTAGATAGATAGATAGATAGATAGACAGACAGAGAAATCGACACTTATTGGGTAATGGAACCCACACAATTAAAATTTTCATTGCTTTCAATAGAAATGAATATCGGCCGGTCTCATGACCAGCAGGCAATTCACTGCCTGGATGCATTTTCACTTTTATGGTCAGTCGAAGAACGAGTGGTAGATAATCGCCCAACTGTTTCACATACTGCCCGATTGTCATTTCCATTTACTTCAATGAAGACGATAATATGGTGGGGTGTGTAACGGTAATCCATTCTGTACCGCGCAAATTCAACCCGTGGACTTTACTCCCCAAGCAATGAAGGTGAAAATTAGTTCCATACATGGATACAGGCAGAAAGGCAACTTTTGTTTTGAATTGCTCTCTCCCTTTACTTTATGAAATGTGGATATATAATTAATTTTTGTAAAATGTGTTTCAATCAAGAACCTGAGATATTAGCCCTGAATTTGCGGTTGGAGGCTTACTGCAGGGAAATGCCTCCGATGCACGAGAAAGATCCGTGCCTACCTGGGGCCTCGGGATCCAGGGCGACTTGCGCCCCTCTCCGGTATGCGTGGGTAGAATCCCATGTATCCCAGGGGCGCATGTAGTTCACAAGCGCCCCCGGGCACACGTGGGCTGGCCCAACAACTGAAAGAAGGGAATCCCCATACATGCTTAAGGGGATTATGTATGTACAGAAAACCCATAAGCATGAATGGGAATACCCCAAAAATACATGTACACATCAAATATATAATTAAAAAATTACATACTTAAAATTAATTAAAATGCCATTTAATTGAATACTTAAAACAAAAATGTCATTTTTTTGAAAAATAAATGTTAATATTTCAAATGGCCTATCAATAGCCTTACCATATTTCTCAGGTTTTTTAATGTTTAAATGATTGAAAAAATATATTTTTCTATTTTTTTAAACTCTTACACTGGTAAAAGCAGGCCTTACACTTGCTTTTACCAGGTGTAAGAATTTCACGGGCATTCGCTGGGCAGTCGTTGGGCAAATAGCCCAACTCTCCACCGCGGAGGCCCTTTTCCCTGGGATGCATTGAATGTGTCAAGAAGATTCTTGACAGATCGCAAGTTCTGGGTTTTTGCGCATGCTCGTCGTTCACGAAACCGGAACTTTTGCGGCCCTTACAGTCCCACAGGCACCAAGTACACACGCGTAGAGGCCACAAAATATGGCCCAATATACCGTGAGTTTTAAAAAACCACCCAAACGTAACTTGAAAACTTGGCCGGAACAACTGAAAATAATTCATACATTTTTCTCTCTCAACATATTAATGTAATAAGTGTTACCGAATTCCTTGACCTCAAATTGCGCGGATACCATGGACATTGGTGAATCATCAAAATGCACCTCAATTCGCCAGTTACCGGGCCTGTTTAGCAAATGAAAACAGAACAATCTTCAGTGTTTTTCTCCACTTTATCTTAAATGGTTGCACCTCGATGATAAAAATAAATAGGCAAGATTACTGTATTGGGGTTGAAATACGGCTTGGGCGGTAACGCTAAACCAACGTACTGTATCGGTCTGACGAAGGGTCATCGACCTGAAACGTTACCTCTGTTTCTCTCTCCACAGATTCTGCCTGACCTGCTGAGTATTTCCAGCATTTTCTGCTTTTATTTCAGATTTCCAGCATCCGCAGTATTTTGCTTTTGTACTGTATTGGTCGCCTGTTGTATCTCTTACAGACAACCAAATACTAAAGATGTTCAGGGGCCTCTCCATCTCGCAACATAATTGCAATGCAATATAGGTGGAACCCCCGGAGACAGAAGTCATTTTAACTTTTGCCGATGATGTAAAATGGGTGATATGAGATTTGTTGCCAGTTATACATTGAATGGAAAGGATAATCAGGAGGGGACGTAACAGGAAGCCTAACCAATTTTTGCCTATTTTACACGATCAGACCAAAACAGGTTAAACAGCCGTTCGCATCGAATGTTTGTGGTTTAGTCCAGTCTCCTCCCGGAGTTAAGTCGGTTTACCGGTCGTAGCCCATCCCCCAAATGTCAGGGCCACTAAGTCTAAAACAAAAATGTTTCATTTTGCACCAAAATTGTTACTGATTAATCATTGATTAAGATTGATTGTTTGGAGAGCTCTTAGTATTGTGGGGAGAGACAGGTCTTAGGCAACAGCACAAATAGGATAACGCTCCTCAGCCCATTTTATCCCCTGCTTGATTTTCTTTGCCATTCAAGTCAAGGGTAATTAAAATCTGGCAAAGTGTAAAATGGGCTGCCGATCAAAGAAGCATTGCCATGGCGATCAGCACTGGGTGACACCTGCCTACCAGGGTCCATGTATCAGGCAGACACATGGTACAATTGTCTCTGCTTGCTCTGAATCAGGAAGCCAGTTGAAAAACTGCAGCAAGGACACCTGCAACTAGCTTGTAAGATTAGGTGGCACTCTTAGTGGTTGACCAGGTCAGTGCTGCCCTGCATTATTATGCATGTGTCTTATTTCAAACTACTGCTAAAATATCCGCTAATGTGCTCCTCACCCTAGTTCTGGACATGTGACTGATACATTGGACATCATGGCCAGCAGTTTCACTTCGTTGGCATGTGTTACAATGACACAGCGGCCGAATGTAATTCCAGATTGCATTCTCAAATGTATAAATGATGCCTGTCATTTGCTTAAAATGCTTATCAGCTTATTTGATTGTGTCAACCGTGGTTGAGTGGTAGCTCTCTCGCCATGAGTCAGAAGATTGAGAGAGAGGGGACAAGCTATCCAATTCAAATAAAAACATCTTGTAGGATTTGTTAGAGTCCTACTTCAGAGACTTGAACACACAACTTAGACTGACACCTCGATGCAGTACTGAGGGAGTGCTACACTGTCGGAGGTGTCATCTTTTAGATGAGATGTTAAACCGAGGCACCCATTGCCCTCGCAGGTGGACATAAAAGATCCCATGACATTATTTCGAAGAACTGCAAGAGAATTCTCCCCGGTGTCCTGACCAACATTTATCCCTCAACCAACACCATTAAAAACATTATCTCATTGCTGTTTGTGGGACCTTGCTGCGCGTAAATTGTCTGCCACGTTCCCTACATTACAACAGTACTTCAAAAGTACTTCATTGGTTGTAAAGTGATTTGAGACGTCGTGAGGTCGTGAAAGGAGCTACATAAATGCCAATCTTTCTTTCCTTCCTCTTTATTGTGAAACCCTTGGAAGATGTGAGATTTGCAAGGTTCTCAATTATCAGTTGCAGCTTGAATGTGTGCCCTGTAGAATTATGGACATAAAAAGCCTGTAAGTTTGTATGAGGACTTCATATGCATAAGAAGCAAACGTGGAACCGTTGTCCAGGCATTTTGCATGGCATGAAATCTGTATGGTGCGTAGTATCAGTGGGCAGTCTTATACTGCATTGCTAAATGTCTATTGTCTTTCTACGGATCTGCTCCTGTGTCTTGAGGCATTGCCTCTTCTGAGCTCGGTACCTTGGAGTGCTAAACAGGGAAAACCCTTATTCCGGCCACCTCAGCCAGGAACACAGCCACTCGGAGAACCATCAAACAGGAGCTGCTTCGCTCTGCCACTTACCAACAGCCTTAGTTTTGCATTGATACACCGTATTTGTCTTCCTTTGCTTTTTCTCGATCACTCACTCCCCGTAGAAATTATGGAACTGCCAACTAATATTCTTTTAACTATTTTCAATTCTTTTGCGAGGCTCAGAGAATGTTTATTTCCGCCCTTTCCTGGGCCGCTATTCATACACCGTGAAGTGACCCATCCATTAAATGAGGCAGGCAGCAATCAATCAGGTGCTGCCCATTTAGCTCATGGTTTATGCCTCCCTTGTTTGGGTCAGTGTGGGAGGGGAGTCTATTAATATGATATAAATGATTTAGATAAGGTTAGGGCATCACCTTCTGCACCAAGTACAGATTGCCAATAAAATAGCGACACAGTGGGATATTAGGTGTCAAATGATACAACACAGTCGGTCCCATATCATAGAAACATAGAAACTAGGAGCAGGAGTAGGCCATTCGGCCCATCGAGCCTGCTCCACCATTCAATACGATCATGGCTGATCATCCAAATGCAGTACCCTGTCCCTGCTTTCTCACACAGAATCCCCATCGAGCCTGCACCAACACATATCCCACCCTATCCCCGTAACCCCACGTATTTAATTCCCCCTAACATATCCCATCCTATCCCCGTAACCCCACATATTTAATCCCCCCCTAACACTAAGGGTCAATTTATCATAGCCAAATCAACCTAACCCGCACATTCTTGGACTGTGGGAGGAAACCGGAGCACCCGGAGGAAACCCACGCAGACACGGGGAGAATGTGCAAACTCCACACAGACAGTCGCCCGAGGCCAGATTCGAACCCGGGTCCCTGGCGCTGTGAGGCACCAGTGCTAACCACTATGCCACCGTGTTGCCCATACAACACAGTCGGTACCAGCTCTTTGAAAGAGCTGTCCAATTAGTCCCTTTCGCAAGAGCCCTGCAATTCTTCCTCGTATCTACCAAAGAGCAGGTTGTTTCAATCGTGTAGTTTTATTTTTGCAGTGTCAGCAATATTATAATGGAAACGTGTAACTAAAAATAGTAATTTATTCAGCTAGTAATGCTGTACTTGGTGAAAAGATCACCTTTTATTCCAGTGAGAACACCTCGTTACATTCTTTCTGAGTTAACTGGCTTCAAGGGGATAGAGACTGGCTAAGTGAGTTGGCAAGAATGTGGCAAATGGAATATAATGTGGAGAAATGTGAAGTTATCCACTTTGGTAGGAAAAATAGAAAAGCAGAGTATTTTTTAAATAGTGAGAGATTGGGAAATGTTGGTGTTCAGAGGGACCTTGGTGTCCTTTTACAAGAATCACTGAAACTTATCATGCAGGTACAGCAAGCAATTCGGAAAGCAAATGGTATGTTGGCCTTTATTACAAAAGGGTTTGAAATAAGAGTAAAGACGTCTTACTGCAATTATATAGGGCCCTGGTGAGGCCACATCTGGAGTATTGTGTACAGTTTTGGTCTCCTTACCTAAGGAAGGATATACTTGCCATAGAGGGAGTTCCACGAAGGTTCACCAGACTGGTTCCTGGGATGGGGGGATTGTCCTATGAGGAGAGATTGAGTAGACTAGGCCTATATTCTCTCGAGTTCAGAATAGTGAGAGGTGATCTCATTGAAACATACAAAATTCTTACAGGACTTGACAAGGTAGATGCAGGGAGGATGTTTCCCCTGGCTGGGGAGTCTAGAACCAGGGGTCACAGTCTCAGAATAAGGGGTTGGCCATTTAGGACTGAGATGAGGAGAAATATCTTCACTCAGAGGGTGGTGAATCTTTGGAATTCTCTACCCCAGAGGGCTGTGGAGGCTCAGTCGTTGAGTATATTCAAGACAGCGATCGACAGATGTGTGAATATTAAGGGAATCAAGGGATATGGGGATAGTGCAGGAAAGTGGAGATGAGGTAGCAGATCAGCCATGATCTTATTGAATGGCGGAGCAGGCTCGAGGGTCTAAATGACCGACTCCTGCTCCTATTTCTTATGTGTTTATGTTCTTAACTGGTTGAGCAATTGCCACAGGGTACAATAATCACTGAATCTGTAGAAGCCAACTGGTTTATTTAACAAATAGATGTTTTCTTAAAATAGTATACTCTTATCGGAGTAAAAGGTTCATTTCTAAAAAACTTTTATGACTTACTCTGCGATATCCGGAATCTTGAATTGCCGAGTGAATACTTTTCCTGACATCATAAACGAGCTGGGAAACTGTACGTTTCTGGAATTCTAGTCGGAGAATTGAATGTACTCAAATTTAGAGTTAATAGAGCTGTATTCATCAATACTGTTCATATCTCGCAGCGTTTACACACAATTTATATTCGATTACGAGTAATTAACACAATAATTACAGTAGACAATTCTTGGGCCTGGAAATAATTTTTGGGTGGTAACGAAAAACGAGCGGTATCGGATCGGCCGCCTGTTATACACAGCGCCTTATGTTCAGTTCCGTTGACTGCAGTGGAACGGAATATCAGGCGTTGCGTATAGCGGGCGGCCGAGCCGATACCGCCCGTTCTTTTGCCACCGCACGATACAAATTTCACGCCCATTATAGATGCTTTGCTGTAAACTCAGCAGACAATCGGCTAAAGCCACCCCCCTCCCCCCCACCACCGCCGATCTTCACCCGCTGTGAAATGGTGTTCAACAACCGTTTATGCCGCTTGTCTGGGTTTCCACTGAAGTTATGGTAGGAAAATCAGGAGAAAACCAGCAGAAATTATTTGTACAGAGACATAATTCAAAATCGCTTACCACGATAGATTTTGACTTATGCTGTACATCATTGATTTCCAATGAAGTAGAACGGCCCAGATAAGATAGTTCACCGATAAGAACTTCGAAAATCAATGCTATGCTGTCGAATGGAAAATTGGTGAAAAGATGCATTTGATCACTGCCATATAATTCCAAATGTACTCACGTATGTGGTTATTCGAATCTTCTGGCTCACTGGTCTCATATAATGATCCAGAGTGAAGACCCTGTAACGCACTGCACAGTGAAAGAAATCAAATGGACACCCATCAACATTGAAGGGCTTTGAATGAGCCCTGGCATTAAATCAATTAGAAAGAAACATGGCTTCATTAAATGAAATTCAGCGCTTTCAGTACTATGGGGTAGAAATTCGTCTCAGCCAATGGCGCAAAGTGGGCGGTGTTGCACCCGCCTCCCATTATACGTCACGCCCGATATTGAGTCTCATTGACTTCAACCGAACTGAATAGAAAGCGGGGCTTATAACAGGAGCAGGAGCAAGGATGTCTTGCTGCAGTTGTACAAGGCCTTGGTGAGACCACACCTTGAGTATTTGTGCAGTTTTGGTCGCCTTATCTGAGGAAGGATGTTCTTGCCATGGAAGGAGTGCAGCGAAGATTTACCAGACTGATACCTGGGATGGCAGGAATGACGTATGAAGAGACATTGGCTCGATTAGGCTTATATTCGCTAGAGTTTCGAGAATGAGAGGGGATCTCATTGAAACTTATAAAATTCTAACAGGACTAGACAGACTAGATGCAGGAAGGATGTTCCCGATGGCGGGGGAGTCCAGAACCAGAGGTCACAGTCTAAGGATAAGGGGTAAGCCATTTAGGACTGAGATGAGGAGGAATTTCTTTACCCAGAGAGTGGTGAACCTGTGGAATTCTCTACCACAGAAGGCAGTTGAGGCCAATTCATTAAATATATTCAAGAAGGTGATAGATATATTTCTTAAGGCTAAAGGGATCAAGGGATATGGGGAGAAAGCAGGGACAGGGTACTGAATTTGGATGATCAGCCACGATCTCATTAAATGGCGGAGCAGGCTCGAGGGGCCGAATGGCCTACTCCTGCTCCTATCCTCTATGCTTCTATGCTAACAGGCGGCCCATGCGACACCGCCCGTTTAGCTTTAGTGCCCAAGGTGAATTTCTACCCTATGTTCCGGATAGTAGGGCAGATAAAGTGCTCTCCACTTCCCGTGATGGAGTAAAAAATGAGCACCCATAGAGAAAGGTTGTGATCATGCGCGCAGGGAGAGCTCGGTTGTGGCTGTGCTGAATACCACCAACACCAAAGCACAGCTGAACAGGCAGTCAGATTGTCTGGCTACTGAAAAGACTATAGACAGATGCGTGTGGAATTGAACACGGGCGGGGATTCGCTTTTGATTCCCGTTATACCACACGCCTGATATTGAGTTCTATCGAAGTTAATGGAACTGAGTGTCAGGCGGTGTCTATAAAAGGCGACCCATCCGATACCGCCCGCTTTACGCCACCGCCCGAGATGAATTTCGGTTTGATTTTGTCCCATTGTGTAAAACGGGCGATAGAAAGACGGAAGCTCTCCCTGTTTTTCTCCCCACCCCCCACCCCGCCCACCGAGTCTTTTTAAAATACCCCCTGTTCCTGGTTAAGTTGATTTGAAGATCTCCAATATAAATGTGTCTGCAGTGACGGTAGACTTAGATTTAACTAATATCACGACAATATATTGTTATATTCTGTTGCAATGGTCATCCTATGTCCCCCCAACCAGACATTCATGACAGGACTGCGCCCACATAGTTATTGTTAACTCAGACTGGTTATTGTGAATGCAATGGACTGAATATCGGACGGGCTGTGCAACTGACGCCTTCTACTATAACGGCCATTTAGCGCTAACAACCACGGCAATTTTCTACCTGTGTTCCTTTTCGTGTCCGATCGTCGCAAATCTTTCATCATTTGGACGGACAGAACATAGGCTGTGCCAACCCATTCAGCATGCACGCTTTGCTCGCCATTTTGATGTTATGATATAAATGCCATTTTGAAATGTGTACATTGTAGCAGTACTCACCATTATCGTTGGGCGTGTATATTGGTTTGTCTGTCTGAATGAATATATAACCCTTTTTCGACGAGAGCAGGATGGGAACCATTTTCCTTTCCGGAAACAGTTGCTGGCATTCAGCAGCAAGGGAGATGTATTTGTTTTTACGTAACCAAATGTCAGCGTCCTTCATACGGTCAGGGAGAGTCTGTGGGTTTGAAACTATGGAGGTCAGGGGTGCTAAAACTGGTTAGTCCACTTATATATTTCACTGAGTCATGGCCTAGTTCCAGTGTGACATGAACATTGATGCTGCCTTGCAAGGATAATAGTGGAAACTCTCAACACAGTGTTCAGGTAACCAATAGCTTGTTATCTGCCTTTTCGTCGTGGTGTAGGCTAGGTGCTATGTCACAATTTCAAGTACACATTGACTCTAACCTGTATTATTAACAAGTTTCTAATGCCTGATAAATCCTCAGCCTATGATGCTTCGCTCCTTTTCATTAATATCATCCAGTATCAACACTAACCTCCAATTGGGGATAGTCATCGTGGAGTATTGGTCGGTCAATAGTTATGGAAATGATCAATGAATTATCTCATGGGCCAACACCATTTTTCCGAATTGCGAAATTAATTTGAAATTAGCACCCACTGCATTTAGATTATGCGCCTTATACTCTTCAGCACTTGAACTGATAGCCTTTGACAGCTGACCCATAATTGGCATATATTAACTCGCAATTATTGTGGCTTCAAATTAGTTTTTGGCATCGAGAACGGCATCGATTTAATTTGGAGAAAAATATTCCAAATCAGTTACAATATGGTTTATGGTGCTGATGATTGCAACAACAACAACTTCCATTTATATAGCGCCTTTAATGTAGTAAAAGGTCCCAAGGTACTTCATGCAATGCAACACTACATACATTAGTTTTGGTAATTTAAGAATCTTTTAGACGGTGGTTTTTCAACACAGACATAAAAGGGGCTCTCTCAGTCATCAAGATTTCCAACACTAATAACTAATTTCCACTGACTGTTTCCGCGCTAGTGTACTAGTGGTTTATATCGAAGCTTAGAGTGACTTTGACATAGTTACGAACTCGGACTTTGCAATGTGCTCTTCCATAAGAGGTTACACTGCAATAACTAAATGACAGATGTCTTTACACTTCACTTGAAGGCATTAATAACGGTGGTAGTACTTACAATGATATCTTTAACTTGATGGTAATTATTCTCTGCCGTTAGTTCAAAATCAACGTCCTCTGAACACTTTGTGTAGGTTGCAACATCGAATAAATACACTTTGACGCGGACAGGATTTTCTGCTCCCTCCAGCTGAATGGCGACGCTCTCTTTCACCCCAACGTGAATAATGTTGGGGGCAGTAATTAAGTAGCTAGTAAAAGGGAAATTCAAAGCATATTTTAATCAATATACGACATGGAACTCGTTCTTGAAGAAAACACACATACACAGGATTTCGGCGATGAATTATCTAGATATTCTCCACACTGCCAGCCATTTTCCAAGGTTTCCGTGACGCTTTACGCCGAAGTTACGACGGACGACCGGGGAAACCCTCGCAGAAATTTACATCCCCGCCCCCATATCCTTACAGTGGTCTTTATGCATATCTGGGAATAAATCGGAAGAGCTTACGAGTAGATTGTCCTTCTCTCGTATTCGAGCACTGCCCACTCTCTAACTATGAGCGGATGTGAGTTACTGAATGGTCTGATTCATATCATTGCAAACGGTCCTGTACTGTTTATCAATAAATTGCGAATGTAAGGAATTGTCCCATCCAGCTTTCTGCTAAAACTTCACGCAAGGCACCGCTGCAAATCTATAGTAGTGAGTAGGTGGGTCAATGATTCATCTATCGCAGTAATATTGGATGTTTTAAGGCTGTGTTTAATCCCTTTCTTGAGAATACTTGTCGGGAAATATTGCATAGTGGCATTATGCTGATCAACTAAGCGATCGACAATATTTGGCAAAATATTTCTGGTGAACAGTAAAGTGACAAAAGTCCAATTATACAGCCACTTTCGCATTGATCCAAAATAGTTTCCAGGTGGTACTAATGCACAAAATGGCAGTATAACTCGGGTATCAGGTCCTAATATGATAGGGTAGAACTTTAAGTACATGGAAATCTAACTCGGGAGAGATATAAAATGAGCTGACGACCCGCTATCACCCGTTTAACAATATCGCACAAAGTCAACCTGGGCCGCATTTTGAGACCCCTACGGGTGCGTACGAGGTAGATGCCAGTCTGGGTCTGCGACAGGTTGTGGGAGAACCAACATGAGCGAAAAACCTACCTGACCCCGTCCTCTCCAATCTACCTGCCGCAGATGCATCTGTCCATGACAGTATTAGTAGCAGTGAACACCGCACAGTCATTATGGAGACGAAGTCCCGTCTTCACACTGAGGACACCGTCAAATTTGTCGTGTGGCACTACCACCATGCTAAATGGGATAGATTTGGAACATATCTAGCAGCTCAAAGCTGGAAATCCATGAGGCGTTGTGGGCCATCAGCAGCAGCAGAATTCCATTCCACCACAATCTGTAACCTCTTGGCCGGGCATATCCCTCACTCTACCATTACCATCAAGCCAGGGGACCAACCCTGATTCAATAAGGAGTGTAGAAGAGTTTGCCGGGAGCTGCACCAGGCGTACCTAAAAATTAGGTTCCAACCTGGGGAAGCTGCAACACAGGACTACATGCAAAAAAAGCGGAAGCAGCATGCTATAGACGGGCCTAAGCGATCCCACAATCAACGGATCAGATCAAAGCTCTGCAGTCCTGCCACATCCAGTCGTGAAAGGTGGTGGACCATTAAACAACTAACGGGAGGAGGAGGCTGCATTAAAATCCCCATCCTCAATGATGGTGGAGCCCAACACGTGAGTGCAAAGACAAGGCTGAAGCGTTTGCAACCATTTTCAGCCAGAAGTGCCGACTGGATGATCCATATCGGCCTACTCCTGAGGTCCCCATCATCACAGAAGCCAGTCTTCAGCCAATTCGATTCAGTGCAAGTGATATCAAGAAACGGCTGAGCGCACTGGATACAGCAAAGGCTGTGGGCCCCAACAACTTCCCGACAATCGTGCTGAAGACTTGTGCTCCAGAACGAGCCGCATCTCTAGCCAAGCTGTTACAGTACAGCTCAGGCACTGGCATCTATCCGACAATGTGGAAAACTGACCAGGTACGTCCTGTCCACAAAAAGCAGGAAAGATCCAATCCGGCCAATTACCGCCCCATCAGTCTACTCTCAATCAACAGTAAAGTGATGGAAGCTGTCATCGGCAGTGCTATCAAGCGACACTTACTCACCAATAACCAGCACATTGATGCCCAGTTTGGGTTCCGCCAGGACCACACGGCTCCCGATCTCATTATAGCCTTCGTCCAAACATGGATAAAAGAGCTGAATTCCAGAGTTGAGGTGAGCGTGACAGCCCTTGATATCAAGGCAGCATTTGACCGAATGTGGCTTCAAGTAGCCCTAGTAAAACTGAAGTCAATGGTAATCGGGGGAAAAACTCTCCACTGGCTAGAGTCATACCTAGCACAAAGGAAGATGGTTGTGGTGGTTGATGGTCAATCATCACAGCCCCAGGACTTCGCTGCAGGAGTTCCTCAGGGCAGTGTCCTAGGCCCAACCATCTTCAGCTGCTTCATCATTGACCTTCCCTCCAATATAAGGTCAGAAATGGGAATGTTCGCTGATGACTGCACAGTGTTCGACGCCATTCACAACTCCCCAGATAATGAAGCAGTCCATGCCCGCATGCAATAAGACCTGGACGATGTTCAGGCTTAGGCTGATAAGTGGCAGGTAACATTCACGCCACAGAAGTGCCAGGCAATGACTATCTCCAACAAGCGACAGTCTAACCACCAGCCCTTGACATTTAAAGGCATTACCATCGCCGAATCCCCCACTATCAACATCTTGGGGGTCACAATTGATCAGAAACTTAACTGGACCAGCCAGATAAATACTCTGGTAAAAAGAACAGTCAGAGGCTAGGTATTCTGCGGCGAGTGTCTTAGCTCCTGACTCCCCAAAGCTTTTCCACCATCTACAAGGCACAAGTAAGGAGTGTGATGGAATACTCTCCACTTGCCTGGATGAGTGCAGCTCCAACAATACTCAAGAAGGTCGACACCATCCAGGACAAAGTAGACCGCTTGATTGGCACCCCATCCACCAACTTAAACATTCACTCCCTCCACCCCCGGCGTACCGTGGTTGCAGTGTGTACCATCTACAAGAGGCACTGCAGCATCTCGCCAAGGCTTCTTCGGCAGCACCTCCCAAACCCGCAACCTCTTCCACCTAGAAGGACAAGGAGAGCAGGCGCATGGGAACACCACCACCTCCAAGTTCCCCTCCAAGTCACACACCATCCTGACTTGGAAGTATATCGGCCGTTTCTTCATCGTTGCTGGGTCAAAATCCTGGAACTCCCTCCCTAACAGCACTGTGGGAGAACCTACAAGAAGGCGGCTCACCACCACCTTCTCAAGGGCAATTAGGGATGGGTAATAAATACCGGCCTTGCCAGCGACACCCACATCCCATAAACGAATTAAAAAAAATGTGTGCACGTGCCTGTAGGGGCCGCGCAAGTTCTGGGTTTAGGCATGGCCGGAGAGGACTTTCTGTGGGTGGAGAGTTGCGTTATTTGCCCAACTTCCGCCAGCTGAATGCCTGTGAAATTCTTATGCCTGGTTAAGCGTAAGGCTTGTTTTTAAAGCATAAGTGTTTTAAAAAATAGAAAAGTAACATTTTACCACTCATTTATACATTGAAAACCCTATCCAATAAGGTAAGTTTATTTTTAGCCCCGTTAAAACATAATTTCTTTTCCAAAAAATTAAATTTTTGTTTAAAATATTTAATTAAATGCCATTTGAATTAATTTTAAATGTGTAACTTTTTTTTATTTATTTCATGTTTTTCTGTAGTTCTTAAGTGATCCCCGTTCATACGTATGGGGTTTCGGTACGTACGGAACTCCCAAAAGTAGGAATGGGGATTACCTTCTTTTAATGGTTGGGCCGGCCCACGTGATCCCAGTGGCGCTTGCGAACTGCCTGCGCCCCTGGGATTCATGGGGCTCTTCCGGCGTGGACCCGGAGAGGCCCAGGAGCGCGAGTCTCTGTACCTCCCGGGCCACTAGGTAAATGCGTAGATATTTTACAGGTTGGAGGCGTCCGCCCGCGGGAAGCCTCCGACCGCAAATGTTGGGCAAAGATTCACCCCAATTGCGCATTAACCCCGCATGGGTCAGCTGTTATACATCCGCTGCATATTCAGTTGCATATGTCTGCAATGGAGCCGAATATCTGACAGGGAGTCTAGCAGGCAGGCCATGCAATACTGCCCATTTTGTGCTGTTGCTCACATCCAATTTCTACCCTATCAACTTTAGGGGTGACTTTAAAACAGCTCTCGGGGTGCAATTACTCTACTCCAGCAGCGTGAAAGGAGGAGGGGACTGAAGGGTGGATCAGTAAATTTACTGATGACACCAAGATTGGTGGAGCAGTGGATGAGGTGGAGGGCTGTTGTAGGCTGCAAAGAGACATTGATAGGATGCAGAGCTGGGCCAAAAAATGGCAGATGGAATTTAACCCTGATAAGTGTGAGGTGATTCATTTTGGTAGGGCAAATTTGAATAAGGATTACAGGGTCAACGGCAGGGTTCTGAGGAACGTGGAGGAGCAGAGGGATCTCGGGGTTCATATCCACAGATCTCTGAAGGTTGCCACTCAAGTGGATAGAGCAGTAAAGAAGGCCTATGGTGTGTTGGCGTTTATTAACAGAGGGTTTGAGTTTAAGAACCGTGAGGTTATGCTGCAACTGTACAGGACCTTGGTGAGACCACATTTGGAATATTGTGTGCAGTTCTGGTCACCTCACTATAGGAAGGACGTGGAAGCATTGGAAAGAGTGCAAAGGAGATTTACCAGGATGCTGCCTAGTTTGGGGGGGAGGTCTTATGAGGAAAGATTGAGGGAGTTGGGGCTTTTCTCTTTAGAGCAGAGGAGGATGAGAGGTGACTTAATAGAGGTTTATAAGATGATGAGGGGGATAGATAGAGTGGATGTTCAGAGACTATTTCCTCGGGTAGAGGCAGCTGTTACAAGGGGGCATAACTATAAGGTGCATGGGGGGAGATATAGAAGGGATGTCCGAGGTAGATTCTTTACTCAGAGAGTGGTTGGGGTGTGGAATGGACTGCCTGCTGTGATAGTGGAGTCGGACACTTTAGGAACTTTCAAGCGGTTATTGGATAAGCACATGGAGCACACCAGAGTGATAGGGAGTGTGATAGCTTGATCTTGGTCTCGGACAATGCTCGGCACAACATCGAGGGCCGAAGGGCCTGTACTGTGCTGTACTGTTCTATGTACTGTTCTATGTATCTATGTAACCCTAGCGAATTGGCAGCTAGTTTTGCACTGCACCCACTTTTTCCCCTAGTGAATAGAAAATACATTCAGGCTGCCGATTCGCTATGAGCCCGCGGCGCGCTGCCAACGTCGACCAATTTCACCCTCTAAGTTCGTGCCAGCTGTAATATAATTCTCTGCTGGTGTGAAGCCATATTTTGAAGTGTGTTGTGGTCTATTGGACAACAAAGGAATTTCCCAAGCCAACGTTTGGATGCCATGAGGAAGAAGGTGGTTCGGCATTGCACTGGTAACATTTGTAAAAAAATATATGGTGAGGAGCAGACCTCGATCAAGAATGCCTGTGTAAAGCTCCATTACCATTAACTTCAGTGTCAATTGCAGTTCAGCACAGTTGGCACATTCGGTTAGCTACATGAAGTGCACACGTCATAGGTACTGATCTGAGACTGATAGCTGCAGGATAACTACATCCAAACTCAATAGAAAGTCCAGCGTTAGGATAAGGGCGTCTTATCTATGGCAGCAAATCAGCCCCAGTTGCACTTTGCGCCCAAGGTTCATGGATCAGAACAGCAACAAGCTTTCTTTTGGCTGATGCTCATTCAGTTCTCCCGGCTGGCAATCATGCCCCTGTGGTATCCAGTGAGCGCAAGGATCACGATGGGTTGGGAACTTGGGGGATTAACCATTGGTCAAAGCACCTGAAAATATTCTGGGGTAGGAATTTGTCTCGGGCGCTGGTGCAACAAGGGCCGTATCGGTCTGGCCGCCCACTATATGCAGTGAATCTCAATGAAATGAATATCAGGCGCTGTGTATAACGGGCAGCTGATGCGTTACCACCCATTTTGCGCTACTGCCCAAACTGAATTTCTAGCCCTCACGCATGACGAATGGCCACTTGGATAATGCAATGGGGGTAACCAGTGCCGATGGAGCAGTGCTCCAGTATGGACCTGCACCTCTGGGTGATAAACATAGAAACACAGAGAAATAGAAGCAGGAGTAGGCCAGTCGGTCCTTCGAGCCTGCTCCGCCATTCAATATGATCATGGATGATCCTCTCTCTCAGTACCATATTCCCGCCCTCTCCCCATACGCCTTGATGCCTTTTGTGCCGAGAAATCTATCTATCTCCTTCTTAAATATATTCAGTGACTTGGCCTCCACAGCCTTCTGTGGGAGAGAATTCCACAGGTTCACCACCCTCTGAGTGAAGAAATTGCTCCTCATCTCAGTCCTAAATGTCCTACCCCGTATCCTGAGACTGTGACCCCTCGTTCTCGACCTCCCCAGCCAGGGGAAACATCCTCCCTGCATCCAGTCTGTCTAGCCCTGTCAGAATTGTATACGTTTCAATGAGATCCCCTCACATTCTTCTAAACTCTAGCCTAGTCTCTCCTCATACGACAGTCCTGCCATCCCAGGAATCAGTCTGGTGAACCTTCGCTGCACTCCCTCTATGGCAAGTATATCCTTTCTTAGGTAAGGAGATCGAACCTGCACACAGTACTCCATATATATATTGGTGTCATAATTCTCTGGTGGTTGGTGTTAAACGCGGAATGTCACATCAGCCGCCTATTATATGCCTCCATTGATATTCAGTACTACTGAAGTCAATGGAACCGAATTTTGGGCGGGGAGCATAAGAGACGGCCGATTTGATACCACCCATTTTGCACTGTCGCCGAAGAAGAATTTCTTCCCCTTAGTGCGCAAGTGTGTGTGAGTGAGTGGAGGGAGGTGGGAGCGGCTATAAGCAGGAATAGCACTACCGGTTTGCATTAAGTTGAGCGGGTCATATATCAGCGCATGCGCCACTACACACCTGTATAAGAATCATGTTACTGGACTACTTCCGCTCTTTTTGGAAAAGTACATTCTTTTTCATTTAAAATTATAAAACAACCCATTATGTTGCAATACTAAGTTAGTTGAAGTGTAACTTATCCTTCTTTCATGACAGGTTTACACAGTAACACAATGTAACGACAATCTGGCATTCAATATCGTAGCCCATCTGAATTATTGACAGAAGTCCAATCAACTTAAGAACATAAGAAATAGGAGCAGGAGTCGGCCATTTGGCACTTCGAGCCTGCTCCGCCATTCAATAAGATCGTGGCTGATCTTCTACCTCATCTCCACTTTCCTGCCCTATCCCCAGATCCCTTGAAACCTTAATATTCAAAAAGCTATCGATCTCTGTCTTGAATATGCTCAACGAATGAGCCTCCACTGTCTTCTGGGGTAGAGAATTCCAAAGATTCACCACCCTCTGAGAGAAGACATTTCTCCTCATCTCAGTCCTAACTGGCCGACCCCTTATTCTGAGACTGTGACCCCTGGTTCTAGACTCCCCAGCCAGGAGAAACATCCTCCCTGCATCTACCCTGTCAAGCCCTATAAGAATTTTGTATGTTTCAATGTGATCACCTCTCATTCTTCTAAACTCTAGGGAATATAGGCCTAGTCTACTCAAACTCTCCTCAAAGGACAATCCCCCCCATCCCAGGAACCAGTCTGGTGAACCTTCGTTGCACACCCTCTATGGCAAGTATATCCTTCCTTAGGTAAGGAGCCCAAAACTGTACACAATACTCCAGGTGTGGTCTCACCAGGGCCCTATATAATTGCAGTAAGACTTCTTTACTCTTATATTCAAATGCTCTTGTAATAAAGGCCAACATGCCATTTGCTTTCCTAACTGCTTGCTGTACCTGCATGTTAACTTTCAGTGATTCTTGTACAAGGACACCCAGGTCCCTCTGAACACCAACATTTCCCCAATCTCTCACCATGTAAAACATACTCTGCTTTTCTATTTTTCCTACCAAAGTTGATAACTTCACAGTTCTCCACATTATATTCCATTTGCCATGTTCTTGCTCACTCACTTAGCCTGTCTCTATCCCCTTTAAGCCGTCATTAAAAACTTTCCAAGGCCGAATAACCAAACTGCTTAGTCAAGCAATCTTTATCAAAACAAATAAAATGCAGGCATCTAATTTTCTGGCTGCAGTTTAATCCAACTTGTGACCAACAATGCTTGAAAATCATCAAGTGGTTTGTTGCTCTGGGCAAATTTCAAACTTAGCACGGAATGTTTTTTGTTTAACGCTGGTGAGAAGTAGTCCCAGCAGATCCTCTCTAAACTCAGTCTCTGCAAGGCTGAAGTAAGAGTAAAATTCGCATCGGCTGGCTGTGTGCTACATCATACAGATTTCAATCTCAAACTGATAGCTGCCTGAGCCCTAAACTCTGGAATTCCCTCCCTCAACCTCTCAGTCTCTCTACCTCTCTCTCCTCCTTTAAGACGCTCCTGAAAACCTACCTCTTTGACCAAGCTTATGGTGACCTTGTCCTAATAACTCCTTAAGTGGCTCGGTGCCAAATTCTGTCTGATAATCGCTCCCGTGAAGTGCCCTGGGGTGTTTTACTAGGTTAAAGGCGCTATATCAATGTGCGTTGCTGTAGTTATTGTAGCTGCAGGATAAGATGGAATATCAAGGGCAATTAGGGATGGGCAATAAATGCTGGCCTTGCCAGCGACGCCCACATCCTATGAACGAATAAAAAAAATAACAATCATTTAAGTGATGGATGAGCTTCCCTGTCCCCAATTTTTTTTTGTAAAGCTGTGATTCAATGAGTCCGAATCAAAATCGATTTGCAATAAATCCACATTGTAATTGCGCTAATTCAACATTTCATTCTATTTTCTCTTGCCATCTCCTTCTTATTTGGAATCTGTGCACTCAGAGTTCTTCCCGTTAGTAATAAAGAAAAGAAAGTCTTGCATTTATGTAGCGCCTTTCACGACCACTGGACATCTCAAAGCGCTTGACAACCAATGAGGCACTTTTTGAAGTGTGCTCACTGTTGTAATGTGGGAAACGCGGCAGCCAATTTGCGCACAGCAAGCTCCCACACACAGCAATGTGATAATGGACAGATAATCTGTTTTTGTTTTGTTGATTGAGGGATAAATATTGGACAGAACACTGGGGATAACTCCCCTGCTCTTCTTCGAAATAGTGCCATGGGATCTTTTACATCCAACTGAGAGGGCAGGGGGGACCTCGCTTTAACATCTCATCTGAAAGACAGCACCTCCGACAGTGCAGCGCTCCCTCAGTGCTGCGCTGGAGTGTCAGCCTAGATTGTTGCGCTTAAGTCCCTGGAGTGGGACTTGAACCCGCAACCTTCTGAGTCAGAGGCGAGGGTGTTACCCACTGAGCCACAGCTGAATATAGTAATATCCTAAATATTACCGTAAGATTATCTGTGCATGCTATTTCTACAGAAATCCCAAATCGATGTAAAATATCATGTTTGAGAGCAGAGAGAACCTCCTTGTAGTAAATATGAACTTAGACATTAGATCGCGTCCAAAAACGGTTGTGCAGGGGATGGGGCGGGCACTTTCGGCTCGAAATGGGTGCGCGCTTCCTGCCTGGCATATTCGATGCTTATGATTTCGTTTATTTCCCGAAAATCAATCTGGGTAAGATCAAATTTCCACACCATGGAGACTCTGCAAAAGCGACCAGAGGGAAGGTGCTCCCTCATCTTAATTATACGCAGCAAATGGCAGGCATTCTCACTGCCAAGTCTAAATAATGCCCGTATATTAGTCGCATGACCAATTCCAAAATTCAGGAGCAGGTTATAAATTAACATTTGTAAACTTTTCAAACTGTTTGTAATAGTTAAAGGTAAGCAATGGCCACCATGCTGACAAATAATATATTTCAACACTTTTTACATGCTCGTTTACAGATGGCATCAGATCAAAATAAACGTGGCATCAGAAAATCAAGTGTACCGACTGGAAAATTGTTTCAGATCTAGGTTGCATGATTCCACCAGGTTTCCATGTTCTTCTGAAGGCGTTGACTCAAGGCAGGAACAGTCCTACTAGTTGCTCCCATATCTTGCCCAACTTACACTCGGCAATTTTAGCGGGAGGCTATCCTGCTCTCAGCTGAAGCACATACACACACACACACACATAAGCAGGAGTCAATGGACGTCGATTCGGGAAAACGATAGTCCCTAATCTTCAGGAAGAGACTTTTAGACTGACTGCCGTGCTTATATTCTCTTACTGCTGAGATCAACTGAATCATCGAAAGATTTAGTTTCATTTACAGCCAATGACGTACTTCTGAAGTGCAGTCACTGTTGTAATGTGTAAAACCGGGCAGAGAGTTTTCACACAGCAAGATCCCACAAACAGCAATGAGATACATGACCGATAAATGATTTTTTTTTTAGTGATGTTGTTTTAGGGATAAATACTGGTCCAGGACACCAGGGAGAACTTCCCTTCTCTTCTTCCAAAGTGGCAGTTGGCATCTTTTATATCCACCTGAGAGGGCAGACGGGGTTCTCAGGTGAACGTCTCACCTGAGACTTTACCGATATACTCGGTGGAACAAGCGGCCAGCCTTTATTTATTCGGGAAGGCATACATTGGAAATTGTCCCTGCAGAGAAATTCATTTAGCCCGCTTAAAAAAGGTTGTGTAAGGGAGCGACGCAATCCATATTAACGTTATTTTTTGTTCTGTGCCACTAGGAGTAGCTGTAAAGCCTTCACATTATACAGCATACTTACGATGTTGATTGTTCAGCAGCAGGGATAACCACAGAAAACCAGAGGAGAAACACCAACGTTCCCATTGTTGAACGAAGGACCCGCTCTCTGCGGGTAGGGGAGTGAGGTAAATGATCTTTCCCTGTCAACCTGACTGTGCTGCCCAACAATCTTCCGCGACTTTTTGTAGCTATATTCGCCCACCAGTATTGATTTAAAGTTAATTATTGACGTTGCTGGATATTTCAGTGGAAGTACGTAAGCAAAGTCAATTGCGCATGTTTTTTTCCCCAATCCTTCTATCTCCTGAATGCGCAGTTCCACCGGGATTGCCGCGGCTCTTGCGCCAAAGTTTCGGTAGGAAGAATAAGGAGGCCACCGACTGCTTGGACAATAAGTGGTAGAAATTAGGTCGCGCCCCATTTGGGGCGCAAATATCGTCTGGACGCAAATATTAGCGCCTGGCACTAATTATCGGCACTGACAGGAAACTTCACTTTTACCGCCCCGGGAGGTGAGTGGAGCGCTAAAGCAGGCGCTGCACACCTGTCTTAAGGCGCAAAGGCCAAGGAGTGAGGCGCTAACTCAGAGCGCTGGCGAAGCTCATGTAATGTCAGTCAGCAATGGAACACACACACAATGGCACGGGCCAGTTCTTAAAGGGGATGGTTAATCTTGCTTTCCATCCACATCCTGTTCATTGCAGCCTTGAATCTCGGCCTGGAGAGACTTGCACATCAAATGTGCTGGAAAGAACAATGGAGAGTACCAGGCAAAGAGCTCAGAGTGCAGCTCCCACAGTCTCTGCTAAATCGATACAAGGAATGGCAAATCAAAATGAACCTGCAAAGTGCTGCTCAGTACCCAAAACTCCTTCACACAATGTTGAATCTCTCCAGAAGTCTCTCCCTCTCTCTCTCAGAATGCGTAGTTCAAAAATGCCACAAACAATAAAAGACAGGAAGAGGCCCCCTTTAAATAGCGCCCCCCCCCAGCCCCACAGCAATTGATAGCGTTCCAGTCTTCTGGTCGTTGGATGCGCCAGGCGGTAAGGCAGGGGGCGCCACTCAATTTCTGCTCCGGGGCGCCACAAGGGCGTTGCACCATGGAATGACGTCACAATCTGCGCGCGCAGGTGGTCGCAGCGGTAAGTTTTAGCGCCGCCGCACAATCTCTAGTTAAGTTCTCGAGCGGCGCAAACATCGCTGCGCCCGGGCGTTAGCGGCTTTGCGCCCCATTAGCGCCCTCTTAAGGCGCTAACGGGAGGCGCAACCAAGTGAATTTTTACCCCTAAGAGTCCAAATGGGGTAGGGAAGCAAAGGGATCTCGGGATACAGATAGACAAGTCACTAATAGTAGCGACACAGGTTAATAAAGTCATCAAAAAAGCAAACCAGTGGGGTTTATTTCTAGAATGCTAGGATTGAAAAGCAGGGAAGTTGTGTTAAACTTGTATAGAACCTTGGTTAGACCGCACTCGGAGTACTGTGAACAGTTCTGGTCTCCATATTATAAAAAGGAAATAAAAGGAAGACTTGCATTTATATAGCGCCTTTCACGACCACCGGACGTCTCAAAGCGCTTAACAGCCAATTAAGTACTTTTGGAGTGGAGTCACTGTTGTAATGTGGGAAACGCAGCAGCCAATTTGCGCACAGCAAGATCCCACAAACAGCAATGTGATAATGACCAGATCATCTGTTTTTGTCATGTTGATTGAGGGATAAATATTTCCCAGGACACCAGGGATAACTCCCCCACTCTTCTTCAAATTGTGCCATGGGATCTTTTACATCCACCTGATAGAGCAGACGGGGCCTCGGATTAAGGTCTCATTCGAAAGACGGCATCTCCGACAATGCAGCACTGGAGAGTCAGCCTAGATTTATGTGCTCAAGTCCCTGGAGTGGGACTTAGAACCCACAACCATTACTGACTCAGAAGGCGAATGTGCTCCCGTCTGAGCCACAGCTGACAACAGAGGCACTGGAGAAGCTGCACATCAGATTCAAAAATAATTTTACCAGAACTGAGAGGTTGCAGGTATCAGGAAAAATTGAACAGGCTGGGGTACCTTTGTCGAGAAAAGAGGAGACTGAGGGGTGACCTGGCAGAGGTCTTTAAGCTAACGAAACGTTGTGATAGGGTAGACATGGAGAAAGTCTTTCCACTTTCGGGGGAGACCAAAGTTAGAGGGTCATAAATATAAGATAGTCAATAATAAATGCAATAGAGAGTTCAGGAGAAACTTCTTTACCCAAAGTGTGGTGAGAATGTGAAACTAGCACAAGGTATAGTTGAGGCGAATAGCAGAGATTTCAGGGAAAGCTAGATAAGCACAGGAGGGAGAAATGAATAGGATATGCTGATAGGATTAGAGGAAGAGGGGTAGGAGGAGACTAGAGTGGAGCAGAGACGCCGACATTGACCAGTTGGGCCGAATGGCCTGTTTCTCTGCTGCTAACTCGGTGTAACGTTCAGACAGATGGTCGAGAGAGCCCGCTGAAGAAACTGTCCCTATTTCAGTCTGTTGAAATCTGTTCCTCCGCATTGTCCTGGTTAATTATTAATCCCTCAAGCAACATCACACGGAAAAAAGACTTTCTGGTTATTGATCGGATGGCTTTGTCTGGGATCTTGCTGTGCGACAATAACCTGCCGCATTTCCCTGCATTCGAACACTGATGACATATTATAAGTACTTAATTGGCTGCAAAACGCTTTGGGTCGTGCTGATGCCGGGAAGTTGCTATATAAATTCAAGTTTCTTTTTATTGCTCCTTAAACCAACTCAACTATTTAACATGACTCATTCCTACAATGACGTGCAGTCGTAGCTTTAGCCCCCCAGTCTTTCATATCTAACATATTTGAGTAGAATGCGATCTTTTGATGCAAACTTTATAGTTTAATTTTACTCATTTCACTTTGCAGTAATGGTTAGGGTCACATACACCAATGCCACTTTGCAAGTTCAGTTCTATTTTTGAAAGTCTGTGTTTCGGTTTAATTGGGAAAAAAAGCACCGAAAGGTGCAGTGAGCTTGCACATTATGAACATCACATGGAGAAACTATTTAGCAGCGTGCGAAGCAAGCGACCGGTTGTTCATGAGTTCAAGGTTGAGTGGCGTTAATAAGTAAATTCGTATTTGCAGAAATAACACGAATCGCTGCCAGCGTGTGGCAAATAAGCAACAGACGGCCCTCTCTTGAATCCTTACAGATAATGTCAACAAAGAAGTAGGCACCAGATAGATTGTGAAATGTAAATGTGTACGTATCGCTTATTTATACACAAAATTGTTGCACAAATAGTCCGAAACAGAAGATTATACATCACAACGTTTCTTTTTTCCTTGTACCGTCTCGCTATAAATTCGTGTCACTTGATTTGTCTGTTGAGGTGACAGAGAAGATTGAAGAAATGGACAATGGAATAAACTGAGCTTAAGTAATACAGAAAATGTGATATAAGAGTTTAATTGAGAAACCGTTCTGGACTTCGTGGGTAAGGTTATGCAATATTTCACTGAATGCAATGGTTCTCTGGTACAGAGACAGAGTGCACGGGCTGCTTTTGTCTGCCGTGGTTCAGTGGGTAGCTCTCTCACCTCTAGGTCAAAAGGTTGTGGGTTCAAGCCCCACTCCTGAGCACCAACATCTTGGATGACACTCCCAGTGCAGTGCTGAGAGAGCGCTGCACTGTGAGAGCTGCCGTCTTTCTAACGAGACATTAACCGATGTCCCGTCTGCTCTCTCAGGCAGTCACAAAAGATCTCATGGCATTATTTTGAAGAAGAGCAGAGGAGTTATCACCGGTGACCTGATCAATATTTATCCTTCAATCAACATCATTAAAAAACTGATTATCTGGTCATTATCACATTGCTGTTTGTGGGAGCTTGCTGTGCGCAATATTGGCTGCCACCTTTCCTACATTCCAACAGTGACTACACTTCAGAGAAAGTACTTCATTGGCTGTAAAACCCTTTGGGTTGTGAAAGGCACAATAGAAATGTAAATCTATTTTTTCCTTTTTATACAGGACTGCAGATTATATTCGTATGGGAGATATTTCTTTATGCTGATTATCTCTTGATATTAAAGGTTATTTTTTTCACTTTCTGGAATCCCAGCCAAGGATTTCCCGTCTATGAACACGATTTACTGGAAAATGAAACTGAGCAGTTGCACAATATTTGCTGCTGACATGCACGTGAAGTGCAGGAACAGGAGATTTATCATTAGCAAATAAAAGTCAGTGTAGATGACAGGACATATTGTCATGGTCTATGAGAAGAGCTGGAGAAATAGCCAACTTGGTCAGGTTCAGATCAATGGTTCGGTATGTAAATTGTTGAAGGGCTGATAGGTTGTCCCTCGGACATAGGAATTTAAACAACTCCTGTTTATTCTAACTGTTACATTTGGGATTCCAGACAAAATCATTCCCTTTGAAAATCGGTAATCAGTAACTGTCAGATAGAAATTCGTCTCAAGCAGTCTTCGCTTCTTCCTTCTTAGGCAGTCCCTCGGAACTGAGGATGACTTGCTTCCACACTAAAAATGAGTTCTCAGGTGACTGATGAGTCCTATGCGGGACCTACAGTCTCTGTCACAGGTGGGGCAGACGGTGGTTGAAGGGGCGGGTGGGTGGGGTGCTTGGGTTGACGTGCGCTCCTTCTGCTGTTTGCACTTGGCTTCCGCTTGCTCCCGGCAAAGAGACTCGAGGTGTGGGGAGCCATCCTAGATGCTTCTCCTCCACTTTGAGTGGTCTTGGGCCAGGGATTCCCAGGTGTCAGTGGGGATGTTGCACTCTTTCAAAGCAGCTTTGAGGGTGTCCTTGAAGCATTTACTCTGCCCAACATGGGCTCTCTTGCCATGTCGGAGCTCCCAGTAGAGCGCTTGTTTTGGGAGTCTCGTATTGGGCATGCAGAGGATGTGGCCCGTCCATCGGAGCTGATCGAGCGTGGTCAAGGCTTCGATGCTGGGGCTGTTTGCCTGAGCGAGAACACTGATGTTGCTGCACCTATCCTGCCAATGGATTTGCAGGATCTTGCAGAGGCAGCGATAGTGGTACCTCTCCAGTGATTTGAGGTGCCTGCTGTACATGGTCCATGTCTCTTAAGCATACAGGAGGGTGGGTATCACTACTGCTCTGTAGACCATGAGCTTGGTGCTGGGCTTGAGGTCCTGGTCTTCAAACACTCTCTTCCTCAGGCGACCGAAGGCTGCACTGGTACACTGAAGGCGGTGTTGGACTCGTCATCGACGTCTGCCCTTGTTGACAGTAGGCTCCGGAGGTATGAAAGTGGTCCATGTTGTCCAAGGCCTCGTCATGGATTTTGATAATCGGGGGACAGTACTTTGTGGCGGGGGCAGGTTGGTAGAGGACCTTTTTCTTACGGATGTTTAGTGTAAGGCCCATGCTCTCGTATGCTTTGGTGAAGGTGTTGACGATGGTTTGGAGTTCGACCTCTGAGTGTGCGCAGACGCAAGCGTCGTCTGCTTACGGTAATTCGATGACAGAGGATGGGACGACCTTGGATCTTGGATAAGGGACAACCCCACGCAGCAGCATCCGTTATAAGCCCCGCCCGATATTCAGATTCATTGTCCTCAAAGGAACTCAATATCAGAGGGAGAAATTCGATATTGCCCCATTTGGGGCGGTAAATTTTGAAATCCTGAAAAATTAGTGCCAGGCGCCAATGATTCTCAGCTTCCACGAAATTGGCTGTCAGCACTACAGGAAGGAAGTGGAGCAGTAACTCCAAGTGCTACAACTTCCCTTGGAACACTAAAGCCGCCAGGTGGGGTGGTAGTGGTGCAGCGCTGCCCGATGTCGAGGGCAGCACTGCCAGGAATGGAGGCTCCTTCCCTCCCTTAAAGGGAAGGGCCATTGCTGCAAGCTCTGCAATGAAAAGATGTACCTCGTCGCCGATGGCACCCGCGAACCGCCATGATCAGCCCCAAGCACTGTAGCAGAGTGTAGGGCTCATCAATCACAGCCCAGGAAAATAGCGGAAAATGAACGTTAGGCTTCACGCAAAAAAAAATTCCCGCCACCACCATCATTCCCTTTAAACAACGCTCCCAAATCGCCCAGCCTCCCGAACAACACGACCTACAGTTGTTGGTGATGCTGCAGAGGGCGGAACTGAATTTCGACTCCAGGGCGCTACTGGGGTGATGCGCAGGATGATTACATCACGATCTCCGGGCGCAGAAGATAATGGCGCTCATGGTTACTGCCGCCGCAAACCTCCAGGTGAATTTAGCAGGAGTCGTTTCTTTCGTCGCGCCTGGGCGGTAAGTCATTATTGCCCTGTTATCGCCTCCCCCCCCCCCCCAGAGGCGCTAACGGGAGGCGCTAACAAACCAAATTTCTAGGTGGCCATTTTGATAATGCTTGCTTGGCACTGAAGCCTAAGATGAATTTCTACTACCAATATCTCTTTTAACCAATAACTTTCATTGAATTGAGTTTGCATTCTGTCCACCCAGTGCGGAATTGGCATTGTATTTCGTATTGCCTGGTTTTCTTTTCATTCACGATTAACTGGAACATCAGGCGGAATGCTTTACCTCAGTTTTCTTATGCTACCATCTGCATTCAACATCAATTTCATCAGACCTCTCTCCTTGTCACAGTGATTTCCTGCTGACATGAAGCCTTGCCCCAGCAGAGTATCTCGAGAAATAGCAGTGCTTCTCCCACAATTTCCTCCCATTAACATTTATAGCAGCAGTTGGCGGAGTTCGTGCCCACGAGTTCTCCACCTGCAAGAGGCACCTGGCCAGCAGTAGATTCAGGCGGCCTATTGCTTCTTTGTTTTCATCTAATGGATCAAAGGGAAAGAGATTGGTCTTAGCAAGAGGTTGTGGAAATGCAGGTCAAGAACAATATAAACTCTTCAATGGAAGGGTAAATCGGCCAGGGTGTATAACGGGCGGCCAAGCTGATGTCGCCCGTTTTGCACCATCGCCCAAAGTTAAAATTGCGCCCAAGTGTCAGTGGAATCGCACTGCTCCAGTGCTAGGTGTAATGTCCTCAGTGAAGAAGTACACTGCTGTACTCACTCTGGAGGCTCACTTAGGAATAGCAGTTGCTTGGGTGATGCACCGGAGGAGTACCAGTGCCTGTGAAAGCGTAGTGCAAAATAGACGGCGTTCCGCCAGAGCCCGTGGGTTTCTCGCCCAGCGCGTTAGGTGAATGCTGAGTCCCAGGCATTCAAGACAAGAGAGGGTCCCCAAAAATTGACGATAGAGGAACAATGGCGTTAAAAGTCCTAGAATAAGAAACTTAGGGGTAGAAATTAGGTCGCGCCCCATTTGGGGCGCAAATATCGTCCGGACGCAAATATTAGCGCCTGGCGCTAATTATCGGCACTGACAGGAAACTTCACTTTTACCGCCCCGGGAGGTGAGTGGAGCGCTAAAGCAAGCGCTGCACACCTGTCTTAAGGCGCAAAGGCCAAGGAGTGAGGCGCTAACTCAGCGCGCGAGCGCAGCTGCTGCCAGTTAGCGAGGGAACACAGACACACTGGCGCCGGACACTTCTTAAAGCGGGGGGGGGGGGGGCCACTTGCTCCCCAGCCACACCCTGCTCATTGCAGCCTTGAATCTCAGCCTGGAGAGACCTGTGAATCCATTTTGCTGCCAAGCATGGAGAGGGTGAGAGAACGCGCTCATCGCTTCACCGAGCGGGCCTTGGATGCTCTGGTTGGCGCAGTGGAACGCAGACGATGTATGCTGTTCCCTGAGAGTGGCAGGAGGCCTTTGCCACGCGAGTTCAGAAGAGTGTGGAGGGAGGTGGCTCAGAGCGTCTCCTCCAGGAGCATGGTGCCCAGGACCCATACTCAATGCCGCAAAAAGTTCAACGACCTCACTCGGGTCGTCAGGGTGAGTGGCTTTTTCTCAATACCTCTCCATCCCTCCATCTCAACCTCACTCTATGGCCAGAGGGTCTTAAAACCCCAATGCACAACACTCATCCAACACCTATGGCCCTTTCATCAAACACACACATTCCACACTTTGCATACAGTAAGGGCTATTCACCTATGGGAGGCACATCAGGCAAGACCATGGCTGTATATTGTAAGGGCTATTCACCTATGGGAGGCACATCAGGCAAGACCATGGCTGTATATTGTAAGGGCTATTCAGCTATGGGAGGCACATCAGGCAAGACCATGGCTGTATATTTACTCAGATGCTGTCCTTTTTCTTGCAGGCAAAGCTGGCTCATAATAGGAGACAGCAGCAACGGACAGGTGGAGGGCGGCCTCAGCTGCAACCCCTCAGCGATCTGGAGGAGCGCGTCCACAGGATTGTGGCAAGCCGGGTGATCGGTCCCGTCGCCACTGGAGACGCCGACCCCGTTGTGAACAGCAATGGTAAGGTCATCACCTTTTTGTCCTCTGTCCTTCCACTTGTCCCTCACAACACCAGCCTTTGACACTTTCAATACAACTTGCTAACTCGCTGCACTTATTCCTCCCTTACTGCCACCCTGTCCTCACGCTAAAGCCACTCTTGTACCTCCCTGCTTTCAGATGGTGATTCACCAGCTGAGGAGACGGGCCCTGAAGCTGCCACTGGGAGTGATGCTGCAGCTGAGGAGGAAGAGGAAGCCAGAGCATCAGTGCCACCCTCTCCCGAGGAAGCCCATGCCCACACTGGGAACACGCCTTCCCCGGAGGGGAGCAGGGGGGAAGGGGCTGATGATGGTGTAGCTCCAGGACCCAGCGGGCTGCAGCAACGCCATGGGGGGGAGTAGGGAAGAACGGGGGCCTTCTCCCCAGAGGGAGAGTATGCCAGACACTCCTACTGCAATGGACGCAGAGGAGGAGCGGCTGATTGCAGAAATGAACACCCAGGCGGTGGGCATGCACACTGAGCTCATGGGTGCAGTGGGAAGGGTGCCCGAATGCATTGAGTCACTGGCAAGGAGTGTGGAGCACTTCGCTGTAGCACAGGCGGATGCCACACTAACGCTTAGTGCTGCAATTCAGTCACTGGCTGCCGTGATCCCACCTCTGACTGCTCTCATACAGACTCAGATGGAGGCCACGCGAGCATTGACTGCTGCCAACCTCGATGGTTCGTGCACATGTCCCCGGGGCTGTCACCGCGCCGCAGCAGGCCAGCAATCTGTTCTCCGGCAGATTGCTCCGGATGCTGAAGTGCTGCCCCGTGGGAGTGCCAGTGTGTCGGGCGAGCAGGGAGTTGCTGTCCTCTCGCACGATGACAGCATTCCTGCTGCCAACACTGTCACTTCTCCACTGCACTTGCCACCGCCTGTAGGACAGACTGCTGCCGCCCATGCAGAGTTGGTGCAGTCTGCAGCCGGGCCCTCCAGGCCCAGAAGTGGTCGAGGCCGTCCTTCAGGGGCATCTGCAGTGTCAGGGTCTGACGAGCAGCAGCCTTCCACCAGCCTTGCTGCAGCCACTGAGGTCCCATTACGGAGGAGCAGTAGGGTTAGAAGGGGGGAAGTGCGCAAGGGAAGGAGATCACCCTCGAAGGGCAAAAAGTAGGAGGTGTGACAAAATGCTGGTCATTTTTTTATTAAAGGCCGAGGTTCATGGTCCAACTTTTGTTTAGTGTTTTGGACATTATCTCCAGGTTGTGAGAACCAGTTATGTTATTGACTATTTTTTTGTGTTTATTTCTATGAGTTTGTCATGAGGAATTGACACACACAGAGTTTGTAAAATAAATAAGTTTCTGTATTCAAAATATACATGGCTGGTGGTTGGAATTATTGGTGCCTTGGCCGGCTTAGGGGTTGCGTGCTGGGTTGATTAATGTTGGTAGCAATGGCAGGGGCCCTAGAAGCGGCTTGCTATTAGCCGTTGACGGACGGCCCTTGCAGTTTGACCATTGTGGGCCGCCCTCCCGCCTTGGTGCTGCTGATGATCATCGTCCTCGTCCTCTTCCTCCTCTTCCTCCTCCTCCTCTGGTGGTGCTGCAAGGCCTGGTGGCATTGGCTGGGTCCTGAGGATTGCCATGTTGTGCAACATGCAGCACACGACCACAAAGTTCGAAACTTGCTCAGGCGAGTACTGCAGGGCTCCTCCGGAATGGTCCAGACAGCGGAACCGTTGTTTCAGCACGCCGATTGTGCGCTCAATAATGTTCCTGGTTGCTTGATGGCTTTCATTGTACCGCAGCTCAGCAGGGGTGTTTGGCGTACGGAGCGGTGTCATCAGCCAGGTGCTCAATGCGTACCCCTTGTCCCCGAGAAGCCAACCAACTGGCTGATGCGGTGCCTCGAAAACTTCTGCCACAGTAGTCTGGCGCAGGATGAAAGCATCGTGGCAGCTGCCCGGATAGTGGGCATTGACAGCGAGTATCACCTATCTGTGGTCACAGACCAACTGGACATTCAAGGAATGGAACCCCTTTCTGTTCCTGAATTCCTCTGCATTCTCTCGCGGAGCACGCAAAGCCACATGCGTGCAGTCAATGGCGCCCTGCACCATGGGGAAGCCCGCTACCCTCGCAAAGCCCAGAGCACGGTCACGCTGCTTGTCTGGGGTCATAGGGAAAGAGATGAACTCTCGTCTCCTTCTGAAGAGGGCATTGGTGACCAGCCGGATGCAGCGATGCACCGCGAACTGGGAGATATTGGCGAGGTCCCCAACAGCAGCTTGGAATTAGCCAGTGGCGTAGAAGTTCAAAGCCACTGTGACCTTCACTGCCACCGACAGAGACGTCCTGGACCTCAGCTGAGGCTGCAGATCTGGCTGCAGCAGGTGGCAGAGCTCAGTGACCACCTCCTTGCTGAATCGCAGCCTTCGCAAACACAGCTCCTCGGACATATGGATGTAGGAGAGCTGTTCACGATATACCCTGGGAGGGTAAGCTCTCCTGTACATGCGCCTGATGGCCCTCCTCCGTCTGGCCATCATTGCCACTCTCTGTCTGCGTCTCTGTATCCTCCGATTCAGCTGGAGCAGGACGACGCCCCCAATCAGTGCAGCCCCCATATTCTCTTTGCCAGAAAAGTAATGAGGTACAGCAACTAAAGTAGCAACAAAGTTAGGATGAATAGGCAAAACAACCTCACAAAGCGTTGAGTTAATGTAGTAGTCTCTCTCTCTCTCTCTCTCCGAATCTCTCTCTCTCTCTCAGAACGAGTGGTGCATAAATGTCGACCACAGAAAAAGACAGGAAGAGGCCCCCTTTAAATAGCGCCCCCCCCAGCCCCACACCGATTGATAGCGTTCCAGTCTTCCGGTCGTTGGAAGCGCCAGGCGGTAAGGCAGGGGGCGCCACTCAATTTCCGCTCCGGGGCGCCCCAAGGGCGTTGCACCATGGAATGACGTCATAATCTGCGCGCGCAGGTGGTCGCAGCGGTAAGTTTTAGCGCCGCCGCACAATCTCAAGTTAAGTTCTCGAGCGGCGCAAACATCGCTGCGCCCGGGCGTTAGCGGCTTAGCGCCCCATTAGCGCCCTCTTAAGGCGCTAACGGGAGGCGCAACCAAGTGAATTTTTACCCCTTAAAGTCTTGTTTTGTGCAAATAGTTGGACATGCTTTCAGCCCTGTGAAAAGGAGGAATGTTGACGGCACAGTACGTGGGACTGTTAGGCTGGACTTTTCCCTAACTGGGCGGGTCCGGGACGGGCGGTGGCATGGCGGGTCGCGACCCCGCTTCTGGCTCCATCCCGCTCCACAGAACGACTTTACGTTAATGGGGCCTTTTAAGCCCGCCCTGCGCGTTACCCGGCCCAATTAAATGATGCTGGTCTGGTAACGTCATTAATGACACGTTTTCAGCCGGGATCCTTCAAGGGGCCAAGGCCACATTACATTTGAATGTTAATGTAACCTGGTGCACTACATCATTGGAGTGTTGCAAACACTTTGACAATGACTGCACAGAGGCAGAGGGCTGCACCCAGGTTCTCCAATGACGCCCTTCCAATGGGCGGAAGAGACCTCTCCAGGAGACCAAAACAGCCTGGTTGGAGATTGCAGAGGAGGTCACCAGCAGGGGTGTGGTCAGGAAGACCTGGTACAGTGCCACAGATGTTTCAATGATCTTGTTAGATTAGGAAACATGAGTACAAAGCCACACTCAACTTCAACCTGTTGTGCCTCTCATCACATCCCCATTACTCTGCCTTCCCAACCCTACTCCTGCACATCCTTACTCACACCAATATACCTTGCACCTCCACCTCTCCCTCTCTCTCTATCTACATTATCACACCCCCATCTGACTAACCACACCTCACACTCACCCTCAACCTCATACAAACTAACAACACACAAGGAGGACACTTGGCTATGACACCCCACTCCATCATAGTCCCTCTAAAGATCTAACCAATCCATCCCTTACAATCATTCCACCACTCTCACTCAACCTTCTCTTCTTTCCCTCCTTGCAGGAAAAGAGAGCCCAAAATAAGAGGGAGCGGGAGAGAACAGGCGTTGGCCCTCAATCATTTGCAAACCTTACAACAGCAGAGGAGATTGCTTTAGAAGTATCAGGAGTCACCGAGCTGCTGGAGGTGGGAGTCAGAGAGAGTGGAACATTTCAGCAACATGGTGACATAATTACATATCATACAGCTACATGGCATACATCAGTCTCTCATATGGGCACTGATGTCAGCAGCTAGTGCATGGTCATCATGTGCATAATGGTATCTGTACCCATTCTTCATATGACATGTCTAACTCATCTCTTTACTCTACCACAGGTCCAGCAAAAGGCCCCCGCCACTGTCCAGGAGGAAGAGCAAGATGACTCCTCAGAGGAGCCTCCAGCCTCTGAGGGCGCACCATCACCAGACATAAGTGCACCCAGCACCAGCGCAGAGACGTACACCTGGGTGGGTGCCACACGAGATAGAGTAGTGTTGTCGCCTAAAGTCTCAAAACTCACAAGTGAGCAAGAGCAAATGTTGGAGATAGAGACAGCAGTGGAGAGTTCTCACTGGAGGGCGAAGGACACCCCTAGCTCTGCTCAGCTGCATGCAAATGCTGAGCCTCGGGGGGGCCATCCTGAAAGAGGGCGATCCTGGAGAGGCAGGAAGAAGTGCAGGGGTCTCTGACAGGTTTTGCGAGCGCGATCTCTGCAAATATTCAGAGAATGCAGGAGTCCATCTCCAACATGAGCAGCACTGTGTCGCAGGCAATGACGACTGTAGGCTCTTCCATGGATAGGATGGCCCCCTACATGCAGCAGCTAATGTGCCACTCACAGGACTCTATGGAGGGTAGATGGCTATCTATGGAGAATAAATGGCAGAGGCTCATTGACTGCCTGTCTAGGAGGGATGTCAGCAGAGACGTGGGTCCTCATGGCCCCACTGATGTGCAGCAAGGTGCTCTCCAGCTCCTTGGCAGCAGGGAAGTGAGCAGGCTGCCTCTACCTCTGCTGAAGCCACAGGGCTATCACCTCATAGAAGCATACGGAAGAGAAAGTTGACACGTAAGTAGATTCACAAGGGTGACAACTTGGGTGTTTTATCCAATGTTTATGTAAAGTTTCTGTTAATGTGCTGTCAAGCATAAAATCCTTTATGTTCAACACTTTCCGGTCCTGTACAGATTTGTGTGCACCTTTGGAAGTGGGTTAGTGCATTGCAGTGAATGGTGAGACATAAGGGTACCTCCAGCAATGGTGGCGAGTGTGACAGGAATGGCTTGATAATTGCAGGGATGCTTTATGGTGTTGCTGTGGGGTGGTGCCAACCGGGCGCATCATGTGCCAGCCATATGGGTGTACAGCGTCAAGTTAGGTATATCGGCCATAATGAGCCCATTCCTGGCCTCCCGGGCAGCAATGGGCTCAGGTGCTGATGCCCTCTGTCCTGTGCAGCATCAGGTGATTACGGAGAAGGTTGGTGGTGTTGTTCTTGGTGCTGCTGGTGTGCCCGGTGCTGCTGGTGTTGGGGCTCAGCTTGGTCAGATTCTGAGGACCAAGGTGAGAGAGTGTAAACGGCACCCATGCTGATGGAATGGATGGCAGGCGAAGCAGACGCAATCTGTCAATGGTGAGAGAGGTTCTTCCAATGAGTTGACACTGGGTGGAGACTTTGCTGGAATGACATGCAGCCTGCAGAATCTATGCTGGGAATTTAGTGAGCAACAGCATCTGTAAGAATAAGCCATTTGCTGTAAGAATTTACTATAACTTGACCAAACTTAAAAAGTTGACCAAATTTAATATCCCAGCATGCTTCGGGAGGTTGAGAGGTTGCTTCCTGTGGGAACTTTGCACGAAAGCTGTTAATCAGACATGGGAGCGACAGACCCTGAGAAGAACCAAACCGCTGGGCGTTACAAAGACAGGAACATCTTCAGGCAACAGGTGTAAACGGCCTTGGGGTCCACTGATAAGAAGAGGAAAATAACTGCCGACCATTTGTCACACGGTTTGGGACACATACGCATTGAGGAGCCTGCCCAGGTTTTTAGGGTATAAGAGATGCTGTTTTAAGACACTCGGGGCTACTGCAGTCGGGGGAGGCGACCTGGTCAGTTGTCAATTGAAGTCGTACGTCGCCATCGCCGAACTGACCACTCGCTGGTGTTAGTATGTATGTAGTGTTGGCTTATTATCACTTGAGCTGAAAGTAAGGGGATAAACCTGTGTATGCTTAGATGTAATCGGGAGTATTACATGCAACAGTTTTGTGTGAGCTGACTTGTAACCTCTTGCTGAATTTAAGTAAAAAGAAAGTTATTCTCCAATCCTTGTGTTTTGTGTTGTCTGTTCCACGGGTCTGAACTTTGGAAACTGTTGGACGGGTTAAAGGACAAGGGTGAATTTAAACGTCTTACACATCTGCCTGAGGAAAGTGATCAGCTGTCAGGTGGGAGCTTTTATAGTACATTTCACGCTGTCAAGTAATCAGCTGGAGCAATGGCCACTCAACTCCTGCCTCAGGTTGACAGACGTGGTTCCCGAGCTGCGTGAATCCCGTGGCCATGCAGGGAAATTTGAAATGGAGGGGGGAAAAGGCTCATAACTGTCTGAAAACAAGGTGATAATGATTTCAATTAGGTCGCTCGCCTCTGCCGGCAAACGTGCCCGAGGGAAAGGCGCTTGGGGGCGGGATGACGGCGGGTTCCCGACCCGCTCCCACTTTTCTCAAATTTCCTACCCGACCCATATCCATTCCCGCCCGCACGGACCCCAGAAAATTGCGGCCCTCGTGACTCTTTACGTTTTATGCTGATATTTCTCTGCAACTCGGCCCCATAGTCGCTGCTGAGCTGACGTGCAGGAATTTAGCAGGCAATCGTAAACCTCTGCAATGATTTAGGTTTAAATTTTCGGATGAATTTCCAGGTTGTAATCCATGACTATAAAATGCAAATCACAACTCACTGCGATATGGGGACATTGGCATTGAAACGGTATCGCTAAATTATCTTTTATAAGCTGTTATAACTGGAATGCACCAGCTGTAAAAAAAAAACTGGCACATTCCTGAATGAACCATTTTGAGTATCTGTCAATATTTTAGTTAGTCGCTAACATTTGTGTTTATATTCAGAACATTTATTAAAAATATCAACACGCACTGTTTTCAGAAGTTACCTTGGACACCAACAAAAATGTTCCGCTGCTTCGAGGGGAAATGTCCTATTCACATACCATGGGGGTCATTTTAACTTTGGGCGATAGCATAAAATAGGCGATGTTGAATTGGCCGCACCTTATACCCTCGGCGCCATTATCCCCATCCATTGACTTCAATGAAGTGGGAAAGTGGGCGTGGTTTACAATGGAAGGCTGGTTCAACATCACCTATTTTACGCTAATACAAAAAGAAAGTACTGCAGATGCTGGAAATCTGAAATAAAAACAGAAAATGCTGGAGATACTCAGCAGGTCAGGCAGCATCTGTGAAGAGAGAAACAGAGTTAACGTTTCAGGTCGATGACCTTTCGTCAGAGCTGGAAAAAAGCAGGAAATGGAACAGATTCTTAAGCAAGTGTGGGAGCTGGGAAAGGGGGGAGGGGATGAAAGAACAAAAGGGAAGGTCTGTGATAGGATAGAAGGAAGGAGAGGTTAAGAGAAATTCAGAGACATTAAGAGATATTCAAGGCAAAAGGAGATGGTAATGGGCCAGGTTAAGAAACAAAGGATAGCTCTAGATGAAGTGTGAATTGCGCTGGCAGAATGAAAGACAGCTGCCATGTAGGAGAGAAGAAGAAAAAAGTGTGGAAAAAAATATCTATGATAGGGGCCGAGGTTATGATCTGAAATTGTTGAACTCGATGTTGAGTCCAGAAGGCTGTAAAGTGCCTAATCGAAAGATGAGGTGCTGTTCCTCGAGCTTACGTTGAGCTTCAGTGGAACAGTGTAAGAGGCCAAGGACGGTGAGGTCTGAGTTGGAGTGGAGCGGAGAATTAAAGTGACAGGTGACCGGAAGCTCGGGGTCCCCCTTACAGACTGAACGGAGATGTTCCGCAAAGCGGTCACCCAATCTGCGTTTCGTCTCCCCAATGTAGAGGAGACCGCATCGTGAGCAGTGAATACAGTATACTAAATTGCAAGAAGTACAAGTAAATCGTTGTTTCACCTGGAAGGGGTGTTTGGGGCCCTGGACAGCTGGAAGGGAGGTGGTAAAAGGGCATGTGTTGCATCTCCTGCGCTTGCACGGGAAGGTGCCGGGCGAAGGGGAAGGGGTGCTGGGGGTGATAGAGGAGTGGACCAAGGTGTCACGGAGGGAGCGGTCCGTGCGGAATGCTGAAAGGGGAGGTGAGGGGAAGATGCGTTTGGTGGTGGGATCACGCTGGAGGTGGTGGAAATGGCGGAGGATGATCCGTTGAATGTGGAGGCTGGTGGGGTGAAAGGTGAGGACAAGGGGAACTCTATCGTGGTTCCGGGAGGGAGAGGAAGGGGTGAGAGCAGAAATGCGGGATATAGAACAGACACGGTCAGGGGCCGTGTCAACCACTGTAGAGGGGAATCCTCGGTTGAGGAAAAAGGAAGACATGTCGGAAGGCACTGGTATGGAAGGTGGCATCATCAGAGCAGATGCGGCGGAGACAGAGAAACTGGGAGAATGGAAGAGAGTCCTTACAGGAAGCAGGTTGGGAGGAAGTGTAGTCCAGGTAGCTATGGGAGTCAGTGGACTTGTAGTGAATGTTTGTCAATAACCTATCCACAGAGATGGAGACGGAGAAGTCGAGGAAGGGAAGGGAAGAGTCGGAGATGGACCATGTGAAGGTGAGGGAAGGGTGGAAATTGGTAGCAAAGTGAATGAAATTTTCTAGTTCAGGGCGAGAGCAGGAAATGGCACCGATACAGTCATCAATGTACCGGAAAAAGAGGTGAGGGACGGGACCTGAGTAGGACTGGAACAAAGAATGTTCACATATCCCACGAAAAGGCAGGCGTAGCTACGACCCATGCGGGTTCCCATAGCAACACCTTTGATTTGGAGGAAGTGAGTGGATTCAAAGGGAAAGTTGTTCAATGTGAGAACAGGTTCAGCCAGGCGGAGGAGGGTGGTGGTGGTTGGGGACTGGTTGGACCTCTGTTCAAGGAAGAAGCGGAGCACCCTCAGGCCATCCTGGTGGGGGATGGAGGTGTAGAGGGATTGGACGTCATAGTGAAAAGGAGGCGGTTGGGGCCAGGAAACTGGAAACTGTTAAAGTGGCGGAGGGCGTCGGAAGAGTCGCGGATGTAGGTGGGAAGAGACTGGACAAGGGGAGAAAATATAGAGTCGAGATACGAAGAGATAAGTTCCGTGGGGCAAGAACAGGCTGAAACGATGGGTCTACCAGGGCAGTCCTGTTTGTGGATCTTGGGAAGGAGGTAGAAGTGGGCTGTGCGGGTTGGGGAACTATGAGGTTAGCGGCCGCAGGGGGGAAGATCTCCAGAGGAGATGAGGTCAGTGACAGTCTTGGAAACGGTGGCTTGATGTTCGGTAGTGGGGTCATGGTCCAGGCGGAGGTAAGAGGAGGTGCCGGAGAGTTGGCGTTCAGTTTCCGCTACGTAGAGGTCGGTTCGCCAAACAACAACAGCACCACCCTGGTCAGCAGGTTTAATTACAATGTTGGGATTGGATCTGAGAGAATGGAGTGCTGCAAGTTCAGAGGGAGGTAGGTTGGTGTGAGTGAGGGGAGCGGAGAAATTGCGACGGCCGATGTCACACCGGCAGTTTGCAATGAAAAGATCTAGAGAGGTTAAGAGGCCAGAGGGAGGGGTCCAGGTGGAACGAGAATTCTGAAAGCAGGAGAAAGGGTCTGCTGTGCGGGGGGAAGACTCCTGGCCAAAGAAGTGGGCACAGAGATGAAGGCAGCGGAAAAAGAGCTCAGCATCGTGCCGAGCTCGAAATTCATTGAGGTGGGGGCATAACGGGATGAAGCTCAGGCCTTTGCTAAGGACTGATCGTTCGGGGTCCGAGAGGGGAAGCTCAGAGGGGATAGTGAAAACGCAGCAGAGGGTGAGATTGGGAGAAGGGATAGGGTCAGAGGAAAGTGAAGGGGAAGAAGGTTCTGGAGGGGCGTTGGTGTTCAAGAGTTGTTGAAGCTTGTGACCCTTGACACCTGAATGGAAGAAAAACAGTTTTTTGTTTAAGCGCCGGATGAGGCGAAGGATGAAATGGAACTGCCGACCAGGACAGCTTTGAGATCGACTGAGTCGGTGCTGCTGAAGAGAGAGGTCGAGAGTGTTCATGTGGCGGAGCATGGCATTAAGGATGGATCTCAGGATACGGTGAGAGCAGTGGTTCGAGGAACGCTGAATATCTTGTCGGTATCTGTAGTCCTGAGTGGCTCCAAAACACGAAGGGTGGAATTTCAGTTGAAATCCACGTGGAGTAAGTCGGAGCCGGAGACAGTTGCTGAGGAAAGATATGTGGCTGTGAAAGCGAGTTTTGGTAGATACCTGATCAAACACGGGAAGGGAGACAGAAAGCAATGAAGACGGAACAAGGTAAAAGAGACAAACGGAAATCTCGTCGGAGAGAAGAGCAGAACTTCTTCAAGGTGGGCATTGCTGGAAGAGAGGTGGCAGTGAATTAAACACTAATACAAACAGAAAATACTGCAGATGCTGGAAATCTGAAATAAAAACAGAAAATGCTGGAGATACTCAGCAGGTCAGGCAGCATCTGTGAAGAGAGAAACAGAGTTAACGTTTCAGGTCGATGACCTTTCGTCAGAACTGGAAAAAAGCAGGAAATGGAACTGATTTTTAAGCAAGTGGGGGAGCTGGGAAAGGGGGGAGGGGATGAAAGAACAAAAGGGAAGGTCTGTGATAGGATAGAAGGCAGGAGAGGTTAAGAGACATTAAGAGACATTAAGAGATATTCAAGGCAAAAGAAGATGGTAATGGGACAGGTTAAGAAAGAAAAGATGCTCTAGATGAAGTGTAAATTGCGCTGGCAGAATGACAGACAGCTGCCATGTAGAAAGAGAAGAAAAAAAAAGTGTGGAAAAAAATATATATGATAGTGGCCGAGGTTATGGTCTGAAATTGTTGAACTCTATATTGAGTCCTGAGGACTGTAAAGTGCCGAATCGAAAGATGAGGTGCTGCTCCTCGAGCTTACGTTGAGCTTCAGTGGAACAATGTAAGAGGCCGAGGACGGTGAGGTCAGAGTGGGAGTGGAGTGGAGAATTAAAGTGACAGGAGACTGTGGACTGAATGGAGGTGTTCCGCAACGCGGTCACCCAATCTGCGTTTGGTCTCCCCAATGTAAAGGAGACCGCATCGTGAGCAGCGAATACAGTATTTGCAAGAAGTACAAGTAAATCGCTGTTTCACTTGGAGGGGTGTTTGGGGCCCTGGACAATGGGAAGGGGGGCGGTATAAGGGCATGTGTTGCATCTCCTGCGCTTGCACGGGAAGGTGCCGGGCGAAGGGGAAGGGGTGTTTGGGGTGATAGAGGAATGGGCCAGGGTGTCGCGGAGGGAGCAGTCCCTTCGGAATGCTGAAAGGGGAGGTGAGGGGAAGATGTGTTTGGTGGTGGGATCACGCTGGAGGTGGCGGAAATGGCAGAGGATGATCCGTTGAATGTGGAGGCTGGTGGGGTGAAAGGTGAGGACAAGGGGAACTCTATCGTGATTCTGGGAGGGAGGGACAGGGGTGAGGGCAGAAGTGCAGGAGCTACAATGGACACGGTCAAGGGCCGTGTCAACCACAGTAGAGGGGAATCCTCGGTTGAGGAAAAAGGAAGACATGTCGGAAGCACTGGCATGGAAGCTGGCATCATCAGAGCAGATGCGGCGGAGATGGAGAAACTGGGAGAATGGAATAGAGTCCTTAAGGAAGCGGGGTTTGAGGAAGTGTAGTCCAGGTAGCTATGGGAGTCAGTGGGCTTGTAGTGAATGTTTGTCAATAGCCTATCCCCAGAGATGGAGACGGCGAAGTCGAGGAAGGGAAGGGAAGAGTCGGAGATGGACCATGTGAAGTTGAAGGAAGGGTGCAAGTGCAGGAGATGCAATACATGCCCTAATGCCTCCTCCCTCCCCACTGTCCAGGGCCCCAAACACCCCTTCCAGGTGAAACAGCGATTTACTTGTACTTCCTGGAATTTAGTATACTGTATTCGCTGCTCACGATGTGGTCTCCTCTACATTGGGGAGAGCAAACGCAGATTCGGTGACCACTTTGCGGAACACCTCCGTTCAGTCTGTAAGGAGGACCCTGAGCTTCCGGTCGCCTGTCACTTTAATTCTCCACTCCACTCCCACTCAGACCTCACCGTCCTCGGCCTCTTACATTGTTCCACTGAAGCTCAACGTAATCTCGAGGAACAGCATCTCATCTTTCGATTAGGCACTTTACAGCCTTCTGGACTCAACATATAGTTCAAAATTTCAGATCATAACCTCGGCCCCTATCATATATATTTTTTTCCACGCTATTTTTTTCTTCTCTCCCACATGGCAGCTCTCTTTCACTCTGCCAGCGCAATTCACACTTCATCTCGAGCCATCTTTGTTTCTTAACCTGACCCATTACCATCTCCTTTGGCCTTGAATATCTCTTAATGTCTCTTAACCGCTCCTGCCTTCTATCCTATCACAGACCTTCCCTTTTGTTCTTTCATCCCCTCCCCCATTTCCCAGCCCCTGCACTTGCTTAAAAATCTGTTCCATTTCCTGCTTTTTTCCAGTTCTGACGAAAGGTCATCGACCTGAAACGTTAACTCTGTTTCTCTCTTCACAGATGCCGCCTGACCTGCTGAGTATCTCCAGCATTTTCTGTGTTATTACCTATTTTACGCTGTCGCCCAAAGTTAAAATGACCCGTATTCGTATCTTCGATACGAATTACCCAATGTTAAAATTACCCCCTTGTTCACAGGACGGTTCGGTCCCCACCCCATTACTGGTCACACTCAGTTACCTCAACTTCTTGAAATTAGATTTCAATAGTAACGTGTTTATTGTCTTTTTGAAGTTAATCCGCATTATAAATTACCTGTATGTGTGTGTGGGCATGGGAGGTGGACATGATCTGCTTCACATGAACGCTGAACGTTTCTGCCGTAAATCACGTGCCAATGGCCCAGGTGGCGCAGAGGGGAACAGGAGTGAGAATAACTGCAAACAGTTCCGTGCCACATCATCCCCTAACACCGCAATTAGGCTGTATGTTCACTTATACCTGAAGTTTAGATGCCAAAACAACCCGTTTGCCTCGGCCGATAGAGTTGTTATGCAAATACACCTTCAAAGTGTGCATGAATATGAGATAAACATATTTGGCTGAAGGACCCGTGACAAACGAATGCATTATTGAACGATGATAAATGGGGAGGTGCTTGTGTTGACAGCATTTCTACAGGGTGTGTGGATGTCTGTAAACATATACATTCTTTTTTAAATTTGTTCATGGGATGTGGGCATCGCTGGCAAGGTCAGCATTTATTGCCCATCCCGAATTTCAGAGGGAAGTTAAGAGTCAGCCACATTGCTGTGGGTCTAGAGTCACATATAGGCCAGACCAGGCAAGGACAGCAGATTTCCTTTTCTGAAGGACATTAGTGAACCAGTTGGGTTTTTACAACAATCCAATAGTTTCATGGTCACCATTACTGATACTAGCTTTTTATTCCAGATTTATCTAATTAACTGAATTCAAATTCCGCAGTTTACGGTGGTGGGATCTGAACTATTATGATTATTAGGCCAGGCCTCGAGGATTACTAGTCCAACAACATTACCACTATGATACAGTTCCCTTGCAGTACCTGTCGTGTGCTTCATTCTTATGTAGATATATAGGAATTGAATCAGTTATGATCGGTTGAACTAGTTTCGGGGTAATTCACAGTTAAATCCGATGCTGTCACCCACAGCAATGCTTGACGCCAAGGACATAAGGCATAATCTGCCATGGACTAATGACAGTTAATATGTAATTTCCTATGCTCTGTGTCTAATTATAACAAGCGGCTCAATATTTCGGAAATGTGTTAATAACTCACTCTGATTTGTGGCAAAAAAATGAGAAGTGGTGGTAGAAAGCTGGCTACCAAGAGATTGGCTTCAAAATTCCACTGGAGATATTCCTGGCAGCTGCGTAACCGAAGTGAAAAATCTTAGCCCTATGCACCGTACAACCTCTAAATAGTTGGTCCCCCGCAAACCCTCATTCCAAATATCGTCCCCTTCAGAGGGGTTGGGAGGGACGCGGTGGCCGGTTGAATGTCAACTTCGGTACGATAATCGGGTGGTAGCGGATGAACCGCCCGTTATAAATCCTGCCCGAAGTTCCTTTCCACTGATTTGCAGTTAAAACCCTACCCGCTTCCAAGAGGCGCAGTCGAACCACTGATGGCAAATTCGGACACAGAATGTTCGCAATAGTGTACGAATTTCCTTGAAGCTGAACAACTGCCCCTAATCGCTGTAGCTGGAATCGTCTGTGATACGTTTGGTTGCATCTTTACAGTCTATGTGTACGGGCTGATAAGATGGCTCAGTACAATGCTCAGTAGAAGATGGGCGCCAGGCATTTATCTTCACACCTGGTTGTTATATTTATCGCGCTAGTGACGTTAAAAATGTTAGCTTGCATTCCCAACTGCCTCAAGATCTTGAGAATTTAAACAAGTGACCACAGCCTTCAATCGCATAGGATCACTTCTGGAAAGTGGGAAAGCCAAGGCTGAAACGTTTGCAACCATCTTCAGTCAGAAGTGCCGAGTGGATGATTCATATCAGCCTACTCACGAGGTCCCCACCATCACAGAAGCCAGTCTTCAGCCAATTCGATTCACTCCACGTGAGAGCAAGAAACGGCTGGGCGCACTGGATACAGCAAACGCTGTGGGCCCCGACAACATCCCGACTATCGTGCTGAAGACTTGTGCTCCAGAAATAGCCGCGCCTCTAGCAAAGCTGTTCCAGTACAGCTACAACACTGGCATCTATCCGACAATGTGGAAAACTGCCCAGGTATATCCTTCCCCAAAAAGCAGGACAAATCCAACCCGGCCAATTACCGCCCCATCAGTCTACTCTCAATCATCAGCAAAGTGATGGAAGGTGTCATCGACAGTGCTATCAAGCGGCACTTACTCACCAATAACCTGATCACTGAAGCCCAGTTTGGGTTCCGCCAAGACCACTCGGTTCCCGACCTCATTACAGCCTTGGTCCAAACATGGACAAAAGAGCTGAATTCCAGAGGTGAGGTGAGAGTGACTGCCCTTGACATCAAGGCAGCATTTGACCGAGTGTGGCATCTCAGAGACCTAATAAAACTGAAGTCAATGGAAATCGGGGGGTAAATGCTCCACTGGCTGGAGTCAAACCCAGCACAATGGAAGATGGTTGTGGTGGTTGAAGGTCAATCATCAAAGCCCCAGGACATCGCTGCAGGAGTTCCTCAGGGCAGTGTCCTAGGCCCAACCATCTTCAGCTGCTTCATCAATGACCTTCCCTCCAACATAAGGTCAAAAATGGGGATGTTCGCTGATGACTGCACAGTGTTCAGCGCCATTCACAACTCCTCAGATAATGAAGCAGTCCATTCCCGCTTGGAACAAGACCTGGACAACGTTCAGGCTTGGGCCGATAAGTGGCAGGTAACATTCGCGCCACAGAAGTGCCAGGCAATGACTATTTCCAACAAGCGAGAGTCTAACCACCTCCCCTTGACATTCAATGGTATTACCATCGCCGAATCTCCCAGCATCAATATCCTGGGGGTCACCATTGACCAGAAACTTAACTGGACCAGCCAGAAAAAAAATAAGACTACAAAAGCTGGTCAGAGGCTGGGTATTCTGCGGCGAGTGTCTCACCTCCTGACTCCCCAAAGCCTTTCCACCATCTACAAGGCACAAGTCAGGCGTGTGATGGAATACTCTCCACTTGCCTGAATGAGTGCAGCTACAACAACACTCAAGAAGCTCGACACCATCCAGGACAAAGCAGCCTGCTTGATTGTCACCCCATCCACCACCTTAAACATTCACTCCCTCCACCACCGGCGCACCGTGGCTGCAGTGCATACCATCTACAAGATGCACTGCAGCAACTCGCCAAGGCTTCTTCGACAGCACCTCCCAAACCTGCGACCTCTTTCACCTAGAAGGACAAGGGCAGCAGGCGCATGGGAACACCACCACCTCCAAGTTCCCCTCCAAGTCCCACACCATCTTGACTTAGATATATATCGTCGCTGGGTCAAAATCCTGGAACTTCCTACCTAACAGCACTGTGGGAGTACCTTCACCACACGGACTGCAGCGGTTCAAGTAGGTGGCTCACCACCACATTCTCAAGGGCAATTAGGGATTGGCAATAAATGCTGACCTTGTCAGCGACGTCAACATCCCATAAATGAATAATTTTTTTTTTTTAAATACCCTAGTCGAGTATACATATATACATAGGGTTAGGATGTTGTTGAATCTCACATGATTGCGTTTTTTTAACTTCTTTTTACTTATAAATGGCTTGTGGATTTGTACTGTGGCTAGAAATAATGAAATGGTTAAAGTTGTTCATTCCCAGGATTCTTTAGTGTGTAATGTGTCAGGGTACAATTTAACTGACTGTGCGGTTTAGCTTCTGCTGAAAGTGCAGGATGTGTGTATCGTGCCTGTTGGCTTCCTTTTGTCGCCACATTATGAAACGAGATAGTCTTGAGATAGGAAGTGGGACAATAAGCTCAAGATGATTAGTTACAAGCGTGGATGAGAAACAGATTGACCATCTGGAAGTTTGTCGGAACTATCTCATATCTGGCCGTCTTGTTCGCAACTACACTTGTCAGGCCATAATGTGTCATCTGGGACAGTGTGCGTGACTAGAGGCCAATAAAGAACTTGTGCTATACTTCACAGTTTTAGACCGATTCAGGATCAAAAAGATCAATGAAGGTAATATCTCTATGCAGCAGGGAAACGGGGTAATTATGTTTATTTCTATGTATGACTACTGCTTAGAGACACAGCGTATGTCAAAGACTTGATCGAACACGATAAAAGGATTAAGTTGCAAAGCATACTTTGCTGTCGGATAAGAATTATCTTCCAATGAAGACAGGCACAGAAGAAGTACGATAAGGAATGCGGCCTACCTTCCTTAGACATGCTGATGGACAAGGGTGAGATGATCCACGTTCGTCACAACGTGCGATTCGATCATTGGCCCATTTTGGTCTCCCACATGCTTCTGGTCAGTCTCGGCTATTGTTGGTCCTTGTTTGGGAGTTTCCACCTCTCAATCTGAGTGATTAGAAAGGGTTACTGTCGATTCACAGTTAGGTTTGTATGAGCTTGACCCAGTGTTACAGTGAGTTCAAATCAATATACTTTCGCCATATGAATTGTATCCCTTTGTAGATATAAGGAAGTTTGGAGCAATGTGGACCGGGAACCATCATTAATGAAACACAATGCATTCAAATACTCTGCAAGAAACGTGTCTATATAAGTAAAGACTCCGCCTTAATATAGTTACTGGCCTGATTCAACTTATAGTAATTGGAAATACATTTAGTTTCCAGTTACAAAATCTTGCCGATAGGTACATCGATTCATACGAGTTCAAAGGCGGGAGAATGCTCCTCTATCTTGAGATGGTAATGTCACTATTTGTGCGTGTGTTTCATTTTGTAAATCATTTTGTAAACGCTAGCTCCCTTCTCTCCTGGTACAGTTCCACGAGCCCTGGGTAACCAATAATCTGGTGGCATTGCCTAGGCAGAGTCTTGTCAAGCTATTGGACCTGAGAATTAAGGGCAAGGCTACCATTGCTTACGGGACTCTCGCTCTGTGCCCATCCACAGGAAGGTTTGCGAGATAGTCACCTGGGAACAAAATCTTCACCCTTGTCTCCTCAGTCGCCCAAGAATGGAGAGAACAATTGTAGCTCCCTGAAACCAATTGGAGCTTCCTTCTACCACCAGAGTTCAAATGAGCGAAATCATCACATCAGGGAAGCTGTATTTATTATAAAACAGTTTATAGATCAGCAATTTAATAATGTCCGGTCAGAACAGTGCAATATATTGTTGGAATTACTCATTACTTTTACAACACAATTAATATTTTTATGTTTAGTATATTACAGAGAGGTTAGAAAGGGAGAAACGATTTCCCTTGATGGGGGAGTCAAGAACAAGGTGACGTATTATCTTAAATTTAGAGCTCGCCCTTTCAGGAGTGAATTCAGGCAGCATTTTATCACACAAAGGGTAGTGGAAATCTGGAATTCTATCCCTCAAAAGGCTGTGGATGCTGGAGGACAATTCGAGCTTTCAAGACTGAGTTGGATAGAATTTTGTTGGGTTTGGGTATCAAGGGATGCGGAGCGAAGGTGGGTAAAGGGGTAAAGACACAGATCAGCCATGATCTGATTGAATGTGCAGCGAAGGCTCGAGGTGCTGAATAGCCTCCTCCTGTTCCCATGTCCCTACAATGATTATCTAAAATCATGAAGTGTGCATTTTACGTGTGTCTGTTTCTGAAGCAGCTTTGATGATTGTTTCCCCTGTAGGTTACTGAACACAGAGAATGTGTTGTATTTGGTGCAAAGCAAATTATTCCCATTGGATTAATACAACCAGCAAGCGCAACTCTCTACGACTATTACAACCCAAGTGAGTAGAGACTCCGCCTTAATATAGTTACTGGTCTGATTCAAACACGCAATGAGCCGAAAGATTCCCCATATTCATGGGTCAGGGAGTGAATCATCCCCTTTTACACGCTGTGTATCTACATGTACAGGAGCTTAAACTGTGACACACACTAGATGGAAGTGAATCATTCTCATTTGCCTGCTGTGCACCGTACATGTGCAGGAGTTGGCACTGAGATACACACGGGCTGTAGAGTACTAGACGGGATTGAATCGTTCCCATTTACCCGTTGTGTACTGTGCATGTACAAGAGCTGGCACTGAGACACACACAGGCTGCACAGCAGCAGACAGGATTGATTTTTTTCCCGTTTACCTGCTGAGTGCTGGAAATGTCTATCAGCTGACACTGAGACACACGCAGGCCATACAGCAACAATACTCTAGTCAATAATTTCACCCCAATGAGATTATTTATGATTCTTTGTCTGCCTATTGATCGAGCGACAGCTCTATGTGGATATGTGCTGTTGTCAGATAGTAACATTCAGAATGTCCAATCACTACATTGAGCGCTATTAGCAGTAGTGTTTGTGATGTTATTCTGATGATTTGATGTTTGGGTTGCAGGTACGAAATGCATCATATTTTATAATGCACCGGAACAAAGCACCATCGTATCAAAGCTCTGCCAAAATGAGGTTTGCGAATGCGCTGAAGGCAAGTTTCGATCAATGTACATTAGAAAATATAAATTTAAATATCACATGAGTCAAGTCTTCTGGCGCAGTCTGATTTGTGCTGTCAGAGTCTTTTATACCTTCAGCATTATTGGGAATTGCTTTCTGCGAATGAGACCAGAGAAGCTTGGATTATTCTCCATAGAGCAGCGAAGTTTGAGGGGAATTTTGATAGAGGTGTTCAAAATCGTGAAGGGTATTGATAGAGTAAATAAAGACACATTGGCCCAGAAATTGATCTCGCTCTGTTCCCGCGGGGGTAAGGAGCAGGCGCGATCTCTCACTCCGCGTTGGCTTTTTCAGATCCAGCTCGCACGAACTTGATGTTCCAGACATCAGCTGGGCAGTGCTTGCGTATCCCACCGGCGTAGTGAATTCGTGCGAGCTGTGGGATCACGTGACTCAGTTAGAGCCAATGGCAGCACACCATCCTCCATTCATAAGTTTCACATACGTGCTGTGAAAGCTATGAATCTTACACCCCCCCAAAATAACAGCTAAACCTCAATTAAATTTAAAAAAACCCATCACATTAATAAAATAAGTATAGTTAAATAAATTAACCATTTTAAATAAAAAATAAAATTTTTGAAATTTTTTTAAATCTTTTAAAAAGTTATAAAAATAAACTTACCTGTCTTTAAAGTCTCTAAAAAAGATATACCTGTTAAAAAAAATTCAAAATAATACTTAATTCACTACTTACCTTGTTAAAAGTGGGTCTTACTCCTCCTTTTTCCATTTCTAAAATCTTCCGTCCTTACCTGCGCGTCCAAAGCACTAAGTGCACAGCGAGCGCGCAGCCTGTAGCGCGCACGCGGTGCACCGAGGAACCGCCCCCTTTTCCAAAGACCAAGTGCCGGTTTTCAGCGCATGCGCAGTGCATGCAGAAAACCGGCAATTGGAGAGAGAATACGCGAGAGTACGCAGTGCGTACTCTCGCGCAGCGGGATCAATTTTTGGCCCATTGTTTCCACTGGCTGGAGGGTCGGTAACCAGAGGACACAGATTTAAGGTAATTGTCAAAAGAGCCAGAAGCGAGATGAGGAGATTTTATTTTTACGCTGTCAGTTGTTATGATCTGGAATGCACTGACTGAAAGGGTGGTGGAAGCAGATTCAATAGTAACATTCAAAAGGGAATTGAGTAAATACTTGAAAAGGAAAATAAATTCCAGGGCTATGGGAAAGAGCAGGGACTGGGACTAATTGGATAATTTTTTCATAGAACCGGCACAGGCACGATGGGCCGAAAGGTCTCCTATTGTGCTGTATTATTCTATGACTATACAAACATCAGTGTCAGAAAGAAGAAATCGTGTTAATTTTAAATGGCTCCAATAAATACCTTGGGATTGTTTTATAAGATGCATCAGTCTCCATACACTGGTATCCAGAGGTGGAATCCAGACATCTATTAAACTAGGGGCGCATGCCACCCTGGCTAATACTGCCCAGTAACTGTCAGACTGACGGTCTGCCCTATTTCACAATATTGACCTATTTATTACTATTCAGAATTCTTCCCACACTAAGTCCATTTGAAACACTAGAATGACCTTTACCCAGTAGTCTATCCCATTGCACGATATGGCATAGTTTTATTCAGGTATCTATATGCTCTCTCTCAGGTCGCTGCCACACGTTAGAAGAACTTTTTTCCCCAGATGTAGCCGGAGATGCAAGGATGGAATTCGCCTGCTACAGTCCGATTGTAGAATATGGTAAATATTCTGGTTTCCTCTGCTTGGGAATGTTGAGACTGGACACAGATTATCCAACAGCATGCGTTAATTCTCAGCATTCTGCTATTAAATGCAATATTTGCCAATAGAATTGTAAAGAGACACTTTAATAATTGATACACAGCCTTTGGGCGGGATACATATGGGGGCCAAAGTTTAATCAATCTGATTCATGTGAGCGAGTGAATGAAGGCCTCTTCTACCTATGACTATTCTCACTGAAAGCGGATGTATCCAACACATTTACGACCAAATATTACAATGATTTCACAATGTAAACAAAACACAACTCAAGAAATGAACTGGTCGACTTATCTTGGTGATTAACAATTGTTTGTTAAACTGATAGCAAAGAAAAACAAATCAGTAAATAATATATATGTATATATATATATAGTAAATCTCCCATTAAAAAGTCAAATGTTTTAAACTAGTTTTCTAACGACGGATTTGTTCCAATTACTTTCCAGCCTATACAGTCAGGGCGTCCGGTATAAACACAACAGGACACTTCGCCGTCTACACAATCTCCATCACACAACCCATCAAACTGTGTAGGTAAACTAAACACAAACGATTCCTCACGATAGAGTTCATGATTCGGGTCCCATGGGTGACTGATATTCCCAGATCAGCCTTTCGACAAGCCCGAACTGCAGCCCTTCCATCTCATTGTCCAGTCGATTAATCGGTCTGAACGATCACGATAATCGCCCAATAATCGTTTAGCGTTGAATCGGAGCCTGTTGGTTTGCGCTATTTCTCTCGCCATTCTGATATTTTTAACCCGCCCCCTTAAAGAGCGGAAAATCGCGGGCTGAAGAAGCGGTAAATCCGGCGTCAAAGAAAGTCTTCTGAATATTTGCTTTGTCAGCGATCTCTTCTTTTAATTCATTATTTTGGGGCTCCCCCTTAAGAAAAGGATGTTAATCATTAAGTCACATTGCAGAAACTTGTGAGAGTCTGCCTGCTCGGACAGATCAATAAACTGCGCTTTGCTGAGATAATAAATACTAAACTTTCGCTCAGTGGTTCCATAAAATGAAGATAACAAACATATTACACTCTCCTTATCTTTAAAATGAGAAGTCGCACAACACCAGGTTATAGTCCAACAGATTTATTTAATTTTACAAGCTTTCGAAGCAGTTCGCTCCTTCGTCAGGTAAGTTAGCAACTTACCTGACGAAGGAGCGAACTGCTTCGAAAGCTTGTAAAATTAAATAAATCTGTTGGACTATAACCTGGTGTTGTGCGACTTCTCATTTTTGTCCACCCCAGTCCAACGCCGGCATCTCCACATCATGATATCTTTAAAATAGCACGTGATGAGCACATTGTGGCGGATGATATCCGACATTTTCTCAAACGGAAATCCTGCCAGTTTGAACTGCAGATTGAGAAATCTTACCTCTTAATGGGGAAGGATGGCAAGACCAAGGATGCAGATAGAAAGTAAGTAAGATTGTGATGACCATTCTCCATGGGAACATGCTGGGAGACAATATGACACTTTTACATGACAGCAGCTCCCCTCCCTCTTCCTGTGGGCTCTCAGTGCCTGGGAATGATCACAAAGTACTGAGGTTCGCTGTGCCTCAGTGGGTAACACTCTCGCCTCTGAGTCAGAAGATTGTGGGTTCAAGGCTCCCACTCCAGAGATATGAGCACAGAATCTAGGCTGGCACTCCGAGTGCAGTACCCAGGGAGTGCTGCACTGTTGGAAGTGCTGTCTTTGGATGAGACTTGAAAAGATCCCTATTCGAAGAAGACCAAGAGAGTTCTCCCTGGTGTCCCGACCGATTTATATCCCTCAACCAACATTAATAAAACAGATTATCTTGCCATTATCACATTGCTGTTTGTGGGAGCTTGCTGTGTGCAAATTGGCTGCTGGGTTTCCTACATTATAACAGGAGCTGCACTACAAAAGCTCTTAATTGGCTGTAAAGTGCTATGGGATGGCCTGGGGTTGTGGAAGGCGCTGTATAAATGCAAAGTTCTTTCTTTTTCTTTGAATGCCTCCTGCCATACATTTCGACTGCCAGAAGGCAATACTCACCTAAATTATTCTCATTCTTCTGTCTTTCTCTGTCTCTCTCACCCGCCCACAGTACACAGTATATTTGTGACTCTCAATCTTAGATTGAAGAGATTCCGTCTGCAGAAAAATGCAAAGGCTCGAGATTCAGAAGCGGCTGTGAGAAATTCAACCGGTTTATTGGCGGTATAACAGCAAAATACTGCGGATGCTGGAAAACTGAAATGACAACAGAAAGCGCTGGAAAAACTCAGCAGGCCAGGCAACATCCGTGGAGAGAGAAACCGAGTTAACGTTTCAGGTCGAAGACCCTTCGTCAGAACTGAGAAAAAAGCAGGAAATGAAACAGATGAAAAAGCAAGTGTGTTGGCTGGGGGAGGGAATGAAAGAACAAAAGGAGAGGTCTGTGAGAAGTAAAGAGGCGTTAAGAGATACTCAAGGTGAGACGAGATGGTAATAGGACAGTTTAAGAGACAAATGATGGCTCAAGAATTCTGAAATGCGCTGGCAGAATGAAGGACAGCTGCCATGTGGGAGAGAGAAAACAAAGGGGAAAAGGCACAAACCAAAAGTGTGGATAAAATATATATACATATGGTAGGGGCCGAGGTTATGGTCTGAAATTGTTGAACTCGATATTGAGTCCGGAAGGCTGTAAAGTGCCTAATCGAAAGATGAGGTGCTGTTCCTCGAGCTTACGTTGAGCTTCATTGGAACAATGCAAGAGGCCGAGGACGGTGAGGTCTGAGTGGGAGTGGAGCGGAGAATTAAATTGACAGGCGACCGGAAGCTCGGGGTCACCCTTACGGACTGAACGGAGGTGTTCCGCAAAGCGGTCGCCCAATCTGCGTTTGCTCTCCCCAATGTAGAGGAGACCGCATCGTGAGCAGCGAATACGGTATACTAGATTGTAAGAAGTACAAGTAAATCGTTGTTTCACCTGGAAGGGGTGTTTGGGGCCCTGGAGAGTGGGAAGGGGGGAGGTGTAAGGGCAGGTGTTGCATCTCCTGCGCTTTGCACGGGAAGGTGCCGGGCGAGGGGGAAGGGATGCGGGGGGTGATAGAGGAGTGGACTAGGGTTTCTCGGAGGGAGCGGTCCCTACGGAATGCTGAAAGGGGAGGTGAGGGGAAGATAAGTTTGGTGGTGGGATCACGTTGGAGATGGCGGAAATGGCTTCCGGTCGCCTGTCACTTTAATTCACCGCTCCACGCCCATTCAGACCGTCCTCGGCCTCTTGCATTGTTCCACGGAAGCTCAGCGTAAGCTCGAGGAACAGCACCTCATCTTCCGAATAGGCACTTTACAGCCTACTGGGCTCAATAGCGAGTTCAACAATTTCAGATCATAACCTCGGCCCCTACCATATATATATATATATTTTATCCACACTTTTGGTTTTTGCCTTTCCCCCTTTTTTCTCTCTCTCCCACATGGCAGCTGTCTTTCATTCTGTCAGCGCATTTCACACTTCTTGAGCCATCTTTTGTCTCGTAAACTGTCCTATTACCATCTCGTCTCGCCTTGAGTATCTCTTAACGTCTCTTTACTTCAAACAGACCTCCCTTTTTGTTCTTTCATTCCCTCCCCCAGCCAACACACTTGCTTTTTCATCTGTTTCATTTCCTGCTTTTTTCTCAGTTTTGACGAAGGGTCTTCGACCTGAAACGTTAACTCTGTTTCTCTCTCCACGGGTGTTGCCTGGCCTGCTGAGTTTTTCCAGCAGTTTATTGGCGATCTTGAAACAGAAGGATGTGAAATATAAGGGCCGTGGACATTTCACTGCTCGTCTTGTCAGCTGCTTCACCACTGCAAGGTGTATGTTCAGCACAATAGCCTGCCCAACTGAGAAATAACATTCTATTACAGCTCATTGATAGAAGAAACCCGTGATTAAAATGGTGAATTATTCGCAGCACAGAATTGCCTCAATACATCCCCTATCATAAACCTTGAACTTTAATCTGTCTCGTGTGTTGTTTCAGTACCTCTAGTAAGTGTGTTGCTGATGTAGCAGGGGGGCGTCTCTGAGGGTTTTGTGCTAAAGATGGTGTAAATCTACAGGGAAGAAATCTTATTTTCGCCTTGAATAATGATAATCTTTCTAAAAGGACACTCGAAATACCAACGAAACGGACTGTTTGCACTCTCTGCCCCGTTGATCTGAGGCAATCTGCCCTTACTTACAACATTCTGTCGGGCGCACAGCCTGTCAACTTTGCCCAATATACATCCCGATGTCCACCTTTAAATACAAGCCTCCCACTAATGGTGGTTGTCCAGGGCCGGAGTGTTGGGTTTCCCAGCTCACCAGCCTGATCTACAGGGAATCTCCTAAACTCCAACCGGGGGAGTGGGACTAATTGGAGAGCTCTTTCGAACAGTTCAACAATCTGCAGACCACACTCGCTGCGTTTACATTCCAGCCTTCGTCGCAAATGGTGCCCCAGACGGAGTTATGGTAGACCTCAACTCTCCCGGAACACATGTTGTTACCGTTCACCAGCCGTACGGGCACCGGACCTGAAATAGAAAGGGGAACACTGTTAATCTGGTCTGGATTTACCTGGACTTTCACTGGAGTCATCGGCTGGACATTTGCGCCCAGGTGTCAGGCTTCTCCCAATATCCAGACTGCTCCCACCTGCACTAACTCTCCCGTAACACCAGATTTGGGAATGTCCTGCAGTCCCCTCCGGGACTAACAGTGCATCCACCTGGTACTGAGGCACGAGTCCCTCATCGAGCCAGACTCCATCCCAGGAGACTCACTCCTCCAAGTGACCAGTGAGATCAGCTCGCACAAAACGGGGAAGACTTGAAGCCTGGGCCTTTCCTGCTCTGTGTGTGAGGGCTCAGTATCACACACCGGCTGAGCTCAGCTCACACAGCACAAGCTAGAGATGGAGCCTGGGCCTTTCCTGCTCTGTGTGTGAGGGGCTCAGTAGCATACCAGCCGGGACATTTACCCTCCGAACAATCGGAGACCCGTCCTTTGCCTTCACACTAATATCGCTCACTCACCATCTCTGATCATTGTAGCAGGGCAGCAGTAGAATACCTGTCAACACTGCCGCGCTAACCGGAGCGGGTAACTCCACTCACCTGAGCAGGTAACTCCGGCATCCTCGCTGTGTGTACAGTTATTCACCCCCCCATGGGTTGGCAGAGCACTGATCGAGGGCAGACTCTGTCCCGTTACACCTCACATCATCCAACCAGATGTCCCCAGTCCCCTCTCCATAGTAGGCAGCTCCTGTTGCTGACTGGGCCTTCCCACAGTTCAAGTGTCTGCAGACCACGGTCGCTGCATATTCATCCCAGCCGTCGTCACAGACGGTCCCCCAGACAGAGTTATGATAGACCTCAACTCTCCCGGTGCACATGTTGGTCCCGTTCACCAGCCGTATGGGCACCAGACCTGGAATACAGACGGGAACATGGTTAATCCGGTTTACATGATGGCGGGAGACATCGACTGGGCCCAGACGTCAGACTGCTCTTAACACCCACATGTGGCTCTCCACCACCAGCCTCGAGATATAGTTCGACCTCCGACATCGCCCTACACCCCGACTTCACTCTATGCCCCAGCAGTCACAGCCCACATGTCACACGACACGGACGTAGCTAGGAATGGAAATTCCATTCAGCTCCAAATCATGGTGGGCCGGCAATGACCAAAGGCTTGATGGCGAGAGGGGCGCTGGGCGGGTCTGTCCTATTTTCCAGCTCACGTGCCATCATGGCATTTCCGCATGTTGTCACATAAAGGCTGTGCTGCCTTATTAAATTTCATCTGCCTTGTGTCTGCCCATTTCACCAGCCTGTCTAAGACCTCCTGAAGTCTCTTACTATCTTCCTCATTGTTTACTACATTTCGATTTTCGTATCAGCTGCAAACTTTGAAATTATGCCCTGTATACTCAAGTCCTGGTCATTAATATATATGATGTGGAGATGCCGGTGTTGGACTGGGGTGGACAAAAGTGAGAAGTCGCACAACTCCAGGTTATAGTCCAACAGCTTTATTTGAAATCACAAGCTTACGGAGCGCTGCTCCTTCGTCAGGTGAAGTGAAGAAATACATATGGGCACAGCATATGTAGTCAGAGAACACTGCCAGGTGACTACAGTTAATCTTTCCAACTGCCCTTCATCACACCTCGGCAGAGAGACAATCATGGCAATCAAAAGTGTGGATGGTGTCCAAACAGGTCAGTCAGGAAAACATTACATCAAAGACGATAGCAAAATACAACAAAGACAATGAGGTGGGGTCACAAGGGGTCTAATGTGACAGATGCTGGGGTCTGTATGGAAAACAAAAAACGTTTTACTTTTTTTGCTGGAAATCACAGCAGGTCCGGCCGCATCTGTGTAGAGAGGACAAGCCAACGACGACTCGAGTCTGGATGACTCTATGTCAGGTGGGGTTACATGTAGCGTGACATGAACCCAAGATCCCGGTTGAGGCCATCCTCATGGGTGCGGAACTTGGCTATCAGTTTCTGCTCGACGATTTCGCATTGTCGTGTGTCTCGAAGGCCGCCTTGGAGAACGCTTACCCGAAGATCGGAGGCTGAATGTCCTTGACTGCTGAAGTGTTCCTCGACTGGGAGGGAACACTCCTGCCTGACGATTGTTGCGGGGTGTCCGTTCATACGTTGTTGTAGTGTCTGCATGGTCTCGCCGATGTACCATACTCCGGGGCATCCTTTCCAGAAACGTATGTGGTAGACAACATTGGCCGAGTCACATGAGTATGTACCATGTACCTGGTGGGTAGTGTCCTCACGTGTGATGATGGTATCTGTGTTGATGATCTGGCATGTCTTGCAGAGGTTGCCGTGGCAGGGTTGTGTGGTGTGTTGGTCGCTGTTATCCTGAAAGCTGGGTAATTTGCTGCGAACTATGTTACTTTTGAGGTTAGGCGGCTGTTTGAAGGCAAGTAGTGGAGGCGTGGGGATGGCCTTAGCAAGGTGTTCGTTGTCATCGATGACATGTTGAAGGCTGCGAAGAACATGGCGTAGTTTCTCCGCTCCGGGGAAGTACTGGATGACGTAGGGTACTCTGTTGGTTTTGTCCCGTGTTCGTCTTCTGAGGAGTTCTATGCGATTTTTTGCTGTGGCCCGTCGGAACTGTCGATCAATGAGTCGAGCATCATATCCCGTTCTTACGAGGGCGTCTTTCAGCGTCCGTAGGTGTCCATCGCGTTCCTCCTCGTCTGAGCAGATCCTGTGTATTCGCAGGGCTTGTCCATAGGGATGGCTTCTTTAACGTGGTTAGGGTGGAAGCTGGAGAAGTGGAGCATCGTGAGGTTGTCCGTGGGCTTGCGGTAGAGTGAAGTGCTGAGGTGTCCATCTTTGATGGAGATTCGTGTGTCCAAGAATTAAACCGATTCTGAGGAGTAGACCATGGTGAGTTTGATGGTGAGATGGAACTTGTTGATGTTATCGTGTAGTCTTTTCAGTGATTCTTCGCCGTGGGTCCATAGGACGAAACTGTCGTCGATATATCTGGTGTATAGCGTTGGTTGGAGGTCCTGTGCAGTGAAGAAGTCTGCTCGAACTTGTGCATGAAGATGCTGGTGTATTGGGGTGCGAATTTGGTCCCCATGTCTGTTCCGTGTGTTTGGGTAAAAAACTGGTTGTCGAAGGTGAAGACATTGTGGTCAAGGATGAAGCGGATAAGTTGTAGGATGGCGTCTGGAGATTGGCTGTTGTTGGTGTTGAGTACTGAGGCTGTCGCAGCGATGCCGTCATCATGGGGGATACTGGTGTAGAGTGCCGAGACGTCCATCGTGGCGAGGAGTGTTCCTGGTTCAACTGGTCCGTGGTTGCTGAGTTTCTGTAAGAAGTCTGTAGTGTCGCGACAGAAGCTGGGGGTTCCCTGTATGATGGGTTTCAGGATGCCCTCGACGTAGCCAGAGAGGTTCTCACACAGGGTTCCGTTGCCTGATACGATAGGACGTCCGGGTGTGTTGGCTTTGTGTATCTTTGGGAGGCAGTAGAAGTCTCCCACACGGGGAGTACGTGGGATGAGAGGGCGTAGGATGCTTTGAAGGTCTGGATCGAAGGTCTTGATCAGTCTATTGAGTTGGCGGGTGTGTTCTTTGGTCGGATCTGCGGGTAACTGTCTGTAGTGTTCCTGGTTGTCCAGTTGTCGGTATGCTTCTTTCCAATAGTCCATTCTGTTCTGTATGACGATGGCTCCTCCTTTGTCCGCTGGTTTGATGACGATGTTGTGGTTGGTCTTGAGAGCGTGGATGGCGTTGCGTTGTGCTCGGGTGACATTCTGGACTGTCTTGTGAGTGCGGCTGATGAATCTGGCGTTAATACATCTCCTGACAGCTTGAGCATACATGTCAAGCTTAGGGCAGCGACCCTCCGGAGGGGTCCAATTTGACTCTTTCTTCTTCGGTTGCTGCACTGCGAGTCCCTCTGTCTGCTGTTCCGGATCATTGATTGTCTCATTGGGTTCGCTGCTGACATCTTGGGATTCGTGGAAGAATTCCCGGAGCCTCATTCTCCTGATGAATTCCTCTGTGTCTGCTGCTACAAAGTAGAGATAAAAGGACATTAAATCGATTTCAAAAGAGGGGGCGGGGCCTGCGAACTCAGTGTGGCGGTCTCTCTCCGGAAGTGACCTCAACGCGCAAACGCGCCGCCAACATGGCCGCCGGCCCAGCTAGGCCCCGCCCCCTCCGCTGCCTGTCTGGGGTCAGCTGACTCCATCTCCCAGAGTGCCGCGCGGCCCGCGCGCTCCATCGATGGGGCCTTTTCACCCCCGCGCTGCATTGTGGGAAGGCGGGGCCGCCATCGCCGCCTCCCGTGGACCGGAAGTTATTGTAACTCAGCCACAGCGGGACAAAGTGTCCCTGAACAACATGGAATAGGGGGAACCACTTCCGTTAGAATGAGGGAGACAGTGGGGCAAACTCTGTGATATTTGATGTGTGTATTTGACTCCCCCTCCCCGGGATCCGGCAGAGTTTGTAGTCGGGGGGCACTCGAGGCTTTTCCGAAACTGGAGGATTAATGATAGAGGCCAGCCGCTGGTGCCTGTAGCTCACTCGAGGCCGGGGATCAGATTCGGGCCTGCTGCATCGCCGGGGCGTCCTGGGGACTGTACGGAGGAATCTGAAGGTGGTTTGGGGGTGGGGTGGGATAGTTGTGCTGTGCAACCGGGAGAGCCGCACTCATCCTCCCGCTTCTTCAGCGACCTCCAGCTTCCATTTAAGGATCCCGCGGAACCTCCAGGATCCGGAGCTGGATCCTGCCAGCTTGTGGTTGATGGACTGACTGTTGATAAGGGATGCCTGTCAGATTAGGGTTTACCAGCAGTGCGATACCAACCGGCTGTAGTCTTTTAAATTAACCCATCGTGTTCCGGGCGGTCCTTTACATACATAGATGCGGTTCCAGGGGACCTTTAATTTTGTAGATCGAGTTCTGGAGCCCCTTTAAATAAACATATCGGTTTCCAGGGGTCTTATAAAAACACAGATTGGAAACGGGAGGCTGCTTTAAATACACAGTTCGGCGTTGGGGCAACGGTTAAATACAGAGAACGGGTTCAAATGGGGTCCTTTAAATATGCAGATCGGTTTCTAGGGGGGCTTTAAATACTCAGACCGTGTTCCAGGGATGCTTTGGCCTGCTGAGTTTTTCCAGCGTTTTCTGTTGTTTTAAAGAAAGACTTGCATTCATATAGCGCCTTTCAGGACCACCAGACATCTCAAAACGCTTTACAGCCAATGAAGTACTTTTGGAGTGTGGTCACTGTTGTAACGTGGGAAACACGGCAGCCAATTGGCGCACAGCAAGCTCCCACAAACAGCAATGTGGTAATGACCAGATAATCTGTTTTTGTTATATTGATTGAGGGATTAATATTGGCCAGGACACCGGGGATAACGAATGCGATAGCAAAATACTGCGATTGCTGGAAATCCGAAATAACAACAGAAAACGCTGGAAAAACTCAGCAGGCCAGGCAGCATCCGTGGAGAGAGAAACAGAGTTAACGTTTCAGGTCGAAGACCTTTCGTCAGAACTGGAAAAAAGCAGGAAATGAAATAGATTTTAAAGCAGGTTTAGGGCTGGGAAAAAGGGGGAGGGGATGAAAGAACAAAAGGGAAGGTCAGTGATAGGATAGAAAGCAGGAGAGATTAAGAGACATTAAGAGATGTTCAAGGCAAGAGGAGGTGGAAAGGGGACAGGTTGAGGAACAAAGGATGGCTCTAGATGAAGTGTGAATTGCGCTGGCAGAATGAAAGACACTCTAAATTTGCCGATGACACCAAACTTGGGGGTGTGGCAAAGAGTGATGATGATACCAATCGACTGCAACAGGACATAGAAAGGCTAGCAGAATGGGCAGACAAGTGGCAGATGGAATTTAAAACAGAAAGAACTCCCCTTCTCTTAGAGTCATCGAGTCTTGGAGTCATAACGGCACAGAAGGAGGTCATTCGGCCCATCGAGTCCGTGCCGGCTCTCTGTAGAGCAATCCAGTCAGTCCCATTCCCCCGCTCTATCCCCGTAGTCCTGCATGTTTATTTCCCTCAAGTGCCTATCCAGTCTCGCCTTGAAAACATCGAGTGTCTCCGCTTCCACCACTTCCGATGGCAGCAAATTCCAGGTCATCAACACTCGCAACGTAAAAAAGTTTTCCCTCACATTCCCCCCTGTATCTCTTGCTCAAAACCTCACATTTCTCTGTTTTAAATTCCATCTGCCACTTGTCTGCCTGTTCGGCTAGCCTTTCTATGTCCTGTTGCAGTCGATTGGTATCATTGTCACTGTTTGCCACCCCCACCAAGTTTGGTGTCGTTGGCAAATTTAGAATCTTCTTCGAAATAGAGCCATGGCATCCTTTACGTCCACTTGAGGGAGCAGACGGGCCCCAGTTTAACGTCTCATTCGAAAGACGGCACCTCCGACAGTGCAGCGCTCCCTCAGCACTGCACTCGAGGGTCAGTGCAGATTTTTGTGCTCAAGTCCCTGGAGTCGGACATGAACCCACAATCCTCTGCCTCAGAGTCCAGGGTGCTGCCCACAAATATCGTAAAAAGAGAGTCCTTTAAATACACATAACGGTTTCCAAAGGTTTTTTTTTTTTAAATACACAGGTTGGGTTCCAGAGGGTGCTTTAAATGTGTGGATTGGGTTCCGGGGGAGGGGGTTCTTTAAATACAGGTGGGGGTCTTGAGGTCCTTTAAATATGCAGGTCGGGCTACGGGGAGCCCCGTAAATTCACTGATCGGGAACCTGGAGTTCCTTTAAATACACAGATCGAGGTCCAAGGGGTCCTTTAAATAAACAGATCTGTATCCGGGGGAGATGTAAATATGGAGATCTGGTTAATAAGCAGATTGGGTTCTGGGGTAATGATTTAAATACATAGATTGTATTCCGGAGGTCATTCAAAAACACATATCAGGTTCAAGGGGGGTCCTTTAAATACACAGATCAGAAAATGCAGTGACCTTTTAACACACAGCTTGGGTTGTGAGGGGTCAGTTACTGATGGGGGACTGAGAATCACTGAGTAGGGTGGGGATTGAGATTCGGTGAGTGAGAAGGAACTGAGAGTCGGTGAGACGGGGACTGAGAGTGAGGGGGGACTGAGAGTAGGTGAGTGAGGGGGCACTGACAGTGGGTGAGTGAGGGGGGACTGAGAGTCAGTTGTGAGGGAGACTAAGAGTTGGTGAGTGAGGGGAAGTGAGAGTCAGTGAGTGAGGTGGGACAGAGAGTCAATGAGTGAGGGAGACAGAAAATTGGTGAGTGAGGGGGGACAGAGAGTCGGTGAGTGAGGGGGGACTGAGAGTGGGTTAGTGAGGGGGGACTGAGAGTCGATGAGTGAGGGGGGACTGAGAGCCGGTGAGTGAGGGGGACTGAGAGTCGGTGAGTGAGGGGGTCTGAGAGTCCGTGAGTGAGGGGGGACTAAGAGTCGGTGAGTGAGGGGGGACTCAGATTCAGTGAGTGAGGGGGGACTGAGAGTCGGTGAGTGAGGGGGTCTGAGAGTCCGTGAGTGAGGGGGGACTGAGAGTCGTTGAGTGAGGGGGGACTCAGAGTCGGTGAGTGAGTGGGGACTGAGAGTCGGTGAGTGAGGGGGGACTGAGAGTCGGTGAGTGAGGGGGGACTGAGAGTCGGTGAGTGAGGGGGGACTGAGAGTCGGTGAGTGAGGGGGGACTGAGAGTCGGTGAGTGAGGGGGGACTGAGAGTCGGTGAGTGAGGGGGACTGAGAGTCGTGAGTGAGGGGGACTGAGAGTCGGTGAGTGAGGGGGATGAGAGTCGTGAGTGAGGGGGACTGAGAGTCGGTGAGTGAGGGGGACTGAGAGTCGGGGAGTGAGGGGGACTGAGAGTCGGTGAGTGAGGGGGGACTGAGAGTCGGTGAGTGAGGGGGGACTGAGAGTCAGTGAGTGAGGGGGGACTGAGAGTCGGTGAGTGAGGGGGACTGAGAGTCGGTGAGTGAGGGGGGACTGAGAGTCGGTGAGTGAGGGGGGACTGAGAGTCGGTGAGTGAGGGGGGACTGAGAGTCGGTGAGTGAGGGGGACTGAAGTCGGTGAGTGAGGGGGGACTGAGAGTCGGTGAGTGAGGGGGACTGAGAGTCGGTGAGTGAGGGGGGACTGAGAGTCGGTGAGTGAGGGGGACTGAGAGTCGGTGAGTGAGGGGGGACTGAGAGTCGGTGAGTGAGGGGGACTGAGAGTCGATGAGTGAGGGGGGACTGAGAGTCGGTGAGTGAGGGGGACTGAGAGTCGGTGAGTGACGGGGGACTGAGAGTCGGTGATGAGGGGGGACTGAGACGTCAGTGAGTGAGGGTGGACTGAGAGTCGGTGAGTGAGGGGGACTGAGAGTCGGTGAGTGAGGGGGACTGAGTTGGTGAGTGAGGGGGCTGAGAGCGTGAGTGAGGGGGACTGAGAGTCGGTGAGTGAGGGGGGACTGAGAGTCGGTGAGTGAGGGGGACTGAGAGTCGGTGAGTGAGGGGGGACTGAGAGTGGGTGAGTGAGGGGGAGTGAGAGTCGGTGAGTGGAGGGGAGGGACTGAGAGTCGGTGAGTGAGGGGGACTGAGAGTCGGTGAGTGAGGGGGGACTGAGAGTCGGGTGAGTGAGGGGGGACTGAGAGTCGGTGAGTGAGGGGGACTGAGAGTCGGTGAGTGAGGGGGACTGAGAGTCGGTGAGTGAGGGGGACTGAGAGTCAGTGAGTGAGGGGGGACTGAGAGTCGGTGAGTGAGGGGGGACTGAGAGTCGGTGAGTGAGGGGGGACTGAGAGTCGGTGAGTGAGAGGGACTGAGAGTCGGTGAGTGAGGGGGGACTGAGAGTCGGTGAGTGAGGGGGACTGAGAGTCGGTGAGTGAGGGGCGACTGAGAGTCGGTGAGTGAGGGGGGACTGAGAGTCGGTGAGTGAGGGGGACTGAGAGTCGGTAGAGTGAGGGGGGACTGAGAGTCTGTTGAGTGAGGGGGACTGGAGTCGGTGAGTGAGGGGAGACTGAGAGTCGGTGAGTGAGGGGGGACTGAGAGTTGGTGAGTGAGGGGGCTGAGTGTCGGTGAGTGAGGGGGGACTGAGAGTGAGTGAGTGCGGGGGACTGAGAGTCGGTGAGTGAGGGGGGACTGAGAGTGGGTGAGTGAGGGGGGACTGAGAGTTGGTGAGTGAGGGGGACTGAGTGTCGGTGAGTGAGGGGGGACTGAGAGTCGGTGAGTGAGGGGGGACTGAGAGTCGGTGAGTGAGGGGGACTGAGTGTCGGTGAGTGAGGGGGGACTGAGAGTCGGTGAGTGAGGGGGGACTGAGAGTCGGTGAGTGAGGGGGACTGAGTGTCGGTGAGTGAGGGGGGACTGAGAGTCGGTGAGTGAGGGGGGGACTGAGAGTCGGTGTGTGAGGGGGGACTGAGAGTCGGTGAGTGAGGGGGACTGAGAGTCGGTGAGTGAGGGGGACTGAGAGTCGGTGAGTGAGTGGGGACTGAGAGTCGGTGAGTGAGGGGGGACTGAGAGTCGGTGAGTGAGGGGGGACTGAGAGTCGGTGAGTGAGGGGGGACTGAGAGTCGGTGAGTGAGGGGGGACTGAGAGTCGGTGAGTGAGGGGGGACTGAGAGTCGGTGAGTGAGGGGGGACTGAGAGTCGTGAGTGAGGGGGGACTGAGAGTCGGTGAGTGAGGGGGACTGAGAGTCTGGTGAGTGAGGGGGGACTGAGAGTTCGTGAGTGAGGGGGGACTGAGAGTCGGTGAGTGAGGGGGACTGAGAGTCGGTGAGTGAGGGGGGACTGAGAGTCGGTGAGTGAGGGGGACTGAGAGTCGGGTGAGTGAGGGGGACTGAGAGTCGGTGAGTGAGGGGGGACTGAGAGTCGGTGAGTGAGGGGGGACTGAGAGTCGTGAGTGAGGGGGGACTGAGAGTCGGTGAGTGAGGGGGGACTGAGTCGGTGAGTGAGGGGGGACTGAGAGTCGGTGAGTGAGGGGGGACTGAGAGTCGGTGAGTGAGGGGGGACTGAGAGTCGGTGAGTGAGGGGGGACTGAGAGTCGGTGAGTGAGGGGGGACTGAGAGTCGGTGAGTGAGGGGGACTGAGAGTCAGTGAGTGAGGGGGACTGAGAGTCGGTGAGTGAGGGGGGACTGAGAGTCGGGGAGTGAGGGGGGACTGAGAGTCAGTGAGTGAGGGGGACTGAGAGTCGGTGAGTGAGGGGGGACTGAGAGTCGGTGAGTGAGGGGGGACTGAGAGTCGGTGAGTGAGGGGGGCTGAGTGTCGGTGAGTGAGGGGGGACTGAGAGTCGGTGAGTGAGGGGGCTGAGTGTCGGCGAGTGAGGGGGGAGTGAGAGTCGGTGAGTGAGGTGAGGCTGAGAGACAGTGAGTGTTGGGGGACTGAGAGTCGGTGAGTGAGGGTGACTGAGAGTTGGTGAGTGAGGGGGAACTGAGAGTCGGTGAGTGAGGGGGGACTGAGAGTGGGTGAGTGAGGGATAACTGAGAGTCGGTGAGTGAGGGGCGACTGAGAGTCCGTGAGTGAGGGGGACTGAGAGTCGGTGAGTGAGGGGGGACTGAGAGTCGGTGAGTGAGGGGGTCTGAGAGTTGTTGAGTGAGAGTGGACTGAGTGTCGGTGAGTGAGGGGGGACAGAGAGTCGGTGAGTGAGGGGGGACTGAGCGTCGGTGAGTGAGAGGGGACTGAGAGTCGGTGAGTGAGGGGGGACTGTGAGTCTTTAGTGAGGGGGGACTGAGAGTCGGTGAGTGAGGGGGACTGAGAGTCGGTGAGTGAGGGGGGACTGAGAGTCGGTGAGTGAGGGGGGACTGAGAGTCGGTGAGTGAGGGGGACTGAGAGTCGGTGAGTGAGGGGGACTGAGAGTCGGTGAGTGAGGGGGACTGAGAGTCGGTGAGTGAGGGGGGACTGAGAGTCGGTGAGTGAGGGGGACTGAGATTCGGTGAGTGAGGGGGACTGAGAGTCGGTGAGTGAGGGGGGACTGAGAGTCGGTGAGTGAGGGGGGACTGAGAGTCGGTGAGTGAGGGGGGACTGAGAGTCGGTGAGTGAGGGGGGACTGAGAGTCGGTGAGTGAGGGGGGACTGAGAGTCGGTGAGTGAGGGGGGACTGAGAGTCGGTGAGTGAGGGGGGACTGAGAGTCGGTGAGTGAGGGGGGACTGAGAGTCGGTGAGTGAGGGGGGACTGAGAGTCGGTGAGTGAGGGGGACTGAGAGTCGGTGAGTGAGGGGGGACTGAGAGTCGGTGAGTGAGGTGGGACTGAGAGTCGGGGAGTGAGGGGGGACTGAGAGTCAGTGAGTGTCGGGGGACTGAGAGTCGGTGAGTGAGGAGGGACTGAGAGTCGGTGAGTGAGGGGGGACTGAGAGTCGGTGAGTGAGGTGGGACTGAGAGTCGGTGAGTGAGGGGGGACTGAGAGTCAGTGAGTGTCGGGGGACTGAGAGTCGGTGAGTGAGGAGGGACTGAGAGTCGGTGAGTGAGGGGGGACTGAGAGTCGGTGAGTGAGGGGGGACTGAGAGTCGGTGAGTGAGGGGGGACTGAGATTCGGGGAGTGAGTTGGGACTGAGAGTTGGTGAGTGAGGGGGCTGAGTGTCGGTGAGTGAGGGGGGACAGAGAGTCGGTGAGTGAGGGGGACTGAGAGTCGGTGAGTGAGGGGGGACTGAGAGTCGGTGAGTGAGGGGGGACTGAGAGTCGGTGAGTGAGGGTGACTGAGAGTCGGTGAGTGAGGGGGAAACTGAGAGTCGGTGAGTGAGGGGGGACTGAGAGTCGGTGAGTGAGGGGGACTGAGAGTCGGTGAGTGAGGGGGGACTGAGAGTCGGTGAGTGAGGGGGACTGAGAGTCGTGAGTGAGGGGGCGACTGAGAGTCGGGGAGTGAGGGGGGACTGAGAGTCGGTGAGTGAGGGGGGAACTGAGTGTCGGTGAGTGAGGTGGGACTGAGAGTCGGTTGAGTGAGGGTGGGACTGAGAGTCGGTGAGTGAGGGGGGACTGAGAGCTGTGAGTGAGGGGGACTGAGAGTCGGTGAGTGAGGGGGGACTGAGAGTCGGGAGTGAGTGGGACTGAGAGTCGGTGAGTGTGGGGGGACTGAGAGTCGGTGAGTGAGGGGGGACTGAGAGTCGGTGAGTGAGGGGGGACTGAGAGTCGGTGAGTGAGGGGGGACTGAGTGTCGGTGAGTGAGGGGGGACTGAGAGTCGGTGAGTGAGGGGGGACTGAGTGTCGGTGAGTGAGGGGGGACTGAGAGTCGTTGAGTGAGGGGGGACTGAGAGTCAGTGAGTGAGGGGGACTGAGAGTCGGTGAGTGAGGGGGACTGAGAGTCGGTGAGTGAGGGGGACTGAGAGTCGGTGAGTGAGGGGGGACTGAGAGTCGGTGAGTGAGGGGGACTGAGAGTCGGTGAGTGAGGGGGACTGAGAGTCGGTGAGTGAGGGGGACTGAGAGTCGGTGAGTGAGGGGGGACTGAGAGTCGGTGAGTGAGGGGGGACTGAGAGTCGGTGAGTGAGGGGGGACTGAGAGTCGGTGAGTGAGGGGGGACTGAGAGTCGGTGAGTGAGGGGGGACTGAGAGTCGGTGAGTGAGGGGGACTGAGAGTCGGTGAGTGAGGGGGGACTGAGAGTCGGTGAGTGAGGGGGGACTGAGAGTCGGTGAGTGAGGGGGACTGAGAGTCGGTGAGTGAGGGGGGACTGAGAGTCGGTGAGTGAGGGGAGACTGAGAGTCGGTGAGTGAGGGGGACTGAGAGTCGGTGAGTGAGGGGGACTGAGAGTCTTTTAGTGAGGGGGACTGAGAGTCGGTGAGTGAGGGGGAATGAGAGTCTTTGTGTGAGGGGGACTGAGATTCGGTGAGTGAGGGGAGAGTGAGAATCGGTGAGTGAGGGTGTGACTGAGAGTCAGTGAGTGAGGGGGGACTGAGAGTCAGTGAATGAGGGGGGACTGAGAGTTGGCGAGTGAGGGGCGACTGATTGTCGATGAAGAGGGTGGAACTGAGAGTCGGTGACTGAATGGGGACTGAGAGTCGGTGAGTGAGGGGGGTCTGAGAGTTGGTGAGTGAGGGGGGACTGAGAGTCGGTGAGTGAGGGGGGACAGAGAGTCGGTGAGTGAGGGGGGACTGAGAGTTGGTGAGTGAGGGGGGACTGAGAGTCGGTGAGTGAGGTGGGACTGAGAGTCGGGGAGTGAGGGGGGACTGAGAGTCAGTGAGTGTCGGGGGACTGAGAGTCGGTGAGTGAGGAGGGACTGAGAGTCGGTGAGTGAGGGGGGACTGAGAGTCGGTGAGTGAGGGGGGACTGAGAGTCGGTGAGTGAGGGGGGACTGAGAGTCGGTGAGTGAGGGGGGACTGAGAGTCGGTGAGTGAGGGGGACTGAGAGTCGGTGAGTGAGGGGGACTGAGAGTCGGTGAGTGAGGGGGACTGAGAGTCGGTGAGTGAGGGGGACTGAGAGTCGGTGAGTGAGGGGGGACTGAGAGTCGGTGAGTGAGGGGGGACTGAGAGTCGGTGAGTGAGGGGGGACTGAGAGTCGGTGAGTGAGGGGGGACTGAGAGTCGGTGAGTGAGGGGGGACTGAGAGTCGGTGAGTGAGGGGGGACTGAGAGTCGGTGAGTGAGGGGGGACTGAGAGTCGGTGAGTGAGGGGGGACTGAGAGTCGGTGAGTGAGGGGGGACTGAGAGTCGGTGAGTGAGGGGGGACTGAGAGTCGGTGAGTGAGGGGGACTGAGAGTCGGTGAGTGAGGGGGACTGAGAGTCGGTGAGTGAGGGGGACTGAGAGTCGGTGAGTGAGGGGGACTGAGAGTCGGTGAGTGAGGGGGGACTGAGAGTCGGTGAGTGAGGGGGGACTGAGAGTCGGTGAGTGAGGGGGGACTGAGAGTGGTGAGTGAGGGGGACTGAGAGTCGGTGAGTGAGGGGGACTGAGAGTCGGTGAGTGAGGGGGGACTGAGAGTCGGTGAGTGAGGGGGGACTGAGAGTCGGTGAGTGAGGGGGGACTGAGAGTCGGTGAGTGAGGGGGGACTGAGAGTCTGTGAGTGAGGGGGACTGAGAGTCGGTGAGTGAGGGGGACTGAGAGTCGGTGAGTGAGGGGGGACTGAGAGTCGGTGAGTGAGGGGGGACTGAGAGTCGGTGAGTGAGGGGGGACTGAGAGTCGGTGAGTGAGGGGGACTGAGAGTCGGTGAGTGAGGGGGGACTGAGAGTCGGTGAGTGAGGGGGGACTGAGAGTCGGTGAGTGAGGGGGGACTGAGAGTCGGTGAGTGAGGGGGGACTGAGAGTGGGTGAGTGAGAGAGGACTGAGAGTCTGTGAGTGAGGGGGGACTGAGATTCGGGGAGTGAGGGGAGACTGAGAGTCGTTCAGAGACAGTGGGACTGAGAGCCTGTGAGTGTGGGGCGACTGAGAGTCGGGGAGTGAGGGGGGACTGAGAGTCGGTGAGTGAGGGGGGAACGGAGTGTCGGTATATGAGGTGGGATTGAGAATCGTTGAGTGAGGGTGGGACTGGAGTCGGTGAGTGAGGGGAGACTGAGAGCCTGTGAGTCAGGGGGACTGAGAGTCGGTGAGTGAGTTGGGACTGAGAGTCGGGGAGTGAGGTGGGACTGAGAGTTGGTGAGTGAGGGGGCTAAGTGTCGACGAGTGAGGGGGAACTGAGAGTCAGTGAGTGTCGGGGGACTGAGAGTCCGTGAGTGAGGGGGGACTGAGAGTGGGTTAGTGAGGGGGGACTGAGAGTCAATGAGTGAGGGGGGACAGAGAGCCGGTGAGTGAGGGGGACTGAGAGTCGGTGAGTGAGGGGGGACTGAGAGTCGGTGAGTGAGGGGGGACTGAGAGTCGGTGAGTGAGGGGACTGAGAGTCAGGTGAGTGAGGGGGGACTGAGAGTCGATGAGTGAGGGGGAACTGAGAGTCGGTGAGTGAGGGGGGACTGAGAGTCGGTGAGTGAGGGGGACTGAGAGTCGGTGAGTGAGGGGGGACTGAGAGTCAGTGAGTGAGGGGGACTGAGAGTCAGTGAGTGAGGGGGACTGAGAGTCGGTGAGTGAGGGGGGACTGAGAGTCGGTGAGTGAGGGGGGACTGAGAGTCGGTGAGTGAGGGGGGACTGAGAGTCGGTGAGTGAGGGGGGACTGAGAGTCGGTGAGTGAGGGGGGACTGAGAGTCGGTGAGTGAGGGGGGACTGAGAGTCGGTGAGTGAGGGGGGACTGAGAGTCGGTGAGTGAGGGGGACTGAGAGTCGGTGAGTGAGGGGGACTGAGAGTCGGTGAGTGAGGGGGGACTGAGAGTCGGTGAGTGAGGGGGACTGAGAGTCGGTGAGTGAGGGGGGACTGAGAGTCGGTGAGTGAGGGGGGACTGAGAGTCGGTGAGTGAGGGGGGACTGAGAGTCGGTGAGTGAGGGGGACTGAGAGTCGGTGAGTGAGGGGGGACTGAGAGTCGGTGAGTGAGGGGGACTGAGAGTCGGTGAGTGAGGGGGGACTGAGAGTCGGTGAGTGAGGGGGACTGAGAGTCGGTGAGTGAGGGGGACTGAGAGTCGGTGAGTGAGGGGGGACTGAGAGTCGGTGAGTGAGGGGGGACTGAGAGTCGGTGAGTGAGGGGGGACTGAGAGTCGGTGAGTGAGGGGGGACTGAGAGTCGGTGAGTGAGGGGGGACTGAGAGTCGGTGAGTGAGGGGGGACTGAGAGTCGGTGAGTGAGGGGGGACTGAGAGTCGGTGAGTGAGGGGGGACTGAGAGTCGGTGAGTGAGGGGGGACTGAGAGTCGGTGAGTGAGGGGGGACTGAGAGTCGGTGAGTGAGGGGGGACTGAGAGTCGGTGAGTGAGGGGGACTGAGAGTCGGTGAGTGAGGGGGACTGAGAGTCGGTGAGTGAGGGGGGACTGAGAGTCGGTGAGTGAGGGGGGACTGAGAGTCAGTGAGTGAGGGGGGACTGAGAGTCGGTGAGTGAGGGGGGACTGAGAGTCGGTGAGTGAGGGGGACTGAGAGTCGGTGAGTGAGGGGGGACTGAGAGTCGGTGAGTGAGGGGGGACTGAGAGTCGGTGAGTGAGGGGGACTGAGAGTCGGTGAGTGAGGGGGACTGAGAGTCGGTGAGTGAGGGGGACTGAGAGTCGGTGAGTGAGGGGGACTGAGAGTCGGTGAGTGAGGGGGACTGAGAGTCGGTGAGTGAGGGGGGACTGAGAGTCGGTGAGTGAGGGGGACTGAGAGTCGTGAGTGAGGGGGGACTGAGAGTCGTGAGTGAGGGGGGACTGAGAGTCGGTGAGTGAGGGGGACTGAGAGTCGGTGAGTGAGGGGGGACTGAGAGTCGGTGAGTGAGGGGGGACTGAGAGTCGGTGAGTGAGGGGGGACTGAGAGTCGGTGAGTGAGGGGGGACTGAGAGTCGTGAGTGAGGGGGGACTGAGAGTCGGTGAGTGAGGGGGGACTGAGAGTCGTGAGTGAGGGGGGACTGAGAGTCGGTGAGTGAGGGGGGACTGAGAGTCGGTGAGTGAGGGGGGACTGAGAGTCGGTGAGTGAGGGGGGACTGAGAGTCGGTGAGTGAGGGGGGACTGAGAGTCGGTGAGTGAGGGGGGACTGAGAGTCGGTGAGTGAGGGGGGACTGAGAGTCGGTGAGTGAGGGGGGACTGAGAGTCGGTGAGTGAGGGGGGACTGAGAGTCGGTGAGTGAGGGGGGACTGAGAGTCGGTGAGTGAGGGGGACTGAGAGTCGGTGAGTGAGGGGGGACTGAGAGTCGGTGAGTGAGGGGGGACTGAGAGTCGGTGAGTGAGGGGGGACTGAGAGTCGGTGAGTGAGGGGGGACTGAGAGTCGGTGAGTGAGGGGGGACTGAGAGTCGGTGAGTGAGGGGGGACTGAGAGTCGGTGAGTGAGGGGGACTGAGAGTCGGTGAGTGAGGGGGACTGAGAGTCGGTGAGTGAGGGGGGACTGAGAGTCGGTGAGTGAGGGGGGACTGAGAGTCGGTGAGTGAGGGGGGACTGAGAGTCGGTGAGTGAGGGGGGACTGAGAGTCGGTGAGTGAGGGGGGACTGAGAGTCGGTGAGTGAGGGGGGACTGAGAGTCGGTGAGTGAGGGGGACTGAGAGTCGGTGAGTGAGGGGGGACTGAGAGTCGGTGAGTGAGGGGGGACTGAGAGTCGGTGAGTGAGGGGGGACTGAGAGTCGGTGAGTGAGGGGGGACTGAGAGTCGGTGAGTGAGGGGGACTGAGATCGGTGAGTGAGGGGGACTGAGAGTCGGTGAGTGAGGGGGACTGAGAGTCGGTGAGTGAGGGGGGACTGAGAGTCGGTGAGTGAGGGGGACTGAGAGTCGGTGAGTGAGGGGGGACTGAGAGTCGGTGAGTGAGGGGGGACTGAGAGTCGGTGAGTGAGGGGGACTGAGAGTCGGTGAGTGAGGGGGGACTGAGAGTCGGTGAGTGAGGGGGGACTGAGAGTCGGTGAGTGAGGGGGACTGAGAGTCGGTGAGTGAGGGGGGACTGAGAGTCGGTGAGTGAGGGGGGACTGAGAGTCGGTGAGTGAGGGGGGACTGAGAGTCGGTGAGTGAGGGGGACTGAGAGTCGGTGAGTGAGGGGGACTGAGAGTCGGTGAGTGAGGGGGACTGAGAGTCGGTGAGTGAGGGGGGACTGAGAGTCGGTGAGTGAGGGGGACTGAGAGTCGGTGAGTGAGGGGGACTGAGAGTCGGTGAGTGAGGGGGGACTGAGAGTCGGTGAGTGAGGGGGGACTGAGAGTCGGTGAGTGAGGGGGGACTGAGAGTCGGTGAGTGAGGGGGGACTGAGAGTCGGTGAGTGAGGGGGGACTGAGAGTCGGTGAGTGAGGGGGGACTGAGAGTCGGTGAGTGAGGGGGACTGAGAGTCGGTGAGTGAGGGGGACTGAGAGTCGGTGAGTGAGGGG
>CM059449.1:29467587-29556916 GCA_030390025.1 Squalus acanthias | reverse complement strand
GGGGACTGAGAGTCGGTGAGTGAGGGTGACTGAAAGTCGGTGAGTGAGGGGAAACTGAGAGTCGGTGAGTGAGGGGCGACTGAGAGTCGGTGAGTGAGGGGGACTGAGAGTCGATGAGTGAGGGGGTTCTGAGAGTCCGTGAGGGAGGGGGGACTGAGAGTCGGTGAGTGAGGGGGACTGAGAGTCGGTGAGTGAGGGGGACAGAGAGTCGGTGAGTGAGGGGGGACAGAGCGTCGGTGAGTGAGAGGGGACTGAGAGTCGGTGAGTGAGGGGGGACTGAGAGTTGGTGAGTGAGGGGGACTGAGAGTCGGTGAGTGAGGTGGGACTGAGAGTCGGGGAGTGAGTTGGGACTGAGAGTTGGTGAGTGAGGGGGCTGAGTGTCGGTGAGTGAGGGGGGACTGAGAGTCAGTGAGTGTCGGGGGACTGAGAGTCGGTGAGTGAGGGGGGACTGAGAGTCGGTGAGTGTTGGGGGACTGAGAGTCAGTGAGTGAGGGTGACTGAAAGTCGGTGAGTGAGGGGAAACTGAGAGTCGGTGAGTGAGGGGCGACTGAGAGTCGGTGAGTGAGGGGGACTGAGAGTCGATGAGTGATGGGGACTGAGAGTCGGTGAGTGAGGGGGGTCTGAGAGTCCGTGAGTGAGGGGGGACTGAGAGTCGGTGAGTGAGGGGCGACTGAGAGTCGGTGAGTGAGGGGGACTGAGAGTTGGTGAGTGAGAGTGGACTGAGAGTCGGTGAGTGAGGGGGGACAGAGAGTCGGGGAGTGAGGGGGACTGAGAGTCGATGAGTGAGGGGGGACAGAGAGTCGGTGAGTGAGGGGGGTCTGAGAGTCCGTGAGTGAGGGGGGACTGAGAGTCGGTGAGTGAGGTGGACTGAGAGTCGGTGAGTGAGGGGGGACTGAGAGTCGGTGAGTGAGGGGGACTGAGAGTCAGATAGTTAGGGGGACTGAGAGTTGGTGAGTGAGGGTGGACTGAGTGTCGGTGAGTGAGGGGGAACTGAGAGTCGGTGAGAGACGGGGGACTGAGATTCGGGGAGTGAGTTGGGACTGAGATTTGGTGAGTGAGGGGGCTGAGTGTCGGTGAATGAGGGGGGACTGAGAGTCAGTGAGTGTCGGGGGACTGAGAGTCGGTGAGTGAGAGGGGACTGACAGTGGTTGAGTGAGGGGGACTGAGAGTCGGTGAGTGAGGGGGGACTGAGAGTCTGTGAGTGAGGGTGACTGAGAGTTGGTGAGTGAGGGGAAACTGAGAGTCAATTAGTGAGGGGGGACAGAGAGCCGGTGGATGAGGGGGGACTGAGAGTGGGTGAGTGAGGTGGGACTGAGAGTCAATGAGTGAGAGGGGACAGAGAGCCGGTGAGTGAGGGGGGACTGAGAGTCGGTGAGTGAGGGGGGACTGAGAGTCGGTGGGTGAGGGTGCCTGAGAGTCGGTGAGTGAGGGGAAACTGAGAGTCGGTGAGTGAGGGGGGACTGAGAGCCGGTGAGTGAGGGGGACTGAGAGTCCGTGAGTGAGGGGGGACTGAGAGTCGGTGAGTGAGGTGGACTGAGAGTCGGTGAGTGAGGGGGGACTGAGAGTCGGTGAGTGAGGGGGACTGAGAGTCAGTGAGTTAGGGGGACTGAGAGTTGGTGAGTGAGGGGGGACTGAGAGTCGGTGAGTGAGGGGGGACTGAGAGTCGGGGAGTGAGGGTGGACTGAGAGTCGACAGGTGAGGGGGGAACGGAGTGTCGGTATATGAGGTGGGATTGAGAATCGTTGGGTGAGGGTGGGACTGGAGTCGGTGAGTGAGGGAGACTGAGAGCCTGTGAGTCTGGGGGACTGAGAGTCGGTGAGTGAGGTGGGACTGAGAGTCGGGGAGTGAGTTGGGACTGAGAGTCGGTGAGTGAGGGGGACTGAGTGTCGGTGAGTGAGGGGGGACTGAGAGTCAGTGAGTGAGGGGGACTGAGAGTCGGTGAGTGAGGGGGGACTGAGAGTCGGTGAGTGAGGGGGGACTGAGTGTCGGTGAGTGAGGGGGACTGAGAGTCGGTGAGTGAGGGGGACTGAGAGTCATATAGTTAGGGGACTGCAGAGTTGGTGAGTGAGGGGGAACTGAGAGTCGGTGAGTGAGGGGGAACTGAGATTTGGTGAGTGAGGGGGGACTGAGAGTCGGTGAGTGAGGGGGGACTGACAGTCGGTGAGTGAGGGGGACTGAGAGTCAGTGAGGGGGACTGAGAGTCGATGAGTGAGGGGGGACTGAGAGTCGGTGAGTGAGGTGGGACTGAGAGTCGGGGAGTGAGTTGGGACTGAGAGTTGGTGAGTGAGGGGGCTGAGTGTCGGTGAGTGAGGGGGGACTGAGAGTCAGTGAGTGTCGGGGGACTGAGAGTCGGTGAGTGTTGGGGGACTGAGAGTCGGTGAGTGAGGGTGACTGAAAGTCGGTGAGTGAGGGGAAACTGAGAGTCGGTGAGTGAGGGGCGACTGAGAGTCGGTGAGTGAGGGGGATGAGAGTCGATGAGTGATGGGGACTGAGAGTCGGTGAGTGAGGGGGGTCTGAGAGTCCGTGAGTGAGGGGGGACTGAGAGTCGGTGAATGAGGGGCGACTGAGAGTCGGTGAGTGAGGGGGACTGAGAGTTGGTGAGTGAGAGTGGACTGAGAGTCGGTGAGTGAGGGGGACAGAGAGTCGGAGTGAGGGGGACTGAGAGTCGATGAGTGAGGGGGGACAGAGAGTCGGTGAGTGAGGGGGGTCTGAGTGTCCGTGAGTGAGGGGGGACTGAGAGTCGGTGAGTGAGGGGACTGAGAGTCGGTGAGTGAGGGGGACTGAGAGTCGGTGAGTGAGGGGGGACTGAGAGTCAGATAGTTAGGGGGACTGAGAGTTGGTGAGTGAGGTGGACTGAGAGTTGGTGAGTGAGGGTGAGGACTGAGGGTGTCACTGGTGAGGTGAGTGAGGGGGGGGAACTGAGAGTCGGTGAAGACGGGGACTGAGATTCGGGGAGTGAGTTGGGACTGAGATTTGGTGAGTGAGGGGGCTGAGTGTCGGTGAATGAGGGGGGACTGAGAGTCAGTGAGTGTCGGGGGACTGAGAGTCGGTGAGTGAGAGGGGACTGACAGTGGTTGAGTGAGGGGGACTGAGAGTCGGTGAGTGTGGGGGGACTGAGAGTCTGTGAGTGAGGGTGACTGAGAGTTGGTGAGTGAGGGGAAACTGAGAGTCAATTAGTGAGGGGGGACAGAGAGCCGGTGAGTGAGGGGGACTGAGAGTCCGTGAGTGAGGGGGACTGAGAGTGGGTGAGTGAGGTGGACTGAGAGTCGGTGAGTGAGGGGGGACTGAGAGTCGGTGAGTGAGGGTGGACTGAGAGTCGGTGAGTGAGGGGGGACTGAGAGACGGTGAGTGAGGGGGACTGAGAGTCGGTGAGTGAGGGGGACTGAGAGTCAGTGAGTTAGGGGGACTGAGAGTTGGTGAGTGAGGGGGGACTGAGAGTCGGTGAGAGAGGGGGGACTGAGAGTCGATGAGAGAGGGGGGACTGAGAGTCGGGGAGTGAGGGTGGACTGAGAGTCGACAGGTGAGGGGGGAACGGAGTGTCGGTATATGAGGTGGGATTGAGAATCGTTGGGTGAGGGTGGGACTGGAGTCGGTGAGTGAGGTGGGACTGAGAGCCTGTGAGTCTGGTGGACTGAGAGTCGGTGAGAGAGGTGGGACTGAGAGTCGGGGAGTGAGTTGGGACTGAGAGTTGGTGAGTGAGGGGGGACTGAGAGTCAGTGAGTGTCGGGGGACTGAGAGTCGGTGAGTGAGGGGGGACTGAGAGTCAGTGAGTGTCGGGGGACTGGGAGTCGGTGAGTGAGGGGGGACTGAGAGTTGGTGAGTGAGGGGGGAACTGAGAGTCGGTGAGTGAGGGGGAACTGAGATTTGGTGAGTGAGGGGGCTGAGTGTCGGTGAGTGAGGGGGGACTGACAGTCGGTGAGTGAGGGGGACTGAGAGTCAGTGAGGGGGACTGAGAGTCGGTGAGTGAGGGGGGACTGAGAGTCGGTGAGTGAGGGGGACTGAGAGTCAGTGAGTGAGGGGGGACTGAGAGTCGGTGAGTGAGGGGGACTGAGAGTCGGTGAGTGAGGGGGACTGAGAGTCGGTGAGTGAGGGGGACTGAGAGTCGGTGAGTGAGGGGGACTGAGAGTCAGGTGAGTGAGGGGGGACTGAGAGTCGGTGAGTGAGGGGGGACTGAGAGTCGGTGAGTGAGGGGGGACTGAGAGTCGGTGAGTGAGGGGGACTGAGAGTCGGTGAGTGAGGGGGACTGAGAGTCGTGAGGTGAGGGGGGACTGAGTGTCGGTGAGTGAGGGTGGACTGAGAGTCGGTGAGTGAGGGGGGACTGAGAGTCGGTGAGTGAGGGTGGACTGAGAGTCGGTGAGTGAGGGGGGACTGAGAGTCGGTGAGTGAGGGGGACTGAGAGTCGGTGAGTGAGGGGGGACTGAGAGTCGGTGAGTGAGGGGGACTGAGAGTCTGTGAGTGAGGGGGACTGAGAGTCGGTGAGTGAGGGGGACTGAGATCGGTGAGTGAGGGGTGACTGAGAGTCGGTGAGTGAGGGGGGACTGAGAGTCGTGAGTGAGGGGGGACTGAGAGTCGGTGAGTGAGGGGGGACTGAGAGTCGGTGAGTGAGGGGGGACTGAGAGTCGGTGAGTGAGGGGGACTGAGAGTCGGTGAGTGAGGGGGGACTGAGAGTCGGTGAGTGAGGGGGGACTGAGAGTCGGTGAGTGAGGGGGGACTGAGAGTCGGTGAGTGAGGGGGACTGAGAGTCGTGAGTGAGGGGGGACTGAGAGTCGGTGAGTGAGGGGGGACTGAGAGTCGGTGAGTGAGGGGGACTGAGAGTCGTGAGTGAGGGGGGACTGAGAGTCGGTGAGTGAGGGGGGACTGAGAGTCGGTGAGTGAGGGGGGACTGAGAGTCGGTGAGTGAGGGGGACTGAGAGTCGTGAGTGAGGGGGGACTGAGAGTCGGTGAGTGAGGGGGGACTGAGAGTCGGTGAGTGAGGGGGGACTGAGAGTCGGTGAGTGAGGGGGGACTGAGAGTCGGTGAGTGAGGGGGACTGAGAGTCGGTGAGTGAGGGGGGACTGAGAGTCGGTGAGTGAGGGGGGACTGAGAGTCGGTGAGTGAGGGGGGACTGAGAGTCGGTGAGTGAGGGGGGACTGAGAGTCGGTGAGTGAGGGGGGACTGAGAGTCGGTGAGTGAGGGGGGACTGAGAGTCGGTGAGTGAGGGGGGACTGAGAGTCGGTGAGTGAGGGGGGACTGAGAGTCGGTGAGTGAGGGGGGACTGAGAGTCGGTGAGTGAGGGGGGACTGAGAGTCGGTGAGTGAGGGGGGACTGAGAGTCGGTGAGTGAGGGGGGACTGAGAGTCGGTGAGTGAGGGGGACTGAGAGTCGGTGAGTGAGGGGGGACTGAGAGTCGGTGAGTGAGGGGGACGAGAGTCGGTGAGTGAGGGGGGACTGAGAGTCGTGAGTGAGGGGGGACTGAGAGTCGGTGAGTGAGGGGGACTGAGAGTCGGTGAGTGAGGGGGACTGAGAGTCGGTGAGTGAGGGGGGACTGAGAGTCGGTGAGTGAGGGGGGACTGAGAGTCGGTGAGTGAGGGGGACTGAGGTCGGTGAGTGAGGGGAACTGAGAGTCGGTGAGTGAGGGGGGACTGAGAGTCGGTGAGTGAGGGGGACTGAGAGTCGGTGAGTGAGGGGGGACTGAGAGTCGGTGAGTGAGGGGGACTGAGAGTCGGTGAGTGAGGGGGACTGAGAGTCGGTGAGTGAGGGGGACTGAGAGTCGGTGAGTGAGGGGGGACTGAGAGTCGGTGAGTGAGGGGGACTGAGAGTCGGTGAGTGAGGGGGACTGAGAGTCGGTGAGTGAGGGGGACTGAGAGTCGGTGAGTGAGGGGGGACTGAGATTGAGTGAGTGAGGGGGGACTGAGAGTCGGTGAGTGAGGGGGGACTGAGAGTCGGTGAGTGAGGGGGAGCTGAGAGTCGGTGAGTGAGGGGGACTGAGAGTCGGTGAGTGAGGGGGACTGAGAGTCGGTGAGTGAGGGGGACTGAGAGTCAGGTGAGTGAGGGGGGACTGAGAGTCGGTGAGTGAGGGGTGACTGAGAGTCGGTGAGTGAGGGGGGACTGAGAGTCGGTGAGTGAGGGGGGACTGAGAGTCGGTGAGTGAGGGGGGACTGAGAGTCGGTGAGTGAGGGGGGACTGAGAGTCGGTGAGTGAGGGGGACTGAGAGTCGGTGAGTGAGGGGGACTGAGAGTCGGTGAGTGAGGGGGACTGAGAGTCGGTGAGTGAGGGGGGACTGAGAGTGGGTGAGTGAGGGGGGACTGAGAGTCGGTGAGTGAGGGGGACTGAGAGTCGGTGAGTGAGGGGGGACTGAGAGTCGGTGAGTGAGGGGGGACTGAGAGTCGGTGAGTGAGGGGGACTGAGAGTCGGTGAGTGAGGGGGGACTGAGAGTCGGTGAGTGAGGGGGGACTGAGAGTCGGTGAGTGAGGGGGGACTGAGAGTCGGTGAGTGAGGGGGGACTGAGAGTCGGTGAGTGAGGGGGGACTGAGAGTCGGTGAGTGAGGGGGGTCTGAGAGTTCGTGAGTGAGGGGGGACTGAGAGTCGGTGAGTGAGGGGGAATCAGAGTCGGGGAGTGAGGGGGGAGTGAGAGTTGGTGATTGAGGGGGACTGAGAGTCGTTCACTGACAGTGGGACTGAGAGCCTGTGAGTGAGGGGCGACTGAGAGTCGGGAAGTGAGGGGGGACTGAGAGTCGGTGAGTGAGGGGGGAACGGAGTGTCGGTATATCAGGTGGGATTGAGAATCGCTGAGTGAGGGTGGGACTGGAGTCGGTGAGTGAGGGGAGACTGAGAGCCTGTGAGTCAGGGGGACTGAGATTCGGTGAGTGTCGGGGGACTGAGAGTCGGTGAGTGAGGGGGGACTGAGTGTCGGCGAGTGAGGGGGGACTGAGAGTCGGTGAGTGAGGTGAGGCTGAGAGACAGTGAGTGAGGGTGACTGAGAGTCGGTGAGTGAGGGGAAACTGAGAGTCGGTGAGTGAGGGGGGACTGAGAGTGGGTGAGTGAGGGGAAACTGAGAGTGGGTGAGTGTGGGGCGACTGAGAGTCGGTGAGTGAGGGGGACTGAGAGTCGATGAGTGAGGGCGGACAGAGAGCCGGTGAGTGAGGGGGGACTGAGAGTTGGTGAGTGAGAGGGGACTGAGAGTCGGTGAGTGAGGGGGGACTGTGAGTCTTTTAGTGAGGGGGACTGAGAGTCGGTGAGTGAGGGGGACTGAGAGTCAGTGAGGGGGACTGAGAGTCGGTGAGTGAGGGGGACTGAGAGTCTTTGAGTGAGGGGGACTGAGATTTGGTGAGTGAGGGGAGAGTGAGAATCGGTGAGTGAGGTTGTGACTGAGAGTCAGTGAGTGAGGGGGGACTGAGAGTCAGTGAGTGAGGGTGACTGAGAGTCGGTGAGTGAGGGGAAACTGAGAGTCGGTGAGTGAGGGGGGACTGAGAGTGGGTGAGTGAGGCGAAACTGAGAGTGGGTGAGTGAGGGGCGACTGAGAGTCGGTGAGTGAGGGGGACTGAGAGTTGGTGAGTGAGAGGGGACTGAGAGTCGGTGAGTGAGGGGGGACTGTGAGTCTTTTAGTGAGGGGGACTGAGAGTCGGTGAGTGTGGGGGACTAAGAGTCTTTTAGTGAGGGGGACTGAGAGTCGGTGAGTGAGGGGGACTGAGAGTCTTTGAGTGAGTGGGACTGAGAGTCGGTGAGTGAGGGGGACTGAGAGTCTTTGAGTGATGGGGGACTGAGAGTCAGTGAATGAGGGGGGACTGAGAGTCGGTGAGTGAGTGGTGACTGAGTGTCGATGAAGAGCGTGGAACTGAGAGTCGGTGACTGAGTGGGGACTGAGAGTTGGTGAGTGAGAGGGGACTGAGAGTCGGTGAGTGAGGGGGGACTGAGAGTCTTTTAGTGAGGGGGACTGAGAGTCGGTGAGTGAGAGGGACTGAGACTCTTTTAGTGAGGGGGACTGGAGTCGGTGAGTGAGGGGGACTGAGAGTCTTTGTGTGAGGGGGACTGAGAGTCGGTGAGTGAGGGGGGACTGAGAGTCGGTGAGTGAGGGGGGACTGAGAGTCGGTGAGTGAGGGGGGACTGAGAGTCGGTGAGTGAGGGGGGACTGAGAGTCGGTGAGTAGGGGGGACTGAGAGTCGGTGAGTGAGGGGGACTGAGTGTCGGTGAGGAGGGTGGACTGAGAGTCGTGCTGTGAGGGGGGACTGAGAGTCCGGTGAGTGAGGGTGGACTGAGAGTCGGTGAGTGAGGGGGGACTGAGAGTCGGTGAGTGAGGGGGGACTGAGAGTCGGTGAGTGAGGGGGGACTGAGAGTCGGTGAGTGAGGGGGACTGAGAGTCGGTGAGTGAGGGGGGACTGAGAGTCGGTGAGTGAGGGGGGACTGAGAGTCGGTGAGTGAGGGGGACTGAGAGTCGGTGAGTGAGGGGGACTGAGAGTCGGTGAGTGAGGGGGACTGAGAGTCGGTGAGTGAGGGGGGACTGAGAGTCGGTGAGTGAGGGGGGACTGAGAGTGGGTGAGTGAGGGGGACTGAGAGTCGGTGAGTGAGGGGGACTGAGAGTCGGTGAGTGAGGTGGTACTGAGATTCGGTGAGTAAGGGGGTCCTGAGAATTGGTGAGTGAGGTGGTACTGAGAGTCGGTGAATGAGGTGGGACTGAGAGTCGGTGAATGAGGGCGTGTCTGAGAGTCGGTGAGTGAGGGGGGACTGAGAGTCAGTGAATGAGGGGGGACTGAGAGTCGGTGAGTGAGTGGTGACTGAGTGTCGATGAAGAGCGTGGAACTGAGAGTCGGTGACTGAGTGGGGACTGAGAGTTGGTGAGTGAGAGGGGACTGAGAGTCGGTGAGTGAGGGGGGACTGAGAGTCTTTTAGTGAGGGGGACTGAGAGTCGGTGAGTGAGGGGGACTGAGAGTCTTTGTGTGAGGGGGACTGAGATTCGGTGAGTGAGGGGAGAGTGAGAATCGGTGAGTGAGGGTGTGACTGAGAGTCAGTGAGTGAGGGGGGACTGAGAGTCAGTGAATGAGGGGGGACTGAGAGTCAGTGAATGAGGGGGGACTGAGAGTCGGTGAGTGAGGGGGGACAGAGAGTCGGTGAGTGAGGGGGTCAGAGTGTCGGTGAGTGAGGGGTGACTGAGAGTCGGTGAGTAAGGGGGTCCTGAGATTCGGTGAGTGAGGTGGGACTGAGAGTCGGTGAGTGAGGTGGGACTGAGAGTTGGTGAGTGAGGTGGGACTGAGAGTCCGTGAGTGAGGGGAAAGTGAGAGTCGGTGAGTGAGGGGGTGACTGAGAGTCAGTGAGTGAGGGGGAATGAGAGTCGGTGAGTGAGGGGGGACTGGGAGTGGGTGAGTGAGGGGGACTGAGAGTCGGTGAGTGAGGTGGTACTGAGATTCGGTGAGTAAGGGGGTCCTGAGAATTGGTGAGTGAGGTGGTACTGAGTGTCGGTGAATGAGGTGGGACTGAGAGTCGGTGAATGAGGGCGTGTCTGAGAGTCGGTGAGTGAGGGGGACTGAGAGTCGGTGAGTGAGGGGGACTGAGAGTCAGTGAGTGAGGTGGTACTGAGATTCGGTGAGTAAGGGGGTCCTGAGAATTGGTGAGTGAGGTGGTACTGAGAGTCGGTGAATGAGGTGGGACTGAGAGTCGGTGAATGAGGGCGTGTCTGAGAGTCGGTGAGTGAGGGGGGACTGAGAGTCGGTGAGTGAGGGGGGTCTGAGAGTCGGTGAGTGAGGTGGGACTGAGAGTTGGTGAGTGAGGTGGGACTGAGAGTCCGTGAGTGAGGGGAAAGTGAGAGTCGGTGAGTGAGGGCGTGTCTGAGAGTCGGTGAGTGAGGGGGTCCTGAGATTCGGTGAGTGAGGTGGGACTGAGAGTCGGTGAGTGAGGTGGGACTGAGAGTCCGTGAGTGAGGGGGGACTGAGTGTCAGTGAGTGAGGGGGGACTGAGAGTTGGTGAGTGAGGGGGGACTGAGTGTCAGTGAGTGAGGGGGGACTGAGAGTTGGTGAGTGAGGTGGGACTGAGAGTCCGTGAGTGAGGGGAAAGTGAGAGTCGGTGAGTGAGGGGGTGACTGAGAGTCAGTGAGTGAGGGGGGACTGAGAGTCGGTGAGTGAGGGGGGACTGGGAGTGGGTGAGTGAGGGGGACTGAGAGTCGGTGAGTGAGGGGGACTGAGAGTCGGTGAGTGAGGTGGTACTGAGATTCGGTGAGTAAGGGGGTCCTGAGAATTGGTGAGTGAGGTGGTACTGAGAGTCGGTGAATGAGGTGGGACTGAGAGTCGGTGAATGAGGGCGTGTCTGAGAGTCGGTGAGTGAGGGGGGACTGAGAGTCGGTGAGTGAGGGGGGACTGAGAGTCAGTGAGTGAGGTGGTACTGAGATTCGGTGAGTAAGGGGGTCCTGAGAATTGGTGAGTGAGGTGGTACTGAGAGTCGGTGAATGAGGGCGTGTCTGAGAGTCGGTGAATGAGGGCGTGTCTGAGAGTCGGTGAATGAGGGCGTGTCTGAGAGTCGGTGAGTGAGGGGGGACTGAGAGTCGGTGAGTGAGGGGGTACTGAAATTCGGTGAGTGATGTGGGACTGAGCTTCAGAGAGTGAAAGGGGACTGAAAGTCGGAGAGTGAGGTGAGACTGAGATTCGGTGAGTAAGCATCTTGTCTTCGGGAGCAAAACAGTTCTTTAGACACATTAATATTATTTTCAGTACAAAAGATACATGCTGTTTTGAATCAATGTGATTTCCACGTGGTTATTCGGTCTGTCTCATTGTCTGTGAAATGCTTTGGGAAGTGATGAGTTCGTGAAAGGCACTCTATAAATGCAAGTCTTTCATTGTTTTGATATTGCCTTTATTCAATCCCCAATCCAGACTTTTAAGATCGCATCACACATTCGGAGTGGCTGCAGGGCATTCTGGAGAGGGAGGGTTAACAGCCAGTTGTCGTGGTGCATATAGGTATCAAAGATATAGGTAAAAACCGGGATGAGGTCCTAAAAGCTGAATATAGGGAGTTAGGAGGTAAATAAAAATATAGGACCTCAAATGTAGTAATCTCAGGATTGCTGCCAGTGCCACGTGCTAGTCAGAGTAGAAATAGAAGGATATTTCAGATGAATACGTGGCTAGAGGAATGGTGCAAGGGGGAGGGATTCAAATTCCTGGGACATTGGAACCGGTTCTGGGGGAGGTGGGACCAGTACAAACTGGACGGTTTGCACCTGGGCAGGACCGCGACTGATGTCTAAGGGGGAGTGTTTGCTAGTGCTGTTGGGGAGGGTTTAAACTAAAATGGCAGGGGGTTGGGAACCTGCGCAGGGAGACAGAGGAAAGAGAAGCAAGGATCGAAACAAAAGACAGGAAGGAGAAAAGCAAAAGTGGCAGTCAGTGAAATCAAGGGTGTAAATCAAACATGGCCACAGTAAATAATAATTCTAAAAGGTCTAAGAGCGTTACAAAAAACAAGCCTGAAGGCTTTGTGTCTTAATGCGAGGAGCATTCGTAATAAAGTGGATGATTTAGCTGTGCAAATAGATGTAAACGGATATGATATAATTGGGATTATGGAGACATGGCTCCAGGGTGACCAAGGCTGGGAATTCAACATCCAGGGGTATTCAATATTCAGGAAAGACAGGCAAAAAGGAAAAGGAGGTGGGGTAGCATTGCTGGTTAAAGAGGAGATTAACACAATAGTAAGGAAGGATATTAGCTCTGATGATGTGGAATCTGTATGGGTGGAGCTGAGAAATACCAAGGGGCAGAAAACGTTAGTGGGAGTTGTATACAGACCCCCAAACAGTAATGCTGAGGTTGGGGATGGCATTAAACGGGAAATTAGAGACGCGTGCAATAAGGGCACAGCAGTTATCATGGGTGACTGTAATCTACATATAGATTGGGCTAACCAAATTAGTAACAATACTGTGGAGGAGGAATTCCTAGAGTGTATACGGGATGGTTTCGTGGACCAATATGTCGAGGAACCAACTAGAGATCAGACCATCTTAGACTGGGTAGTAAGTAATGAGAAAGGATTAATTAGCAATCTTGTTGTGCGAGGCCCCTTGGGTAGGAGCGATCATAATATGATAGAATTCTTCATTAAGATGGAGAGTGAAGTAGTTGACTCAGAGACTAGGGTCCTGAATTTAAATAAAGGAAACTACGATGGTATGATGTGCGAATTGGCTAGGATGGGTTGGGGAACATTACTTAAAGGGTTGACGGTGGATAGGAAATGACAAACATTTAAAGATCGCATGGATGAAGTACAGAATTTGTTCATTCCTGTTTGGCATAAAAATAAAACAAAAAAGGTGACTCAACCGTGGCTAACAAGGGAAATTAGGGATAGCATAAGATCCAAGGAGAGGACATATAAATTGGCCAGAAAAAGCAGCAACCCTGAGGATTGGGAGCAGTTTAGGATTCAGCAAAGGAGGACAAAGGGATTAATTAAGAGGGGGAAAATAGAGTATGAGAGTAAGCTTCCAGCGAACATAAAAACTGACTGTAAAAGCTTCTATAGATATGTGAAGAGAAAAAGATTGGTGAAGTCAAGCGTAGGTCCCTTGCAGTCAGAATTAGGGTAATTTATAATGGGGAACAAAGAAATGGCAGACCAATTAAATACATACTTTGGTTCTGTCTTCACAAAGGAGGACACAAATAACCTCCCAGAGATGTCGGGGAACATAGGGTCTAATGAGAGGGAAGAACTGAATGAAATCAGTATATGTAGGGAAATGGTGTTAGGGAAATTGACGGGATTGAAGGCCGATAAATCCCCAGGGCCTGATAATCTACATCCTAGGGTACTTAAGGAAGTGGCCCTAGAAATAATAGATACATTGCTGTTCATCTTCCAAAATTCTATAGACTCTGGAACAGTTCCCATGGATTGGAGGGTAGCTAATGTAACCCCACTATTTACAAAAAGTGGGAGAGAGAAAACGAGGAATTATAGACCGGTAAGCCTGACATCGGTAGTGGGGAAAATGCTAGAGTCCATTATAAAAGATGTAATAGCAAAGCACTCGGAAAACAGTGACAGGATCGGACAAAGTCAACATGGATTTACAAAAGATAAATCATGATTGACTAATCTACTGGAATTTTTTGAGGATGTAACTGGTAGAATTGATAAGGGAGAACCAGTGGATGTGGTGTATTTGGACTTTCAGAAGGCTTTCGATAAGGTCCCGCATAAGAGATTAGCGTGCAAAGTTAAAGCACATGGGATTGGGGGTAAGGTACTGACTTGGATAGACAACTGGTTGGCAGAGAAGAAGCAAAGAGTTGGAATAAATGGGTCTTTTTCCGAGTGGCAGGCAGTGACTAATGGGGTACCGCAGGGATCGGTGCTAGGACCCCAGTTATTCACAATATATATTAATGATGTAGACGAGGGAACTAGATGTAATATCTCCAAGTTTGCAGATGACACAAAGCTGGGTGGGCGTGTGTGTTGTGAGGAGGATGCAGAGAAACTCCAGTGTGATTTGGATAAGTTGGGTGATTGGGCAGATGCATGGCAGATGCAGTATAATGTGGCTAAATGCGAGGTTATCCACTTTGGTGGCAAAAACAGGAAGGCAGGTTATTATCTGAACGGCAATAGATTGGGAAAAGGGGAAGTGCATCGAGACCTGGGAGTCCTTGTGCACCATTCGTTGAAGGTAAGCATGCAGGTGCAGCAGGCGGTTAAGAAGGCAAATGGTATGTCGGCCTTCATAGCGAGAGGATTCGAGTACAGAAGCAAGGATGTCTTGCTGCAGTTGTACAGGGCCTTGGTGAGTCCATACCTTGAGTATTGTGTGCAGTTTTGGTCGCCTTATCTGAGGAAGGATGTTCTTGCCATGGAGGGTGTGCAGCGAAGATTCACCAGACTGATACCTGGGATGGCAGGAATGACGTATGAAGAGAGATTGGGACGATTGGGCTTGTATTCGCTAGAGTTTAGAAGAATGAGAGGGGATCTCATTGAAACTTATAAAATTCTAACAGGACTAGACAGACTAGATGCAGGAAGGATGTTCCCGATGGCCGGGGTGTCCAGAACCAGGGGTCACAGTCTAAGGATAAGGGGTAAGCCATTTAGGACTGAGATGAGGAGGAATTTCTTCACCCAGAGAGTGGTGAACCTGTGGAATTCTCTACCACAGAAGGCAGTTGAGGCCAATTCATTAAATATATTCAAGAAGGAGTTAGATATATTTGTTAAGGCTAAAGGGATCAAGAGATATGGGGAGAAAGCAGGGACAGGGTACTGAATTTGGATGATCAGCCAGGATCTCATTAAATGGCAGAGCAGGCTCGAGGGGCCGAATGGCCTACTCCTGCTCCTATCTTCTACATTTCTATGTTCCTATGTTATATTGTGCGTGGAGGAGGGTGAAGGAAAGAGAGAAAGAGATATTGCTAAAATGTCACACAACTATTAATAGAATTAGAAAATATGCGGAATTGAGATCATTTATTTCAATGATTTCACGAACTTAATAATTAGATCAAAGGGACACTTAATCACATTCATCAGCTGCCCTCTGAATTTATTCTGCGCTGCTGCATAAATAAATGTGTTTGTGCAGGAACTCAAACTCTGAAGCATAAACCCAGTTTCTTGCATGATGGTGAGAGGGTTATCCGACGCTGTTGTCATAAACTGAAAGTCTATCACTTCTGTACAGATATCATATGTAACACTTACCAACCATAACAGGATAAAACTGCCTGAGATGGCGAGCAGTAAAATTATCGACTTTCTCCGACTCTCCATCTCAGGATCTTTGTGATTCTCAGTATTGTTACTGCCCCTGAGTCCCCTCCTCACTCTACTGGCCGCTAGAATGTGCCTGATGGTCAGAGCATTGAGCAACAAAATCAAAACAAATGGAGCGAGTGGGGTTAAAACAAGGTCAAACCAGGTGAATGCCGTCCACACGGGTGAGGTATAGAAGCTTGGTTTTACATCACAGAACCACGGTTCATTGTCAATTATTTCCTGACTTTCAAATGTAAAGTATATTGGAATATTTTCTACAAAAAGTTATCCCACACACTGTTGCTATAACGAGGGCCGCTGTTTTTTCGGTGCAATATTTGACTCTCAGCTTCTGGTAACAAATGGCCACAAATCGATCCAAGGTGAAAGAGACTGTTAACCAGACGGAACAATCAATGGCAACAAAACCCAGGGCGATGCTGAGACTGCAGACAGGAGTGTAGTTCAGGAATGTGTTTGTGAAATAAATATTATTCATCTCATACAGTATCACATTAGCAATGATGAACATGAAGTCCGCCGCTGCCATGGCAACCAGGTAACGAGTTATGCATCTTGAGAGGCCGCACTTTCCTCGGGAGAGAATCACAATTGTCATTAAATTAGCTGCAAGAAAGCGGGAAAAGGTGAAAATGAGCGATTTTCACAACAAAAGGATTATCATTGTTTAAAAATGAATTGAAATATTGCGAATTTTACTTGCTTTCACTCAACTCTTTCTGTCTGTGTGTTAACTCAGTGATTAATTCCAGAGCAAAACAATTCTTTATCCAGACACATTAATATATTCCCTCCAAGACACACAACGTGCTGTTATGGATCAGAGTGATTTCCTGGACTTTATCAATCTCTATCTGTTTCGTTACAAAGGTCGCTTCACACAATATTGTAGTAAATACAGACAATGTGGAGCAACATCCACACATTCCCTGCGGCTTTACTCTAAATTACTTTAATGAGAATGTGCACCGCACACACAGACCTGGCGCATTTATTACACATAACCTGAGGGATACATTGCACCGTCCAGTTGTGTGACAATAGGACTCACAGTGTGACACTTCACACAGCGGGTGAGGAGACAGATGGAATTCATTAGAAAGGTGTTGCCCCGGTACATGCCCTGTGAGTAATGGTGTTGGTCAGGTGGCTCTGTGCAACGTTGTGTGAAGGCACAATGTAAAAAGAAAGAATTTCACACCGGACTCTCAAACAGTTACAAACAGCTGAAATTCACCGCGTTAAAACAGTTTGGCACCTGGGTGACTGGACATACTGGATGTGTGTCCGTAAACTACCAATTCAAAGTAATGACTGGAAACACGCATATTACAATAGAACATCAAATGTTTTAATCGCCCGATTGACAAGTAGATTACTTATAATGGCCGAGAAGTATTGCAACGAGACGTCATCCCGTGGAAGGTTGACTGGCTCCTTGTAACCTGGAGACAGATATTTAGAATAGATCAGTAGTGCCCAGGAACAGGTGTTTAATAGTTTACTGACGGAGCCAGAGACAGGAGCAGTCTAGGCCAAGGGTCATGATGTGGAGATGCCGGCGTTGGACTGGGGTGGACAAAAATGAGAAGTCGCACAACACCAGGTTATAGTCCAACAGATTTATTTAATTTTACAAGCTTTCGGAGCTGTCGCTCCTTCGTCAGGTAAGTTAGCAATGAGAGAATCTCCCAGAATTCACAATTTAAACCCAGACAAAATCTATTCACATTATTCGCTACAACAAAGAGCACAGCCAAGACAATGAGATGTGTCCCAGGGGGTCCAACGTGTCAAACCACCTGCTGGCTGCATATCCTGTCAATTTGTGTTCTTGTGTTAGCCTTTTTAAAAAAAAAACCAAAAAAAAAAAAAACCAAAAAAAAACACCTGGGAAGACCGGCCATGATGTCAAGTCATGTTCTGTATCGTGACATGAACCCGATATCGCGATTGAGGCCATCCTCATGAGTGCGGAACTTGGCTATCAGTTTCTGCTCTATGATTTTGCGCTGTCGTGTATCTCGAAGGCCGCCTTGGAGAACGCTTACCCGCAGATCCGAGGCTGAATGCCCCTGGCTGCTGAAGTGTTCCCCGACTGGGAGGCAACCCTCCTGCCTGGCGATTGTTGCGCGGTGTCCGTTCATACGTTGTCTCAGTGTCTGCATGGTCTCGCCGATGTACCATGCTCTGGAGCATCCTTTACTGCAACGTATCAGGTAGACAACGTTGGCCGAGTCACATGAGTATGTACCGTGTACCTGGTGGGTAGTGTCCTCACGTGTAATGATGGTATCTGTGTCCATGATTTGGCATGTCTTGCAGAGGTTGCCGTGGCAGGGTTGTGTGGTGTCTTGGTTGCTGTTCTCCTGAAAGATGGGTAATCTGCTGCGAACGATGGTACTTTTGAGGTTAGGCGGCTGCTTGAAGGCGAGTAGTGGAGGCGTGGGGATGGCCTTAGCAAGGTGTTCGTCGTCATCGATGACATGTTGAAGGCTGCGAAGAACATGGCGTAGTTTTTCCGCTCCGGGGAAGTACTGGACGACGTAGGGTACTCTGTTGGTTGTGTCCCGTGTTCGTCTTCTGAGGAGGTCTATGCGGTTTTTCGCTGTGGCCCGTCGGAACTGTCGATCGACGAGTCGAGCGTCATATCCCGTTCTTACGAGAGCGTCTTTCAGTGTCCGTAGGTGTCCATCGCGTTCCTCCTCGTCTGAGCAGATCCTGTGTATTCGCAGGGCTTGTCCATAGGGGATGGCTTCTTTAACGTGGTTAGGGTAGAAGCTGGAGAAGTGGAGCATCGTGAGGTTGTCCGTGGGCTTGCGGTAGAGTGAAGTGCTGAGGCGTCCGTCTTTGATGGAGATTCGTGTGTCCAAGAATGAAACCGATTCTGAGGAGTAGTCCATGGTGAGTTTGATGGTGGGATGGAACCTGTTGATGCTATCGTGTAGTCCTTTCAGTGATCCTTCGCCGTGACGATACAGAACGTGACTGGACATCATGGCCGGTCTTCCCAGGTGTTTTTTTTTGGTTTTTTTTTTTTGTTTTTTTTTTTAAAAAGGCTAACACAAGAACACAAATTGACAGGATATGCAGCCAGCAGGTGGTTTGACACGTTGGACCCCCTGGGACACATCTCATTGTCTTGGCTGTGCTCTTTGTTGTAGCGAATAATGTGAATAGATTTTGTCTGGGTTTAAATTGTGAATTCTGGGAGATTCTCTCATTGCTAACTTACCTGACGAAGGAGCGACAGCTCCGAAAGCTTGTAAAATTAAATAAATCTGTTGGACTATAACCTGGTGTTGTGCGACTTCTCATTTTAGGCCAAGGGTGACATTATCCACACAAAGTAGGACCAGTTAAATAACTTGTTTCTTGTCTACCCTGGCATGCGTAACTCAGCAATATAGGGCTAATTATCCAAATCCTACCTCTGCACCCACCGCGGGATGTTAGTTCTGCTCAGGGACCTGGCCCGCCAAGTTCCTACCTCTTCAGTGCTGCCCAGGGATGTGCCCGGGAATCTGACCTGAGCATACAGTCGGCACATGATCAAGACTCTGATGGTAATGAGGCGGGGGTGGACATCCCAGTCTCGGTCTCATTGCCCTGGTCTACCTCAAGCTCTGTGCCACTACACAGCGGGGGAAGAATGTAGCATTGAGATCTGCCCCGGATGCTGCTGACCCAAGTCTCCGGGACAGGGTGGGCAGTCTGTAGATTGGAAGCTCGGTTTCCAGAGTTAGTCTCCGCCCTCGCCATCCTGAAGTCTCAGCGGGAACTGTTGGCTGCCGGTGGAGATCGGTAGGCTGAAGATCCTGATCCCCGAGGCCAGAAACCTGCAGGGCCGGCTGGGCTCGATTGTCTTCTCCTGACAGTCCGAACCACGCTCACCAACGCCTTGGGTTTGCTCCGTGCTGCCCGCTCATCATTTAAACGGCACGGACAGGAAACCGTGGCGATCCGAGTGCTGGAAAGCAACAGTGCAGTTTAGATGGGCTACTCCTGCCCAGTGCTGCGACACGGGAGGCAATAATCTGTTAATATTATGACCCAGAATGAAATTGGTACAATTGTAGATTTTGGAACTTCAGAAAAATCATGTTATCCGTCTGATGATTATATTAAGGACATGCTGGAATATGGGATCAAGTTGCTTAATTAACTGATTTCATAAACTAATGACTATAAATCAAACACATCAAAACAAACAAATGGTCTAATTAGACAGGCAGCAAGAACAGTAATACAGTTAACACTGAGAAAGGTTAATAATAACTGTTCGTAGTGACTTACCAGGGACACCAACCACTGCCAGAATGGGATAGAAAATTGCTGATATCTGAAAAATTATTGGACCCTCCATTTACTCTGAGAGGTTAAGTTGGCCGTCGGTATGATTGACGCACAGATAAAACATCTTCAGATCAAACCTCCCTTTATATCAGAGAGAAATCTCAAGTGTACAGAATAATTGACATTAGTTACAGTCATTGAACAAACAGGTTAGGTAACTGCTTCACTGCAATACTGATCTGGGAATAGATTATTTTAGTAACATTCCCTAGTGGAAATCACAAAAAAACAATAGTGGAGAATATTACTGTTTCTTAGATTCAAAATATTTCTTAAACTCCACTTCTAAGGCACTGGCGTATTCTATTCCAATACAAGGACTTTAATTCATGAGATTAGTTGCATTGACATAGACTCTTAGGATGTATTTAGTGAAATAATGTCTCATTTATATCTCTATATAGTCAAATCTTGGTATTAGAATAATAGGTCGTCTATTTTCCATTTTTATTGTTCTCCACTACAGAGGTAGTGTCTCCCTATACACAAGGAACACATGGCATCGAAGAACATTCACAGAATCCTACAAAGTGCACAAATTGTTGTGTACAGTAGTTAGTGGGCAAAATATATAGGCGCCAATATTCCTCTCCCCTTCTCCAGGGTGCTGGTCAGGTGCAATGCAGTTGAAGTGTGCTGTAACTGACCTGACCTGAACCTCTCTGGATTTGTGGCGTTGGGTCTTTAGAATGCCCCTTGATCCAGTGCGGAAGTGCCCATGGCAGCTGCCCACACCCACTATCTGGTGCAGAAACCCAGAGACTGCTGAAGGTGTGAGAAACCTGCAAAGGTCAGAGGGCTTCCAGCCCCAAGCATCCAATGGGTGGTTGTCTTAAAGCTGTACTTCCCTTGATGGTAGAATTGGATGCTGCAAGGCCGAGTCCTTTAGGGAAAGAAATCTGCCGTCCTTACCCGGTCTGGCTTATATGTGACTCCAGATCCACAGCAATGTGGTTGACTCTTAACTGCCCTCTGATATTGACTAGCAAGCCACTCACTTGTAATTACCAACTCCAAAAAACAATAATAGGAATAAAACCAGATGGACCACCCGTCATCGACCTAGGCACCGGATTCGGACACAACAAAGACACACCCAGCCCAATCGACCCTGCAAAGTCCTCCTCACTAACATGTGGGGACTTGTGAAAAATTGGAAAAGCTCTCCCACAGATTAGTCAAGCAACAGCCTGACATAGTCATACTCACAGAATCATACCTTTCAGCCAATGTCCCAGATTCCTCCATCACCATCCCTGGGTGTGTCCCGACCCACCGGCAAATGTAACCACACTATTTAAGAAAGGAGGGAGAGAGAAAACGGGGAACTACAATTCAGTTAGCCTAACATCAGTAGTAGGACGTGGTAACAGGGCACTTAGAAAATAACAATAGGATTGGGCAGAGTCAACATGGATTTATGAAAGGAAAATCGTGTTTGATAAATCTGTTAGAGTTTTTTGAGGTTCTAACTAGCAGAATAGATAAGGAGCAACCAGTGGATGTGGTGTATTTGGATTTTCAGAAGGCATTCAATAATTTGCCACACAAGAGGTTATTAAACAAAATTAGTGTTCATGGGATCGGGGGTAATATATTAGCATGGATTAAGGATTGGTTAACGGACAGAAAACAGAGCGTAGGAATAAACGGGTCATTTTCGGGTTGGCAGGCTGTAACTATGGGGCACTGCAAGGATCAGTGCTTGGGCATCAGCTATTCACAATCTATATCAATGATTTGGATGAGGGGACCAAATGTAAGATATCCTAGTTTGCTGATGATACAAATCTGGGTGGGAATGTAAGTTGTGAGGAGGATGCAAGGAGACTTCAAGGGGGTATAGACAGGCTAAGTGAGTGGGCAAGAACATGGCAAATAGAATATAATGTGGAGAAATGTGAAGTTATCCACTTTGGTAAGAAAAATAGAAAAGATGAGTATTTTTCAAATGGTGAGAGATTGGGAAATGTTGGTGTTCAGAGGGACCTTTACACGAATCACTGAAAGTTAACATGCAGGTACAGTAGACAATTAGGAAAGCAAATGGTACGTTGGCATTTATTCCAAGAGGATTTGAGTATAAGAGTAAAGACATCTTACTGCAATTATATAGGGCCCTGGTGAGACCACACCTGGAGTATTGTGTACAGTTTTGGTCTCCTTACCTAAGGAAGGATATACTTGCCATAGAGGGAGTTAAACGAAGGTTCACCAAACTGGTTCCTGGGATGGGGGTATTGTCCTATGAGGAGAAATTGAGTAGACTAGGTCTATATTCTCTAGAGTTTAGAAGAATGAGAGGTGATCTCATTGAAACATACAAAATTCTTAAAGGGCTTGACAGGGTAGATGCAGGGAGGATGTTTCCCCTGGCTGGGGAGTCTAGAACCAAGGGTCACAGTCTCAGAATAAGGGGTCGCCATTTAGGACTGAGATTAGGAGACATTTCTTCACTCAGAGGGTGGTGAATCTTTGGCATTCTCTACCCCATAGGGCTATGGAGGCTCAGTCGTTGAGTATATTCAAGACAGAGATCGATAGATTTTTGAATATTAAGGGAATCAAGGGATATGGAGATCGTGCAGGAAAGTGGAGATGAGGTACAAGGTCAGCCATGATCTTATTGAATGGTGGAGCAGACTCTAAGGGCCAAATGGCCTACACCTGCTCCTATTTCTTATGTTCTTACGTTTTTGACAGACCCACCAGAGGTGGCGGCACAGTGGTATACAGTAGGCAGGGAGTGGCCCTGGGAGTCCTCAATATTAACTCTGGACCCCATGATGTCTCATGGCATCAGGCCAAATATGGACAGGGAAACGTCCTGATGATTATCACCTACCGCCCTCCCTCAGCTGATGAATCAGTACTCCTCCATGTTGAACACCACTTGGAAGAAGCACTGACGGTAGCAAGGGCACAGAATGTACTTTGGCTGGAGGACTTCAATGCCCATCACCAAGAGTGGCTTGGTAGCACTAATACTCACTGAGCTGGCCGTGTCCTGAAGGACATAGCTGCAAGACTGGGCCTGCGACAGGTGGTGAGAGAACCAACACGAGGAAAAAACCTACCTGACACGTCCTCACTAATCTACAAGTCGCAGATGCATCTGTCCATGACAGTATTGGTCGAAGCAACCACCGCACAGTCCTTGTGGAGACGAAGTCCCATCTTTGCACTGAGGACACTCTCCACAGTGTTGTGTGGCGCTACCACCATGCTAAATGGGATAGTTTCAGAACAGATCTAGCAGCTCAAAATTGGCCATCCATGAGGCGCTGTGAACCATCAGCAGCAGCAGAATTGTATTCCACCACAATCGGTAACCTCATGGCCCGGCACATCCCTCAGTCTACCATTAATATCAAGCCAGGTGACCAACCCTGGTTCAATGAGGAGTGCAGAAGAGCATGCCAGGAAAAGTACCAGGCATACCTAAAAATGAGGTGCCAACCTGGTGAAGCTACAACACAGAACTACATGCATGCTAAAAAATGAAAGGAGCATGCTATAGACAGAGCTAAGCGATCCCACAACCAACGATCAGACCACAGCTCTGCAGTCCTGCCACATCCAATCGTGAATGGTGGTGGACAATAAAACAACTAACGGGAGGATGATATGCATTTAGGATCCCCGGAACCCGATCTGTGCATTTAAAGAAACTTCTGGAACCCGATCTGCATATTTAAAGGAACACCCGGCACCCGAACTGTGTATTTAAAGGACCCTACGGTTCCCGATCTGTGTATTTAAAGGAGCCCCTGGATCCCGATCTGTATATTTAAAGAGTCCCGGAACCTGATTTGTGTATTTGAAGGACCATCAGAACGCTATTTGCATATTTAAAGCTCCCCCTGTAACTCAGTCTGTGCCCCCGGAACCCAATCTGCATATTTAAAGGACCCCAAAAACCGATCTGTGCATTTAAAGGATTCCACAGATTTCGATCTGTGTATTTGAGGACCCCCCCCCCCCCCCCCGCACCCCCACCCGGAACCTGATATGCATATTGAAAGGACCCCCCGGAAACCAATCTGCGTATTTAAAGGACCCACTGAACCCGATCTGTGCATTTAATGGACCCATGGAACCCGATCTGTGTAATTAAATAGACCCACTGAACTTGATCTGCATTTTTAAAGGAACCCCGGAACCCGATCTGTGGATTTAAAGATCCCCCTGAACCCGATTGACGCACTTAAAGGACCCTCCCGGAACCAGACACGCATATTTAAAGGACTCCTGGAAATGGATCTGAGTATTTTAAGGAAGCTCAGAACCCGATCAGTGTATTTAAAGGAACATGACAACGCAATCTGCATATTTAAAGTGTAAAGGAATGAGCCATACCTATTCAGAACCATACAGAATTCTGCCATTATTAAAATATGACAAACTGGGTTTAAAAACCTAAAAGCCTCAATGACACAAAGTTGTAAATACAGGCTTCTGAGATAAGATGAGTCACAAAGCTGTAAACACCATACAAGCTTTTGAAATGGAGATCGGTTGTTGACACTGAGACAGTGGTCCTATTCAAGCAAAGGGTTGGAGTTTCCAAGAAGTCTGCAGTTTGGAACCAACACAATAGGGTTAAAAACTAACACTTCGAACAGAAACACAGAACATTAAAAAAACCATGTGGCTTTGTAAAAGTGATATCAAATGAAAGACAGGAGACATCATTCTTGGTACAACCAATTGAAGTAGCTCGGAAAACAATTATGTACTCGGTTGAAGTGGGTTTAAATTTACATGTTGTAAAAGATACATCAAGACTTCATAAATATGACATCAATAGATGCACCAAGCAATCACATTGTGTTTGTGTTGAAAATGGAACAACTAGGAGACACGACGTCTGCTTTCAGCCAGTTAAAGTGATTTAAGATTTCAATAGAAGACCTTTGCAAGAATGGCATCAAATAGATAAATCTGTTATAACCATTTTTTTATGATAAGTTTTGAAACACCTACACTGCAGATATAATTATGCATGCAGCAGCTGAACTAACAGTAAGATTAGAAAGAAGTCAACAGAAAGAATGACTAGAGATAATTAGCTTACATCAGCAGAAAACTTCAAAGGATATGCCACTGCAAAAAGAGTATAAAATATGGAACTTTCAGATAGGAAGTCAGAAGTCGCTGGAAGGGGCAAGCGATTCTCAACTTCAGAGGCAAGCTCTGTAAGTTTTTAACACTTTGAGTCTCGGGGTCAAAAGGGTACTTTTATTTGATTTTGGTGGATATTCTGGATTAAGAATAAGTAGAAATGTAAAAATGTAACGAAGTTAAGATTTGAGAATAAGGATCTCTGATAAGAAATGTAAGCTATTTGTATTTTGAACTGTTGAGGTTGCGATCTGAATCACCAACTGTTAGCTGCATGTCGGTTCTTTAATAAATCTATATATTTTTAGAATTGTCTCACATAGTATTTCTGTATCAAACTCGTGAACTCAATTTCTGTACACTCTTTTGTGAGGAGTTGCAGGATTCTGGGGGGGTTTTGCGGACCCTCATAATATCCGGAAGGTTACAGTCTAGTTAAACTTATTAAAGTGCTATCTGGAGGACGGTAACATCTTCAAGTCGTTCCTTTCCTTTAGGGAGAGACAGTCTGACCTTTAGACCCAATTAAGTGTCTCTAGGATTCGACTATCTCTAACTTTAGTTGAAGGTGAATGTCTGGGGAATACGTCTGATCTGGGGTAGCCCGAAAAGTGCTAGGACTAGTAATTATCCCTTCAAAAGAACCCCCAGACTGCAATCTGTGTATTTACAGGAGCCCCTGGAAACCAAATGCATATTTAAAGGACCCCCCAGACTTAGATTTGTGCATTTAAAAACCCTTCCCCCAGAACCCAATCTGTATATTTAAGAGATCCCCGGAATCCGAACAGTGTAATTAAAGGACCCAACGGAACAACATCTGTGTATTTAAAGACCCTGCCCCCAGAACCCAATCTGTACATTTAAGAGATTCCCGGAACCCGAACTGTGTAATTAAAGGACCCAATGGAACAAGATTTGTATATTTAAAGGCCACAATCCCCGCAAACCCTGGAACCCAATCTGTGTATTTTACTGGGAAGTATATCGCCGTTCCTTCATCGTCGCTGGGTCAATATCCTGGAAATCCCTCCCTAACACGGACTGCAGCAATTCAAGAAGACGGCTCACCACCACCTTCTCAAGGGCAACTAGGGGTGGACAATAAATGCTGTGTATTTAAAGGACATGATGCGGAGATGCCGGTGTTGGACTGGGGTGGACAAAATTGAGAGGTCGCACAACACCAGGTTATAGTCCAACAGTTTTATTTGAAATCACAAGCTTTCGGAGCTATCGATTGCTCCTTCCTCAGGTGAAGTAAATTAGATACTTTAAAGGAGATTAAATTAGAGGAAGGAGCAATCGATAGCTCCGAAAGCTTGTGATTTCAAATAAAACTGTTGGACTATAACCTGGTGTTGTGCGACCTCTCTATTTAAAGGACCCCCTGGAATCCGATCTTTGTACTTAAAGGACCCTCAGAACCCGGTCTGTGTATTTAAAGAACACCACAGAACCCGATATGTGTATGTAAAGGACCCAACACCCCGAGAACCTGATCAGTGAATTTAAAGGAGTCCACGGAAACCAATCAGTTTATTTAAAGGAGCCCAGAACCCAATCTGTATTTAAAGGAGCCCCGGAATCAGATCTGTGCATTTTTAAGGACTCTTCCCCCCAGAACCCGATCAGTGTATTTAAAGGACCCCATGGAACCCGATCAGTGTATTTAAAGGACCCCATGGAACCCGATCAGTGTATTTAAAGGACCCCATGGAACCCGATCACTGTATTTAAAGGACCCCATGGAATCCGATCAGTGTATTTAAAGGACCCCATGGAACCCGATCAGTGTATTTAAAGGACCCCATGGAACCCGATCAGTGTATTTAAAGGACCCCATGGAACCCGATCAGTGTATTTAAAGGACCCCATGGAATCCGATCAGTGTATTTAAAGGACCCCATGGAACCCGATCAGTGGATTTAAAGGACCCATGGAACCCGATCAGTGGATTTAAAGGACCCATGGAACCCGATCAGTGTATTTAAAGGACCCCAAGGAATCCGATCAGTGTATTTAAAGGACCCCATGGAACCCGATCAGTGTATTTAAAGGACCCCATGGAATCCGATCAGTGTATTTAAAGGACCCCATGGAACCCGATCAGTGTATTTAAAGGACCCCATGGAACCTGATCAGTGTATTTAAAGGACCCCATGGAACCTGATCAGTGTATTTAAAGGACCCCATGGAACCCGATCAGTGTATTTAAAGGACCCATGGAACCTGATCAGTGTATTTAAAGGACCCCATGGAACCCGATCACTGTATTTAAAGGACCCCATGGAACCCGATCAGTGTATTTAAAGGACCCCATGGAACCCGATCACTGTATTTAAAGGACCCCATGGAATCCGATCAGTGTATTTAAAGGACCCCATGGAACCCGATCAGTGTATTTAAAGGACCCCATGGAACCCGATCAGTGTATTTAAAGGACCCCATGGAACCCGATCAGTGTATTTAAAGGACCCCATGGAATCCGATCAGTGTATTTAAAGGACCCCATGGAACCCGATCAGTGTATTTAAAGGACCCCATGGAACCTGATCAGTGTATTTAAAGGACCCCATGGAACCCGATCAGTGGATTTAAAGGACCCATGGAACCTGATCAGTGTATTTAAAGGACCCATGGAACCTGATCAGTGTATTTAAAGGACCCCATGGAACCCGATCAGTGGATTTAAAGGACCCATGGAACCCGATCAGTGTATTTAAAGGACCCCAAGGAATCCGATCAGTGTATTTAAAGGACCCCATGGAACCCGATCAGTGTATTTAAAGGACCCCATGGAATCCGATCAGTGTATTTAAAGGACCCCATGGAACCCGATCAGTGTATTTAAAGGACCCCATGGAACCTGATCAGTGTATTTAAAGGACCCCATGGAACCTGATCAGTGTATTTAAAGGACCCCATGGAACCCGATCAGTGGATTTAAAGGACCCATGGAACCCGATCAGTGTATTTAAAGGACCCCAAGGAACCCGATCAGTGGATTTAAAGGACCCCATGGAACCTGATCAGTGTATTTAAAGGACCCATGGAACCCGATCAGTGATTTAAAGGACCCCATGGAACCTGATCTGTGTATTTAAAGGACCCCAAGGAACCCGATCAGTGTATTTAAAGGACCCCAAGGAACCCGATCAGTGATTTAAAGGACCCCATGGAACCTGATCAGTGGATTTAAAGAACCCATGGAACCTGATCAGTGTATTTAAAGGACCCCAAGGAACCCGATCAGTGTATTTAAAGGACCCCAAGGAACCCGATCAGTGTATTTAAAGGACCCCAAGGAACCCGATCAGTGTATTTAAAGGACCCCAAGGAACCCGATCAGTGTATTTAAAGGACCCCATGGAACCCGATCAGTGTATTTAAAGGACCCCATGGAACCCGATCAGTGTATTTAAAGGACCCCAAGGAACCCGATCAGTGTATTTAAAGGACCCCAAGGAACCCGATCAGTGTATTTAAAGGACCCCATGGAACCCGATCAGTGTATTTAAAGGACCCATGGAATCTGATCAGTGTATTTAAAGGACCCCATGGAACCCGATCAGTGTATTTAAAGGACCCCATGGAACCTGATCAGTGTATTTAAAGGACCCATGGAATCTGATCAGTGTATTTAAAGGACCCATGGAATCTGATCAGTGTATTTAAAGGACCCATGGAACCCGATCAGTGGATTTAAAGGACCCCATGGAACCTGATCAGTGTATTTAAAGGACCCATGGAATCTGATCAGTGTATTTAAAGGACCCATGGAACCCGATCAGTGTATTTAAAGGACCCATGGAATCTGATCAGTGTATTTAAAGGACCCATGGAATCTGATCAGTGTATTTAAAGGACCCATGGAACCCGATCAGTGGATTTAAAGGACCCCATGGAACCCGATCAGTGTATTTAAAGGACCCCAAGGAACCCGATCAGTGTATTTAAAGGACCCCATGGAACCAGATCTGTGTATTTAAAGGACCCCCAGAACCCGGTCTGTGTATTTTAGAGATCTACGGAACCCGATTGGTGTATTTAAAGGACCTGCAGAAACCTATCTGTGTATTTAACTGAGCCCCCAGAACCTGATCTGTGTTTTTTAGGATCCCCAGAAGCCGAGCTCTGTACTTATTGGATCCCCAGCTCACAAACTGTGCATTTAAAGAACCCCACAAAACCGATACGTGTATTTAAAGCACCCTGGATCCTGATCTGTTAATTTAAAGGACCCCCGGAATCAGATCTGTGCATTTTTAAGGACTCTTCCCCGCAGAACACGATCTGTGTATTTAAAGGGCCCCCACCGTGCCCCACCACCCCCGCCCCCCACCCCCACCCCAGACCTTGATATCTATATCTAAAGTACATCCGGAACACATTCTATGTATTTAAAGGGCAGCCTGAAACCTAATCTGCATATTTAAAGGACCCCCGGAATCTAAACTGTGTAATAAAAGGAACGGCCAGAACACGATCTGTGATTTTTAGGAACCTCAGAAGCCAATCTCTGTACTTAAAGGATCCCCAGAACTCGGTCTGTATATGTAAAGCACCCCGGCACACGAATTGTTTATTTCAAGGACCCCTGGATACCGATCTGTGTATTTAAAGGACCCCCTGGAACCCGATTTGCGTGTTGAAAGGACCCCCCGGAACCCGAACTGTGTATCTAAAGAACACACTGAAGCCAATCTGTGCACATAAAGCACCTCCAGATCTGTGTATTTCAAGGAACCCGACAACCCGATCGGCGTACTTAAAGGACCCCCGGAATGCTATCTGTGTATTTAAAGGTCCCTTTTGAACCCATTCAGGATAATTAAAGAACCCCTCCCCCCAGAAAACAATTTGCATATTTAAAGGAAACCCACAACCCGAACTGTGAATTTAAAGGACCCCCAGTCATTGATCTGTGTGTTTAGTACCCCCCAGTATCTAATCTGTGTATTTAAAGAAGCCACCAGAACCGCATTTGTTTATTTAAAGACTCCCACCCCCGTGAACCCAATCAGTGTACTTAAAGGACCCCATGGAACCTGATCAGTATATTTAAAGTACCCCATGGAACCCGATCAGTGTATTTAAAGGACCCCATGGAACCTGATCTGTGTATTTAAAGGACCCATGGAACCCGATCAGTGTATTTAAAGGACCCCATGGAACCTGATCTGTGTATTTAAAGGACCCCATGGAACCTGATCTGTGTATTTAAAGGACCCCATGGAACCTGATCAGTATATTTAAAGTACCCCATGGAATCTGATCAGTGTATTTAAAGGACCCCATGGAACCTGATCTGTGTATTTAAAGGACCCCATGGAACCCGGTCAGTGTATTTAAAGGACCCCATGGAACCCGATCAGTGTATTTAAAGGACCCCATGGAATCTGATCTGTGTATTTAAAGGACCCCATGGAATCTGATCTGTGTATTTAAAGTACACCATGGAACCCGATCAGTGTATTTAAAGGACCCCATGGAACCTGATCAGTATATTTAAAGTACCCCATGGAATCTGATCAGTGTATTTAAAGGACCCCATGGAATCTGATCTGTGTATTTAAAGGACCCCATGGAACCCGATCAGTGTATTTAAAGGACCCCATGGAATCTGATCAGTGTATTTAAAGGACCCCATGGAACCCGATCAGTGTATTTAAAGGACCCCATGGAATCTGATCTGTGTATTTAAAGGACCCCATGGAACCCGATCAGTGTATTTAAAGGACCCCATGGAATCTGATCTGTGTATTTAAAGGACCCCATGGAATCTGATCAGTGTATTTAAAGGACCCCATGGAATCTGATCAGTGTATTTAAAGGACCCCATGGAATCTGATCAGTGTATTTAAAGGACCCCATGGAATCTGATCAGTGTATTTAAAGGACCCCATGGAACCCGATCAGTGTATTTAAAGGACCCCATGGAACCCGATCAGTGTATTTAAAGGACCCCATGGAACCCGATCAGTGTATTTAAAGGACCCCATGGAACCCGATCAGTGTATTTAAAGGACCCCATGGAACCCGATCAGTGTATTTAAAGGACCCCATGGAACCGGATCTGTGTATTTAAAGGACCCATGGAACCCGATCAGTTTACTTAAAGGACCCTCAGAACCCGGTCTGTATATTTTAGAGATCTACGGAACCCGATTGGTGTATTTAAAGGACCTGCAGAAACCTATCTGTGTATTTAACTGAGCCCCCAGAACCTGATCTGTGTTTTTTAGGATCCCCAGAAGCCGAGCTCTGTACTTATTGGATCCCCAGCTCACGAACTGTGCATTTAAAGAACCCCACAAAACCGATATGTGTATTTAAAGCACCCTGGATCCTGATCTGTTAATTTAAAGGACCCCATGGAATCTGATCAGTGTATTTAAAGGACCCCATGGAATCTGATCAGTGTATTTAAAGGACCCCATGGAATCTGATCAGTGTATTTAAAGGACCCCATGGAACCCGATCAGTGTATTTAAAGGACCCCATGGAACCTGATCTGTGTATTTAAAGGACCCCATGGAACCTGATCTGTGTATTTAAAGGACCCCATGGAATCTGATCAGTATATTTAAAGTACCCCATGGAACCTGATCTGTGTATTTAAAGGACCCCATGGAACCCGATCAGTGTATTTAAAGGACCCCATGGAACCTGATCTGTGTATTTAAAGGACCCCATGGAACCTGATCTGTGTATTTAAAGGACCCCATGGAACCTGATCAGTATATTTAAAGTACCCCATGGAATCTGATCAGTGTATTTAAAGGACCCCATGGAACCTGATCTGTGTATTTAAAGGACCCCATGGAACCCGGTCAGTGTATTTAAAGGACCCCATGGAACCCGATCAGTGTATTTAAAGGACCCCATGGAACCTGATCAGTATATTTAAAGTACCCCATGGAATCTGATCAGTGTATCTAAAGGACCCCATGGAATCTGATCTGTGTATTTAAAGGACCCCATGGAACCCGATCAGTGTATTTAAAGGACCCCATGGAATCTGATCAGTGTATTTAAAGGACCCCATGGAACCCGATCAGTGTATTTAAAGGACCCCATGGAATCTGATCTGTGTATTTAAAGGACCCCATGGAACCCGATCAGTGTATTTAAAGGACCCCATGGAATCTGATCTGTGTATTTAAAGGACCCCATGGAATCTGATCAGTGTATTTAAAGGACCCCATGGAATCTGATCAGTGTATTTAAAGGACCCCATGGAATCTGATCAGTGTATTTAAAGGACCCCATGGAACCCGATCAGTGTATTTAAAGGACCCCATGGAACCCGATCAGTGTATTTAAAGGACCCCATGGAACCCGATCAGTGTATTTAAAGGACCCCATGGAACCCGATCAGTGTATTTAAAGGACCCCATGGAACCCGATCAGTGTATTTAAAGGACCCCATGGAACCGGATCTGTGTATTTAAAGGACCCATGGAACCCGATCAGTTTACTTAAAGGACCCTCAGAACCCGGTCTGTATATTTTAGAGATCTACGGAACCCGATTGGTGTATTTAAAGGACCTGCAGAAACCTATCTGTGTATTTAACTGAGCCCCCAGAACCTGATCTGTGTTTTTTAGGATCCCCAGAAGCCGAGCTCTGTACTTATTGGATCCCCAGCTCACGAACTGTGCATTTAAAGAACCCCACAAAACCGATACGTGTATTTAAAGCACCCTGGATCCTGATCTGTTAATTTAAAGGACCCCCGGAATCAGATCTGTGCATTTTTAAGGACTCTTCCCCGCAGAACACGATCTGTGTATTTAAAGGGCCCCCACCGTGCCCCACCACCCCCGCCCCCCACCCCCACCCCAGACCTTGATATCTATATCTAAAGTACATCCGGAACACATTCTATGTATTTAAAGGGCAGCCTGAAACCTAATCTGCATATTTAAAGGACCCCCGGAATCTAAACTGTGTAATAAAAGGAACGGCCAGAACACGATCTGTGATTTTTAGGAACCTCAGAAGCCAATCTCTGTACTTAAAGGATCCCCAGAACTCGGTCTGTATATGTAAAGCACCCCGGCACACGAATTGTTTATTTCAAGGACCCCTGGATACCGATCTGTGTATTTAAAGGACCCCCTGGAACCCGATTTGCGTGTTGAAAGGACCCCCGGAACCCGAACTGTGTATCTAAAGAACACACTGAAGCCAATCTGTGCACATAAAGCACCTCCAGATCTGTGTATTTCAAGGAACCCGACAACCCGATCGGCGTACTTAAAGGACCCCCGGAATGCTATCTGTGTATTTAAAGGTCCCTTTTGAACCCATTCAGGATAATTAAAGAACCCCTCCCCCCAGAAAACAATTTGCATATTTAAAGGAAACCCACAACCCGAACTGTGAATTTAAAGGACCCCCAGTCATTGATCTGTGTGTTTAGTACCCCCCAGTATCTAATCTGTGTATTTAAAGAAGCCACCAGAACCGCATTTGTTTATTTAAAGGCTCCCACCCCCGTGAACCCAATCAGTGTACTTAAAGGACCCCATGGAACCTGATCAGTGTATTTAAAGGACCCCATAGAATCCGATCAGTGTATTTAAGGGACCCCATGGAACCCGATCACTCTATGGGGGAAAAATTCAGTATCGCCCCATTTGGTGAGCAATTATCGGCCGGGCGCAAAGATTAGCACCTGGCGCTAATTATCGCCTCAGACTGCAAACTTTACTTTTATCACCCCTGGAGGTGATTGGAGCGCTAAATCAGGCAAAGGCCGAGGAGCGAGGCGCTACCTCAGAGCGCTGGCGAAGCTCATGTGATGTCAGTCAGCAATGGAACAAAAACACACAATGGTGCCGGCCAGTTTTTAAAGGGGAGCGTTGATCTTGCTTTCCAACCACATCCTGCTCATTGCAGCCTTGAATCTTGGCCTGGAGAGACCTTTACATCAAATCTACTGGAAAGAACAATGGAGAGGTCCAGGGAAAGAGCTCAGAGTGCAGCCCCCACAGTCTCTTCTAAATCGATACATGGAAGGGCAAATCAAAATGAACCTGCAAAGTGCTGCTCAGTACCCCAAACTCCTTCACACAGCGTTGAATCTCTCCAGAAGTCTCTCTCTCTCTCTCTCTCAGAATGCGTGGTTCAAAAATGTCACCAACAAAAAAAGGCAGGAAGCGGTCGCCTTTAACTAGCGCACCCCCAGTCCCTTCCTGACTGCAAAACGCTCCCTTCAACCTGTCGTTGCTAGCGGCAGGCGGTAAGGCAGGGGGCGCCACTCAATATCTGCTCCAGGGTGCTACCGGGGCATTGCGCACTCGATTGACGTCACAATCTGCCAGCGCAGGAGATCGTGGCGGTAGTGTTTAGCGCCGCCGCAAAATGTCTTGTTAATTTCGCGAGCGGCGCAAACATCGCCGCGCATGGGCGCTAATTGCTTTGTGCCCCATTAGCGCCCTCTTAAGGCGGTAACGGGAGGCGCAACCAGCTGAACTTTTCCCCCATATAATCATAGAAAGTTACAGCACGGAATTGGGCCATTTCGGCCCATCATGTCCGTGCCGGCCAAAAAAAGAGCTATCCAGCCTAGTCCCACTTCCCAGCTCTTGGTCCATAGCCCTGCAGGTTAGAGCATGCCAAGTGCACATCCAAGTACTTTTTAATGTGGTTAGGGTTCCTGCCTCTATCACCCTTTCAGGCAGTGAGTTCCAGACCCCCACAACCCTCTGGGTGAAGAAATTTCCCCTCAAATCCCCTCTAAACCTTCCCCCAATTACTTTAAATCTGTGCCCCCTGGTTTTTGACCCCTCTGCTCAGGGAAATAGGTCCTTTCTATCCACTTTATCTATGCCCCTCATAATTTTATACACCTCAATAAGGTCTCCCCTCAGTCTCCTCTGCTCCAAGGAAACTAGACTCAGCCTATCCAGTCTTTCCTCATAGCTAAGATTCTCTACTCCCGGCAACACACTTGTAAATCTGAGGCCTAACTAGTGTTTTATACAGTTGAAGCATAACCCCGTGCTCTTGTATTCTATGCCACGGCTAATAAAGACAAGCATTCCGTATGCCTTCTTAAACAGCTTATCTACTTGGCCTGCTACCTTCAGGGATCTGTGGCCATGCACTCCAAGGTCCCTTTGTTCCTCGACACTACTCAGTGTCCTACCATTTAATGTGTATTCCCTTTACTTGTTAGCCCTCCCCAAATGCATTACCTCACACTTCTCCAGATTGAATTCCATTTGCCACTGTTCTGCCCACCTGACCAATTTATTGATATCTAAGATATTTAAGTGTTTTCAGCGGGCGGAGGTTCTGCAGAAAGTGGAACTCTCCCCCCGCAGAGGCCCTTCTCCAGGGCAGGCACAGGATCTGTCAAGAGGATTCTTGACAGATCGGAAGTGCTGGTTTTCAGCGCATGCGCTTCGCATGCCTGAAACCAGCACTTGCGAGGTCCCTACGGGTGTGTACACAGCTCGTACACACCTGTAGGGATCGGAAAATACGGGCCATTATAAAAAGGATATAGAGGCACTGGAGAGGGTGCAGAGAAGATTTACAAGGATGATACCAGAAATGAAAGAGGTATACCTATCAGGAAAGGCTGAACAGGCTGGGTCTCTTTTCTCTTGAAAAGAGAATGCTGAGGGATGACCTAATAGAGGTCTTTGAAATCATGAAAGGTTTTGATGGTAGATACAGAGAGAATGTTTCCACTTGTGGGGAAGAGCAAAACCAGAGGCCATCAATATAAGATAGTCACCAAGAAATCCAATAGGGAATTCAGAAGAAACTTCTTTACCCAGAGAGTGGTGAGAATGTGGAACTCGCTACCACAGGGAGTGGTTGAAGCGAATAGTATAGATGCATTTATGGGCAACACGGTGGCATAGTGGTTAGCACTGGTGCCTCACAGCGCCAGGGACCCGGGTTCGAATCCGGCCCCGGGTGACTGTCTGTGTGGAGTTTGCACATTCTCCCCGTGTCTGCGTGGGTTTCCTCCGGGTGCTCCGGTTTCCTCCCACAGTCCAAAGATGTGCGGGTTAGGTTGATTTGGCTATGATAAATTGACCCTTAGTGTTAGGGGGATTAAATACGTGGGGTTACGGGGATAGGGTGGGATATGTGTCGGTGCAGGCTCGATGGGTCGAAATGGCCTCTATCTGCACTGTGGGGATTCTGTGATTCTGTGATTAAGGGGAGGTTAGATAAGCATATGAGGGAGAAGGGAATAGAAGGTTATGCTGATAGATTTATATGAGAAAAGACAGGAGGAGATTCGAGTGGAGCATAAACGCTGGTTAGACCGAATGGCCTATTTCTGTGCTGTATATCCTATGTCATCCTATGTAATCCATGTCGGAAGGATAGGCTGAAAGGAAAAGGAGGTTGGGTAGCTCTGTTAATAAAGGATGAGATCAGTGCAGTAGTGAGAAATGATATTGGCTCAGAAGATCAAGATGTAGAATCCGGTGGGAGTAGTCTATAGGCCGCCTAACAGTAGCTACACTGTAAGACAGAATATAAATCAAGAAATAATGGAGACTTGTAAAAAAGGTACTGCAATAATCATGGGCAATTTTAATCTTCATATAGATTGGACAAATCAAATTGGCAAAGGTAGCCTTGAGGACATGTTCATAGAGTGTATTCAGGACAGTTTCTTAGAACAATACGTTGTGGAACCAACCTGGGAGCAGGCTATTTTGGATCTGGTAATGTGTAATAAGATAGGAATAATTAATGATCTCATAGTAGAGGATCTTTTAGGGAAAAGTGATCAGAGCATGTTAGAATTTCAAATTCAGTTTGAGGGTGAGAAACTTGGGTCTCAAACTAGTGTCCTGAACTTAAATAAAGGCAATTACAAAGGTATGAAGACAGTGTTGGCTAAAGTGGACTGGGAAAATAGATTAAAGGGCAAGATGGTAGATAAGCAGTGGCAGACATTTAAGGAGATATTTCATAACTCTCAGCAAAGATATATTCCAGTGAGAAAGAAAGTCTCTAAGAGAAGGATGAACTATCCGTGGCTAACTAAGGAAGTGAAGGATGGTAACAAATTGAAAACAAAGGCATACAATGTTGTGAAGATTCGTGGTAGGCCAGAGGATTGGGAAATTTTTAGAAAACAGCAAAGGACGACTAAAAAAATAATAAAGAGGGAGAACATAGATTATGAGAGTAAACTAGCAAGAAATATAAAAACAGACAGTAAGAGCTTCTACAGGTATATAAAAGGGAAGAGAGTAACTAAAGTAAACGTTAGTCCCTTAGAGGATGAGACTGGGGAATTAATAATGGGAAACAGGGAAATGGCAGAGAGTTTGAAAACATATTTTTGTATCGGTCTTCACAGTAGAAGACACTAAAAGCATCCAAATAATAATAACAAATCAAGGGGTGATAGGGAGGGAGGAACTGAAAACAATCACGATCACTAGAGAAAAAGTACTAGGCAAAGTAATGGGACTAAAGCTGGACAAATCCCCTGGACCTGATGGCCTGCATCCCAGGGTCTTAAAAGAAGTGGCTGCAGAGATTGTGGATGCATTGGTTGTAATCTACCAAAATTCCCTAGATCCTGGAGATATTTCCAGTGGATTGGAAAATCGCAAATGTAGCACCCCTATTCAAAAAAGGAGGGAGACAGAAAGCAGGAAACTATAGAACAGTTAGCTAACATCTGTCATTGGGAAAATGCTGAAGTAATAGCAGGACATTTAGAAAATCATAATAAAATCAAGCAGAGTCAGCATGGTTTTATGAAAGGGAAATCGTGTTTGACAAATTTGCTAGAGTTCTATGAGGGTGTAACGAGCAGGGTGGATAAAGGTGAACCAGTAGATGAAGTGTATTTGGATTTCCAGAAGGCATTCAATAAGGTGCCACATAAAAGGTTACTGCACAAGATAAGAGCTCACGGGGTTGGGGGTAATATATTAGCATGGATAGAGGATTGGCTAACTACCAGAAAACAGAGAGTTGGGATAAATGGGTCATTTTCAGGTTGGCAAACTGTAACTAGTGGGGTGCCACAGGGATCAGTGCTGGGGCCTCAACCATTTACAATCTAGATTAATGACTTGGACGAAGAGACCGAGTGTAATGTATTCAAATTTGCTGATGATACAAAGATAGGTGGGAAAGCAAGTTGTGAGGCGGACACAAAGAATCTGCAAAGTGATAGAGAGGTTAAGTGAGTGGGCAAAAAATTGGCAGATGGAGTATAATGTGAGAAAATATGAGGTTATCCACTTTGGTAGGAATTATTATTTAAATGGAGAGAGACTACAAAATGCTGCGGTACAGAGAGATCTGGGGATCCTCGTACATGAAACACAAAAAGTTAGCATGCCGGTACAGCAAGTAATTAGGAAGGCAAATGGAATGTTGGTCTTTATTGCAAGGGAGATGGAGTATAAAAGTAGGGAAGTCTTGCTACAACTGTACAGGGCGTTAGTGAGGCCACACCTGGAGTACTGCATACAGTGTTGGTCACCTTATTTAAGGAGGGATATACTTGCATTTCAGGCAGTTCAGAGAAGGTTCACTAGGTTGATTCCTGAGATGAGGGGGTTGTCTTATGAAGAAAGGTTGAGCAGGTTGGGCCTATACTCATTGGAGTTTAGAAGAATGAGAGGTGATCTTATTGAAACATATAAGATTCTGAGGGGGCTTGACAGGGTAGATGCAGAGAGGATGTTTCCCCACATGGGGGAATCTAGAACTAGGGGGCATAGTTTCAGAATAAGGGGTCGACCATTTAAAATAGAGATGAGGAGGAATTTTTTCTCGAGGGTCGTGAATCTTTGGAATTCTCTGCCCCAGAGAGCTGTGGAGGTTGGGCCTTTGAACAAGAGGTCACAGTTTCAGGATACGGGGTAGGACATTTAGGACTGCGATGAGGAGAAATGTCTTCACTCAGAGGGTGGTGAACCTGTGGAATTCTCTACCACAGAAGGCTGTGGAGGCCAAGTCACTGAATATATTTAAGAAGGAGATAGATAGATTTCTAGACACAAAAGGCATCAAGGGGTATGGGGAGAGAGCGGGAATATGGTATTGAGATAGAGGATCAGTCATGATCATATTGAATGGCGGAGCAGGCTCGAAGGGCCAAATGTCCTACTCCTGCTCCTATTTTTCTATGTTTCTATATATTTAAGGTGGAGATAGACAGATTTTTGAACTATAGGGGAGTAAAGGGTTATGGGGAGCGGGCAGGAAAGTGGAGTTGAGACCAAGATCAGATCAGCCATGATCTTATTGAATGGCCATGATGCGGAGATGCTGGTGTTGGACTGGGGTGGACAAAAGTGAGGAGTCGCACAACACCAGGTTATAGTCCAACAGCTTTATTTGAAATCACAAGCTTTCGGAGCGCTGCTCCTTCGTCAGGTGAAGTGAAGAAATACATATGGGCACAGCATATATAGACATTGTTCTCTGTCTATATAGGCTGTGCCCATTTGTATTTCTTCACTTCACCTGACGAAGGAGCAGCGCTCCGAAAGCTTGTGATTTCAAATAAAGCTGTTGGACTATAACCTGGTGTTGTGCGACTCCTCACTTATTGACTGGCGGAGCAGGTTTGAGGGCCAAATGTCCTACTCCTGCTCCTATTTCTTATGCCCTTATGTTCAATCTTCTCTGTCACTGCAGCAGACACATTAATGGCCCAAAAATTCGTGAGGAAGCCTTCGTGCGAGGGTAAGGCCTCCCCGCGATCTCTCACTCCGCGTTGGCTTTTTCAGTTCCAGCTCGCACGAACTTGATGTTCTGGACAGCTGCTGTGCTGGGCTTGCGTATCCCACAGGCGCAGTTAATTCGTGCGAGCTGTGGGATCACGTGACTCAGTTAGAGCCAATGGCAGCACACCATCTTCCATTCATAACTTTCACATAAGTGCTGTGAAAGTTATGAATATTATAGCCCCCCAAAAGAACCGCTAAACCTCAATTAAATTTAAAAAAAGAACCATCACATTAATAAAATAAGTATAGTTAAATAAATTAACCATTTTAAATAAAAAATTAAATTTTTGAAAAAATTTAAAATCTTTTAAAAAGTTATAAAAATAAACTTACCTGTCTTTAAAGTCTCTAAAAAAGATATACCTGTTAAAAAAAATTCAAAATAATACTTAATTCACTACTTACCTTGTTAAAAGTGGGTCTTACTCCTCCTTTTTTTATGTCTGGAATCTTCCGTACTTACCTGCGCGTTGAAACCACTAAGTGCACTGCGTGCGCGCAGCCTGTAGCGCGCACGCGGTTCACCTAGGACCCGCCCCCTTTTCCATTCACCAAGTGCCGGTTTTCAGCGCATGCACAGTGCATGCAGAAAACCGGCAATTGGAGACAGAATACGCGAGAGTACACAGTGCGTACTCTCGTGTAGCGGCACTAATTTTTGGGCCATTATGTGACCTGAATTTACAATGAAGATTGTAAAATAAAAAAGGTAGCTCGTGATGTACAATCTTACATGCTGGAATAAGAATGCATCAATTTTGTGTGTTTAAGTAAGTGATAACTCGATCATTTACATTTCACAATCTAATTGCTGTCTAATTCGCTGTTGACATTATCTGTAAGGATTCAAGAGAGGGCTGTCTCCTCCTTATTTGCCACACGCTGGCAGTGATTCATGTTATTCCTGCAACTACGAAGTTACTTATTAACGCCACTCAACCTCGAACTCACGAAAAACCCATCACTTGCTTCGTACGCTACTGAAATACCTTCCCCCTGTGATTACCATAAAGAGCAAGTTCACTGCACTTTACCCACACGTTAAACTGCACAACAGACTAACAAAAATATCATTAAAATTGTAACGTTGCCTTGCTAGTTTTGACCTAATCATTAGTCATAATTTGAATTATTACAATGAAAGTATATTATTGCTATCATTAAGTTTCAATCAAACTACCACTTCCCACTCGAAAGGGTTAGACACGAACGACTGGGGACTAATGTTGAGACTGCGTCACTTTGTGTCAATGTGACATGTTAAATAGTTAAGTTGGTTTCAGGAGCAAGAAAGAAAGAAAGAGAGGAAAAGTCACATTTATACAGCACCTTTCACGACTTCAGTTTTGGTCTCCTTACCTAAGAAAGGATATACTTGCCATAGAGGGAGTGCAGCGAAGGTTCACCAGACTGATTCCTGGGATGGCAGGACTCTCGTATGAGGAGAGATTGGGTCGACTAGGCCTGTATTCACTAGAGTTTAGAAGAATGAGAGGGGATCTCATTGAAACGTATAAAATTCTTACAGGGCGAGACAGACTGGATGCAGGGAGGATGTTTCCCCTGGCTGGGGAGTGTCTAGAACGAGGGGTCACAGTCTCAGGATACGGGGTAGGACATTTAGGACTGAGATGAGGAGAAATTTCTTCACTCAGAGGGTGGTGAACCTGTGGAATTCTCTCCCACAGAAGGCTGTGGAGGCCAAGTCACTGAATATATTTAGGAAGGAGATAGATAGATTTCTAGACACAAAAGGCATCAAGGGGTATGGGGAGAGAGCGGGAATATGGTACTGAGATAGAGGATCAGCCATGATCATATTGAATGGTGGAGCAGGCTCGAAGGGCCGAATGGCCTACTCCTGCTCCTATTTTTCTATGTTTCTATGTTTCAGCACGTCCCACCGACTGCCTGCCTCTCTTCCGCGGCCACGTTCGTGCCCGGGTGGCCCTGGAGATGAAGCGTGCGGTGTCCGCCGGCGCGCTCGAGGCCTGCCCTGACTGGTGGGCACCGCAGGGACTGGATTGCGTCATCACCCCCGGCAACCAAATTTTAATTTGATTTGTTAAGGTTCCTTTTTATTTGTTTTAAGTCACAGTCCTTATTGTTTGTGCCCCTTTAAAAAGGGGTCACATGGTCGACTTTTAAATCGGCAATTGCCTGCATGCAGAAGAATCAGCACATCCCAAATACGCTTTGCAAACAAACAAGCACTTCTGACGTCTATTCACTGGTCTACTCTTCTGGTTGCAACAATTAGCAAATAAACTGTAACTTAATGAAGCTTAACAACTTAAATTAAAATTTGGTTGCCGGGGGTGATGACGCACTTCAGTCCCTGCAGTGCCCGCCGGTCGCGGAAGGCCTCGAGCCTGCCGGCAGACCCCGCGCGCTCCATCTCCAGGGACACCCGGGCGCGAACGTGACCACGGAAGACAGGCAGGCAGTCGGGCCGAACGATCCCCTCGACCGCCCGCTGCCTGGACCTGTTGATGGCCAGGCCCAGGAGCAGTCCTACGAGGAGGTCCCCCGATCTGCCCGCTCCCCTCCGCACCGGGTGACCAAAGATCAGGAGCGTGGGGCTGAAGTGCAGCCAAAAATCGAGGAGCAGCCCCTTCAATTCGTGGAAGAGGGGCTGCAACCTCTCACACTCCATATAGACGTGGAACACGGACTCCTCCAGGCCGCAGAAAAGGCAGGCGGCCTGGGAGTTCGCGAACCGACTTGAAACCTTATTGCACGGGACTGCTCCGTGCAACACCCTCCAGGCCAAGTCCCCAATAGATAAAGGGAGGACTCCCGCGTAGAGAGCCCTCCATTGGGGACCCCCGCCTCCGCCGGACGGCAAGATGGTACGCCAAGGCATGTCCGGACAGCAGATGGGGATGGCAAACTGGAGGTTGTGAAAGAGCAGCATCTACAGGAAACCCCTCCGTGCAGAATGAAAAGGCATATTCCCTGGTGTAATGTAGTTAAACGCAGCAGCCAATTGAGCACAGCAAGAGCCAATCGACAGCAGTCGGTTCAACGACCAGATAATCTGCTTTTGGTGGTGTTGATTAAGAAATAAATAATTGCTAGTGCAATGCAGAGGAACCGATTTATAGATCTATAACCCTGAAACGCTGAGAGTTAGGGGTTGAATTTCGTGCAGGGATCTCTCGATGGTCCTCCGCATCTTTGGCACCAGATCCGGCAACCATACATTGAGGACAGGGAACGAGAAAGAAGGACTGAAAAAAACTGTGGAATTGACTTTGCTCACGGACTGCCGCTGAATTATCCAGCAACGTCAATAAGTAACTTTAAATCAATATTATTGCCCAAATACAAAAAGTCGCAGAAGATTGTTGGGCAGCACAGTCCGGTTGAGAGGGAAAGATCATTTACCTCACTCCCCTACCCGCAGAGAGCGGGTCCTTCGTTCAACAATGGGAACGTTGGTGTTTCTCCTCTGGTTTTCTGTGGTTATCCCTGCTGCTGAACAATCAACATCGTAAGTATGCTGTATAATGTGAAGGCTTTACAGCTACAACTAAAATGATTCCTGGGATGAGAGGGCTGTCCTATGATGAGAGATTGTGTAGAATGGGCCGATACTCTCCGGAGTTTAGAAGAATGAGAGGTGATCTCATTCAAACATACAAGATTCTGAAGGGGATTGACAGGGTAGATGCTGAGAGGTTGTTTTCCCCTGGCTGGAGTGTCTAGAACTAGGGGGCATAGTCTCAGGATAAGGGGTCGGCCATTTAGGACTGAGATGAGGAGGAATTTCTTCACTCAGATGGTTGCGAATCTTTGGAATTCTCTGCCCCAGAGAGGCTGTGAATGCTGAGTCTTTGAGTATATTCAAGGCCGAGATCGATAGATTTTTGGACTCTAGGGGAATCAAGGGACATGGAGATCGGGCGGGAAAGTGGAGTTGGGGTTGATGATCAGCCATGATCTCATTGAATGGGGGAGCAGGATCGAGGGGCCGTATGGCCTACTCCTGCTCTTACTTCTTATGTTCTAGTGGCACAGTACAAAGAATAACGTTAATATGGATTGTGTTTCTCCCTTACACAACATTATAAACATTCTTGCGGCTGCTAAATGAATTTCTCTGAAGTAACATTTCCAATGTATGCCTTCCCGAATAAACAAAGAATGGCCGGTTGTACCACCGAGTATATCGGTAAGGTCTCAGGTGAGACTTTAAACCGAGGTCTCGTCTGCCCTCTCAGGTGGATACAAAACATCCCCACGGCCACTATTCGGAAAACACCAGGCGAGTTCTCCCCGGTGTCCCAGCCGGCCAAGGTTCATCCCTCAACCAACAGATTATCTAGTCATTTATTTCATTGCTCTTTGTGGAATCTAGCTGTGTTCAAATTGGCCTGCTGTGATTTCCTGCCCTACAAAAGTGACTACGCTTCAAAAGTACTTCATTGGCTGGCTGGGGCGCCCTGAAGTCGTGAAAAGCGCTATATAAACGCAAGGCTTTCTTTTTGCTGATCTAGCAGATCTCAGCTGTAATAGAATTTGAGCACTATGATTAGTCTGAATGGCTCTTGCTGTCGATGCGAAGATTCACCAGACTGATACCTGGGATAGCAGGAATGACGTATGAAGAGAGATTGGGTCGATTGGGCCTGTATTCGCTAGAGTTTCGAAGAATGAGAGGGGATCTCATTGAAACTTATAAAATTCTAACAGGACTAGACAGACTAGATGCAGGAAGGATGTTCCCGATGGCGGGGAAGTCCAGAACCAGGGGTCACAGTCTAAGGATAAGGGGTAAGCCATTTAGGACTGAGATAAGGAGGAATTTCTTCACCGAGAGAGTGGTGAACCTGTGGAATTCTCTACCACAGAAGGCAGTTGAGGCCAATTCATTAAATATATTCAAGAAGGAGTTAGATATATTTCTTAAGGCTAAAGGGATCAAGGGATATGGGGAGAAAGCAGGGACAGGGTACTGAATTTGGATGATCAGCCATGATCTCATTAAATGGCGGAACAGGCTCGAGGGGCCGAATGGCCTACTCCTGCTCCTATCTTCTATGTTTCTATGCGAGGAAATCGCTTTCCCTGATCAGTGTCCATTTGTCTTTTGCTTATCTGTGTGTCTAGTGTGTCTGTGTGCTTCATGTGAGGGCATGATTGCTATGGCCTGCAGCCAGAGAGCACCTCCCCTTGAAGTCAAGTAGCCATAGCTAACCTGCAGCGCTCGGTCGAATGTTTAGGGCCATAAACACTGCAAGAAGACAATTTAGCAAAATACTGCGGGTGCTGGAAATCTGAAACAACAACAGGAAATGCTGGAAACACTCAGCAGGCCAGGCAGCATCCGTGGAGCGAGCAACAGAGTTAACGTTTCAGCTTGACGACCCTTCGTCAGAACACTACAAGAAGGTTGACTGCAATGGAGAGTGAAATTGGGCCGGGCGTAAAACCAGCGTTGCATGCGATCCTGTCAGATTCCCGAAGGACGGGTTTGGTTCTAATTGCCCCCATTGAATCAGCGCAATTGCAATGTGGATTTATCGCAAATCGATTTTAATTCGGACCCATTGAAAGATAGCTTTACAAAGAAAAACCAAATTTACAACAGTTCAGCTCAGCCATCACTTGTAAGGGTTGTTATATTTCACCTTATCCTGCAGTTACCAGTCTGAGGTGACAATCTGTCTAATGTGGTACACAGCCAGCAGATCTGAGTTTTACAACATAAGAAATAAGAGCAGGAGTAGGCCATTTGGCCCTTCCATCTTATTGAACGGCTCCACCATTCAATAAGATCATGGCTGATCTTCCACTACCTCAACTCCACCTTCCTGCACTATCCCCATACCCCTTGATTCCCTGAGTATCCAAATATCTATCGATCTCAGCCTTAAATATACTCAACGACTGAGCCTCCACAGCCCTCTGGGGTAGAGAATTCCAAAGATTCACCACCCTCTGAGTGAAGAAATTTCTTCTCGTAAAGCCAAGATCCAAATCTTCAATTCAATTGGATATCCCGTTACATCCGAGAGGTCAGCAGGAAAACACACTGCCACATTACTTGCAAAAAAGAATCAAAGAAGATGTATTTAGGAAGGCAAATGGAGTGTTGGCCTTTATTGCAAGGGGGCTGGAGTATAAAAGCAGGGAAGTCCTGGTACAACTGTACAGGGTGTTGGTGAGACCACACCTGGAGTACTGCGTACAATTTTGGTCTCCTTATTTAAGGACATACTTGCATTGGAGGCAGTTCAGAGAAGGTTCACTAGGTTAATTCCGGAGATGAGGGGGTTGTCTTATGAGGAAAGGTTGAGCAGGTTGGGCCTATACTCATTGGAGTTTAGAAGAATGAGAGGGGACCTTATTGAAACATACAAGATTCTGAAGGGGCTCGACAGGGTAGATGCAGAGAGGATGTTTAACCTCGTGGGGGAATCTAGAACAAGGGGGCATAATTTCAGAATAAGGGGGCACCCTTTTAAATCGGAAATGAAGAGGAATTTCTTCTCTCAGAGGGTCGTGAATCTTTGGAATTTTCTTCCCCAGAGAGCTGTGGAGGCGGAGTCATTGAATATATTTAAGGCGGGGATAGACAGATTTTTGAACGATAAAGGAGTCAAGGGTTATGGGGAGCGGGCAGGGAAGTGGAGTTGAGGCCAAGATCAGATCAGCCATGATCTTATTGAATGGCGGAGCAGGCTCGAGGGGCCAAATGACCTACTCCTGCTCCTACGTCTTATGTTCTTATGTATTTGTAAAATAAATAAATGCATAGTGCACGAACATTAATCCTGCTCAGGTGATGTGACTGGTGATTGTTTCATTCTTCAATGTCACATTAAATTTGCTGTTAGTTAAGCTTCGCAGAGACTGTACTTAGAATAGAGCGGATGTGAATTTAAGGAGGGATATACTTGCATTGGAGGCAGTTCAGAAAAGGTTGATTAGGTTCACTAGGTTTACTAGGTTGATTCCTGGGATGAAGGGGTTGCCTTATAAGGAAAGGTTGAGCAGATTGGGTCCATACTCATTAGCGTTTAGAAGAATGAGAGGTGATCTTATTGAAACATATAAATCCTGAGGGGGGCTCGACAGGGTAGATGCTGAGAGGTTGTTTCCCCTGGCTGGGGAGTCTAGAACTAGGGGTCATCGTTTCAGAATAAGGGGTCGCCCATTTAAGATGGAGATGAGGAGGAATTTCTTCTCTCAGAGGGTAGTGAATCTTTGGAATTCTCTACCCCAGAGAGCTGTGGAGGCAGAGTCATTGAATATATTCAAGGCTGAGATAGACAAATATTTGCACTACAGGGGAGTCAAGGGTTATGGGGAGCGGGCAGGAAAGTGTCATTGAGGCCAAGATCAGATCAGCCACGATCTTATTGAATGGCGGAGCAGGCTCGAGGGGCCAAATGGCCTACTCCTGCTCCTACGTCTTATGTTCTTATGTTCTCACGAGCATTAAAAAAGAAATTCTATGCTCAGTTTTTAAATCTGCCCAGAGCATCAAACCACGTTGGTACTTTTCAAGCATTGCTGATCCCAGGTTAGACTAAACTGCACCCAGACAATTTGATACCTGTAATTTGTTATTTTTGACAAACATTACTTGACTACGTGGTTTGATTCTTCGTCTTCGGAAATTTTACAATCTCAAGGTCTTCTGTCAATAATTCAGCCGTGCTAAGATTTTAATTGACATTTTGTAATTACTGTTTTTTTAGAATCCTGCGGAGAAAAAAGGCCCAATTACATTTGAACTAATTCAGTATTTAAAACAGTGTGGGTCATTTTATAATTTTTAATGATTGAAAAATAAGTTGCTTTTCCAAAAGGAGTGAAAGTAGCCCCTGTTACGTGATTTGGATACAGGTGCGTTACAGCGCATGAGCTGATAGATGCCTTCATTTTCTCAATCAGTGCAAACCGGTAGTGTTATTGCCACTTACACCATCCCCCACCCCACCCAACCAGACACACACACACACATGCAGACTAATGATCGAAGTTCATCTCCCGAAGGTACTGGGGCACTGTCCCATAGGCACTGCTTACCCACAGTTGCAACATCCAAGCGGCCATATGTCAAGTGTGAGAATAAAGTTTTCAGGCAATTTGACCAAAGTTTAATTCCAACTCATCCTGATCCTGGTGCTCACTGGGGCTAATTGCCTGCAGGGAATAATTTCGGGTACAGTTGAGGTACATTCCCACGAGGGGGAAAGGTAGGGCAACTAAAGCCAGAGCTTCCTGGATGACGAAAGAGATAGAAAGTGAGATAAAGCAGAAAAAAAGGTGCCCAGTTGAGAATACAAGTAAGAACCAGGCTGAATATAGAAAGTTCAGGCAGGAAGTGAAAAAGGAAATAAGAGGGGCAAAGAGAGAGTATGAGAATAGACTGGCAGCTAACATAAAAGAGAATCCACAAGTCTTCTATAGGCATATAAATAATAAACGGGTAGTAAGAGGAGGGGTTGGGCTGATTAGGGACCAAAAAGGAGACCTACGCATGGAGGCAGAGGGCATGGCTGAGGTACTAAATGAGTACTTTGCATCTGTCTTTACCAAGGAAGAAGATGCTACCAAAGTCACAGTGAAAGAGGAAGTAGTTGAGATACTGGATGGGATAAAAATTGATAAGGAAGAGGTACTAGAAAGGCTGGCTGTACTTAAAGTAGATGTCACCAGGACTGGATGGGATGCATCATAGGATGCTGAGGGAGGTAAGGGTGGAAATTGCGGAGGTACTGGCCATAATCTTCCAATTCTCCTCAGATACGGGGGTGGTGCCAGAGGACTGGAGAATTGCAAATGTTAGACCCTTGTTCAGAAAAGGATTTAAAGATAAACCCAGCAACTATAGGCCGGTCAGCTTAACCTCGGTAGTGGGGAAGCTTTTAGAAACGATAATCTGGGACAAAATTAACAGTCACTTGGACAAGTGTGAATTAATTAAGGAAAGCCAGCACGGATTTATCAAAGGCAAATCGTGTTTAACTAACTTTATTGAGTTTTTTGATGAGGTAACAGAGAGGGTTGATGAGGGCAATGCGGTTGATGTGGTGTACATGGACTTCCAAAAGGCATTTGATAAAGTGCCACATAATAGGCTTGCCAGCAAAGTTGAAGCCCATGGAATAAAAGGGACAGTGGCAGCAGGGAAACAAAATTGGCTAAGTGACACAAACAGAGAGTAGTGGTGAATTGTTGTTTTTCAGACGAGAGGAAGGTACACAGTGGTTTTCCCCAGGGGTCAGTACGAGGACCACTGCTTTTCTTGATATATATTAATGACTTGGACTTGGGTGTACAAGGCACAATTTAAAAATTTGCAGATGACACAAAACTTGGAAGTATAGTGAACAGTGAGGAGGATAGTGATAGACTTCAAGAGGACATAGACGGGCTGGTGGAATGGGCGGACACGTGGCAGATGAAATTTAAAGCAGAAAATTGGAAAGTGATACATTTTGGTAGGAAGAACGAGGAGAGGCAATTTAAACTAAAGGGTACAATTCTAGACGGGGTGCATGAACAGAGAGACCTGGGGTATATGTGCACAAATCGTTGAAGGTGGCAGGGCAGGTTGAGAAAGCAGTTATAAAAGCATACGGGATTTTGGGCTTCATAAATAGAGGCCAATGAGTGCAAAAGCAAGGAAGTTATGAGGAACCTTTATAAAACACTGGTTCGGCCTCAACTGGAGTATTGTGTCCAATTCTGGGGACCGCACTTTAGGAAGGATGTGAAGGCCTTAGCGAGGGTGCAGAAAAGATTTACAAGAATGGTTCCAGGGATGAGGGACTTCAGTTACATGGATAGACTGGAGAAGCTAGGGTTGTTCTCCTTAGAGCAGAGAAGGTTGAGAGGAGATCTGATAGAGCTGTTCAAAATCATGAGGGGTCTGGACAGAGTAGATAGAGAGAAACTGTTCCCATTGGCAGAAGGATCAAGAACCAGAGGACACAGATTTAAGGTGATTTGCAGAAGAACCAAAGGCGACATGAGGGAAAACTTTTTTACGCAGCGAGTGGTTATGATCTGGAATGCACTGCCTGAAAGAGTGGTGGAGGCAGATTCAATCGTGGCTTTCAAAAGGGAATTGGATAAGTACCTGAAGGAAAAAATATTGCAGGGCTACGGGGAAAGGGCAGGGGGAGTGGGACTAGCTGAAGTGCTCTTGCAGAGAGCTGGCACGGGCTCGACGGGCTGAATGGCCTCCTTCTGTGCTGTAACCATTCTATGATTGTATCATTGAACTGGCATCAGCGAAAGGAATGCTGGCTGTTTGCCCGCTCCCTGAACATAGGGCGCAAACTGCAATCGGAGCTGGTTTGCTGCGATCCGAATAAGAGGTCCTAATCCAAATGTTGGACTTTCTATTGAGTTTGGATGTAGTTATCCTGCAGCTATCAGTCTCAGATCAGTACCCATGACGTGAGTTCTGGATTTATCAGGACCAAATGTACCAACTGTGCTGAACTGCAAGTGACACAGAAGTTAATGGGAACGGCGGTTACACTGGCCTTCTTGATCGAGGTCTGCTCCTCACCAGATTTTTTACACGTTTTGCCACCCACTTCCTACTGGCACTAAAACATTGGCCAGTTGCACTGCATCACTATCAATGAAAAACTGATTTGCATCAATGCAGAAATGGCTGCATTATTGCAGGTCATTATATTTTGCCACTTGATCTGTTCACCGCAAATCTGTTGCCAAATGTTGTCAGTTTACCCGTTAGACACTCAACTGAGCAATAATTTGGCACTGTGCAGTATGTTGAGACAGGTATTCTCAAGAAGCGGAATTAACCAAAGCCTTCAAAAATCAAATGTTACTGCTTTGCATGAATCCTTGATCCATTCGCTCACTACCTTATCTTTGCAGTCGCGCCTCATATAAACTCTGAGCAGAAAACTGGATTAGACAGTTCCTTACATTTCCAATTTATCGACAAACATTAGGGCTGGATTTTGTCTTGGGGTCAGGTTGGGGTCGTGTTACCCGCATTTCGTGTTCCCCCCCCCCCCCCGACTCCAGAATAATGTGGATGAATGATGCAATTTTAACTTAATTGGGCAATTGAATTCCAGCATGTGGGAACCCATGACCCAATTAGTGGTTTCAGTCTGAAAGTCGCCTCTGATGATGTCATCATTGCAGGTCAGAGACTGAGAGAGAGAGAGAATTTTTTTTCCATCCAGCTCCTCTCACGGCAAAGGCCAGGCAGTCTCTGAAGACATTCAATGCAGCAGCATCAGAGGCGACTTTCAGACCTAATACTACTACTACCTTCACCAAATCTCCGTTGTAATAGTGGACCTGCAGCTGATAGTCAGCTATGCACTTGTGCTCCCGCCAGGTTTCACTGGAGTGTTTCACATCAGGCGTACTTCACGTCGAAAAGGGTTAAACTAGCTAAAACATTTCAAAATGGCATTACAGAGCCAATTTAGGGCTTGTTAAGGGCTTTAATGGCCTCTCCCGCCTCTTGGAGGCGGGACGGAGTCGGGAACCCCGCGACCGATTTTGTCAAAATTGCGTGGAGGCGTGTTGGAGTCAGGATGGGGTCGGGACCACCGACCCTGCAACTTTAACCCCCCACACGCCTCCAAACCCGACTCCATGGGTCATTGAAAATCCAGCCCTTAAGGGACCGTTTCCAATTGTGTGAATCGAACCATTCCGTCACCCACTTCTGCTCCTAGTTAGAAAACGGGGGAGAGGGAGACTGCTCGTCAGCACTTCTACCTATTTATCCCAGGCATACAGAAAGACCACTATAGGAATATCGGGATAAATTTCCACGGGAGTTCTCCCGGTCGTCCATCGTAACATCGGCGGAAACCCCGGGAAACGGCTGTCAATGTGGAGAACTCTTGGGGAAATTCACCCCATTATTCTCTGCGTATGTGTGTGGTTTTTCAATGAAGGGATCCATGTCGAATATTGATTAAAACATGCTTTGACTTCTTCCTTTTGCTAGCTACTTAATTACTGCCCCCAACATTATTCACGTTGGGGTGAAAGAGAGCATCGCCATTCAGCTGGAGGGAGCAGGAAATCCTGTCCGCGTCAGAGTGTATTTATTCGATGTTACAACCTACACAAAGTGTTCAGACGACGTTGATTTTGAACTAACGGCAGAGAATAATTACCATCAAATTAAGGATATCATTGTAAGTATTACCACCGTGACCCTTCAAGTGAAGTGTAAAGAAATCTGCCATTTGCTTGTTGTAATGTTACCTCTTATTGAAGAGCACATTGCATAGTCCGAGTTCGTTACTATGTCAATGTTACGCTAACCCTATATATAAACCACTCGTACTCTAGTGCAAAAACAGACAATGGAAGTTAGTTACTTATTTGGAAAGCTTGATGGATTGGAGTCCACTCCCTCTCTTGAGAATTACTGTCCAAAGGATTCTTGAATTTCCAAAAATAATGTATGTAGTGTTGCACTGGGCAGCATGATAAGCTATGCTCTTAGTGTGTCACAATATTATTTTCTAAATTAAGTCGATATAGTTCTCGCTGCCAAAGTTAATTTCCACCCATAATAAAACGCAAATTAATTAATATTATGCATCCAGTTTTATTTGCTGTCTAAAGCTATCATTGTATGTTCTGAAGGTTATAAGGTGCATATTCTTGATGTGGTGGGGCTAATTTTTTTTTAAAACTTGCCTTTATATAGCGCCTTTCACGACCACCGGACATCTCAAAGCACTTTACAGCCAATGAAGTACTTTTGAAGTGTAGTCACTGTAGGAAACGCTGCAGCCAATTTGCGCACAGCAATCTCCCACAAACAGCAATGTGATAATGACCAGATAATCTGTTTTGGTTATATGTTGATTGAGGGATAAATATTGGGCAGGACACCGAGGATAACTCCCCTGCTCTTCTATCAAAATAGTGACCGTGGGAGCTTTTACATCCACCTGAGAGAGCAGATGGGGCCTCAGTTTAACGTCTCGTCAGCACTGCACTGGAGTGTTAGCCTAGCTTTATGTGCTCAAGTTCCATGGAGAGGGTCTTGAACCCACAACCTTCATGACTCAGAGACAAGTGTGCTACCAACTGAGCCATGGCTGACACTTTCAAGCTAACTCGTAATTAAGGAACATGGTGTTGGCCCAGGAAATAATGCATTAGTCATTTCTATAATTATTGAATGAAAAATTCTTTACAATGACTATTCCAAATTAAAAGTTAATGTGGGGGTTTATTTTATCAAACGGGTATAACGTCGGATTTACGCACCACCCATTGTTACTCACCAGTGACTTCAATGGAGAGTAAAATCAACCGCTCTTAAAACCAGCATTACACCGGATTCCTTCAGTTTCCCGACGGGTGCGTTAGTTTAAAATTGCCCCCAAGGATATTGGATTATGGCCCGGAATTTGCAGTCAGCGGTGAAGCGACGCGCTTGCCGCTGACCTCGTGAAAGCTGTCCACAAAGATCTAGCGATTTCTGTGGCGTCGATTGCAGCTCTTCCGACCTCTGCTTGAATCTGGTGCCAAATCAAGCGAATCTCCAGCGTCCAGCCACAGTGATGTCATCAAGCAGGCGGAGCAGTCAATCGCAGTGATGTCATCAAGCAGGCGGAGCAGTCAATCGCAGTGATGTCATCAAGCAGGCGGAGCAGTCAATCGCAGTGATGTCATCAAGCAGGCGGAGCAGTCAATCGCAGTGATGTCATCAAGCAGGCGGAGCAGTCAATCGCAGTGATGTCATCAAGCAGGCGGAGCAGTCAATCGCATTGAAGAATTCTCGCAGACAGCAAACCAGGAAGTAAATTGCACAGATTCGAATTTAGCTTTTGTAAATTTTACAGCGAGCAAAATAAAAATTGGGACATACACAAAGGATTAAGGTAGAAACTGAAATATCATAAACACAACTTAAAAAATATGAATTTGCAGTCAGTGGCATAGCTCATGAACGAAATCAGTACTTACCTCATGCCCCCTTCACAAAGTTGCTTTGAAACGCTGCGGAGTTGCGCACAGCGTAGCGGCCCGCGAATCCCAGGGGTGCACCGTTGTGCGTAAGCGTACCTGGGATCACGTGAGAGTACGCCGTCATACCGACTGCAAATTCAGGGCCCATTATTTATAAAAAAACATGTAATTCTTAATCATATTAATGGAAAAGTTGAACATTTCTCAAATATAAAACTAGATTTTCATGGCCAGCAGTCAATATGCCTTTAATACCCAGTTACACCTCTTTCAACAAGGGTTAACTTTTTCGGGGGAGTGGTGGGTTGGGGGAGGTGTGGTGTTGCTTAACAGCGTTATTCAAGCGTAATAGAGAAGTTTTCATCCTTCAGTGTGATTTTCATTAATTGCCGGCTCTGGGGAGTTCCACAGCACAACCTGTGGCGGAGCAGGGAATGACTGACCGCGACTTCTAGATACCCGCGTTTAGCTGCACAAGCGCTAAATCCAGAAGTTGCTGTCAGTTTCAGAGGGATAATGACGGCGAGCACTGACAGTTTCGCTGTCATTACCACCTCAAAATCCTGGCTTATAAATGAAAATAAAGGAAGCAACATCGGCTGCGAATTTATCATGCCTTAGAACTTCTTTTGTAGCACCTCTGGGTCAGAATGGTTGTGGGTTCGAGCACCACTCCAGAGACTTGAGCACAAAAATCTAGGCTGACACTCCAGTGCAGTGCTGAGGGAGTGCTACACTGTCGGAGGTGCCGTCTTTCGGATGAGACGTTAAACCGAGGCCCCGTCTGCTCTCTCAGGTGGACGTAAAAGATCCCATGGCACTATTTCAAAGGCGATTGCGAAGGCGAATATGCTTTGGCGATTCTGTATCTATTTACTTCACCTGAGGAAGGGGCAATCGATAGCTCCGAAAGCTTGTGATTTCAAATAAAACTGTTGGACTATAACCTGGTGTTGTGCGACCTCTCAATTTTGTCCACCCCAGTCCAACACCGGCATCTCCGCATCATGACCACTATTTCGAAGAACAGAATGGGAGTTCTCCCCAGTGTCCTGGCCAATATTTATCCCTCAATGAACATGCCAACAGAACAGATTATCTGGTTATTATCACATTGCTGTGTGTGGGAGCTTGCTGGGTGTAAATTGGCTGCCGCGTTTCCTACATTACAATGGAGACTACACTTCAGAAGAACTTCATTGGCTGTAAAGTGCTTTGGGACATCCTGACATCTTGCAAGGTGCTAATAAATGCAAGTCTTTTATTTTCTTGTAATTGTGACATAGAACCTAGCCGAAGTCGACAGATAAGAAACTAGACCTGGAATGGGCAGGTTGTCTTATGAGGAAAGGTTGGACAGGCTAGGCTTGTATCCGCTGGAGTTTAGAAGAGTAAGAGGTGACTTGATTGAAATATATCAGATCCTGAGGGGTCTGGACAGGGTGGATGTGGAGAGGATGTTTCCTCTTGTGGGAGAATCTAGAACTAGGGGTCATTGTTTAAAAATAAGGGGTCGTCCATTTAAGACAGAGATGAGGAGAATTTTTTTTCTCACAGAGGGTCGTGAGTCTTTGGAACTCTCTTCCTCAGAGGGCGGTGGAAGCAGAGTCTTTGAATATTTTTAAGGCAGAGGTAGATAGATTCTTTATAAGCAAGGGGCTGAAAGGTTATCGGGGGTAGGCGGGAATGTGGAGTAATCAGATCGGCCATGACCTTATTGAATGGCGGAGCAGGCTCGAGGGGCCGAGTGGCCTACTCCTGCTCCTAATTCGTATGTTCGTAAGCTATTGGTTACGCGATCAACATTTTGATAGTCTCGGCCATTGTTCTTGCAGGGCCGTATCAATGGTCAAGTCACACTGGAGCTAGTCCATGACTCAGTGAAATATATAAGTGGACTAACCAGTTTTAGCACCACTGACCTCCATAGTTTCAAACCCACAGGCTCTCCCTGACCGTATCAAGACAGCTAACATTTGGTTACGGAAAGACAAATACATCTCCCTTGCTGCTGAATGCCAGCAACTGTTTCCGGAAAGGAAAATGGTTCCCATCCTGCTCTCCTCAAAAAAGGGTTATATATTCATTCAGACAGACAAGCCAATATATACGCCCAACGAACATGGTGAGTACTGCTATAATGCACACGTTTCAATATTTACATTAATTTATTACATTTATAATAATATCAAAAAGGCGAGGGAAGCCCAGCTAATGGTTTGACACAGACTACGTTCTGAAAGAAATCGGAGGGCTTCCCTCTGTTCATCGAATAATGAAAGCCTTCCTACGTTCAGACACAAACATTAACCTAGGGATTGGAAAGGAATATTTAATATCATAGTTCATGGATACATTATTAGGTGGCACTTTATAAAGTCTATGCTTTTAGGAAATGCTGACTGAACTGAATGTCGATTCTTGCATTTGCCAAGATCTATCGTGTTTAAATTCACTTGAGAGCGAGAACTGTTAGATTTTAACAGACTTTTTAGGTGATGTCTTAAATAGGAAGGATCCTGTGAAGCTACTTCACCCCGTTCCATTTGCTAGTGATGAATGTATAACCAGTCATAATATCATACAGCTGGAGAGTCTAGAACTAGGGGACATCAGGGGGAAAATTCAGTTGGTTGCGCCTCCCGATAGCGCCTTAAGAGGGCGCTAATGGGGCGCAAAGCAACTAGCGCCCGGGCGCGGCGATGTTTGCGTCGCTCGCGAAATTAACTAGACATTTTGCCGCGGCGCTAACAACTACCGCCACGATCTCCTGCGTCGGCAGATCGTGACGTCAGTAGAGTGCGCAACGCCCTGGTAGCGCCCCGGAGCGGATATTGAGTGGCGCCCCCTGCCTTACCGCCTGTCGCTAGCAACGACAGGTTGAGGGGAGCGTTTTACAGTCAGGAAGGGACTGGTGGGGCGCTATTTAAAGACGACCGCTTCCTGCCTTTTTTTGTTGACGACATTTTTGAACCACGCATTCTGAGAGAGAGAGAGAGAGAGACTTCTGGAGAGATTCAACGCTGTGTGAAGGAGTTTTGGGTACTTAGCAGCACTTTGCAGGTTCATTTTGATTTGCCCTTCCTTGTATTAAATTAGAAGAGATTGTGGGGGCGGCACTCTGAGCTCTTTCCCTGGGCCTCTCCATTGTTCTTTCCAGCAGATTTGATGTACAGGTCTCTCCAGGCCGAGATTCAAGGCTGCAATGAGCAGGATGTGGATGGAAAGCAAGACCAACCCTCCCCTTTAAGAACTGGCCGGCGCCATTGTGTCTGTGTTCCATTGCTGACTGACATCACATGAGCTTCGCCTGCGCTCTGAGTTAGCGCCTCACTCCTCGGCCTTTGCGCCTTAAGACAGATGTGTAGCGCCTGATTTAGCGCTCCAATCACCTCCAGGGGCGATAAAAGTCAAGTTTGCAGTCTGAGGCGATAATTAGCGCCAGGCGCTAATCTTTGCACCCGGCCGATAATTGCGCCCCAAACGGGGCGATACTGAATTTTCCCCCATAGTCTCAGGATAAGGGGTCGGCCATTTAAGACCGAGATGAGGAGGAATTTCTTCATTCAAAGGGTTGTGAATGTTTGGAAATCTCTGCCCCAGAGGGCTGTGAATGCTGAGTCTTTGAGTAGATTCAAGGCTGAGAGAGATAGATTTTTGGACTCTAGGGGAATCGAGGGATATGGAGATCGGCGGGAAAGTGGAGTTGAGGTCGATGATCAGCCATGATCTTATTGAATGGCGGAGCAGGCTTGAGGGACCGTATGGCCTACTCCTGCTCCTATTTTTTATGTTCTTATGTTCTTAGAATGAGGCTATTTGGCCCGTCGTGCCTGTGCCGTCTCACTGAAAGACTTATCCACTTAGTCCCACTCCCCTGCTCTTTCCCCATAGACCTGCATTTTTTTCTTTTTCAAGTATATCTCCAATTCCTTTGTGAAATTTACGATTGAATCTGCTTCCACCACCCTTCCAAGCAGTGCATTCCAGATCATACCTGCTCGCTGCATAAAATAATTCTCCTCTGGTTCATTTGCCAATTATCTTAACTCTGTGAAATCTATCAAAACCCCTCATAATCTATTAAACCTCCCCTTAATCTTCTCCGCTCGAAGGAGAACAATCCCAGCATCTCTACGCAATGCCACATATTGTCTCCACGTAACTGAAGTCCCTCATCCCTGGTATCATTCCAGTAAATCTCGTCTGCACCCTCTCCAAGGCCTTGACATCCTTCCTAAAGTGTGGTGCCCAGAATTGAACACAATTCTGCAGTTGAGGCCTAACCAGTGATTTATAACAGTTGGCCATAACTTCCTTGCATTTATACTCTATGGGGGAGAAATTCGGCTGCTTTGCGCCTCCTGTTAGCGCCTGGGGGGGGTGGGGTAACAGGGCGCTAAGGGGTTAGCGACCGGGCACGGAGAATTCTGCGACGTCCGTGAACTTCCCTGGCAGTTTAGCGCTGGGGCGAACACTTACCGTCTCGCCCTCTAGCGCCTCGCAGATCGTGACGTCATATAGCGCGCAGCGTCCCCGTTACCGCCCCGGGTGTGAGATTGCCTCCCGCCCCCTGCTGTATCGCCGGGAGTCAGCAACGGCAGGAAGAGGAGGTGTTGTCACCTCGGCTGGCCGCTTGGGGTGCGCTAATTAAAGGCAGTGGGTTTCAGGTAGGCCACACTTTATTCTTTGCACCAGTCTGGTGCCTGCTGAAAGTTGCCGATGCTTTACTGCTGCGAGGTGTCGCATGCTGGGGCGGTAATAGCAGTCGCGCAGGTCGCCCGGCAACACAGAACTGAGCACAAGTATGTTGTGCACCCTCATTGGCCCTTCCCTTAAGCGAGGGAAGCAGTCTCCGAAGCGCTCCACATTGTTCAGCGCGTTGCTGCTACCGCCCCGCTCTTGCACTTTAGCGCCCTAAGAGAAGCGGTCGGCGCTTGATTTAACGCTCCACTTCCCTCTTGGAGCGCGAACGCTCAATTTCCCAGGACCAGAAAATGATGATCGCCTGGGGATACTTCTCCGAGATTTCGAAAGTTATCTCCCCAAACGGAGCGCTACGGAATTTATAGCCCCAACTCTCTCTTTATACAGCCGAGGACCTCATGTGCTTTTTAACGGCATTCTCGACTTATCGTGCCACCTTCAAAAATACGTGCATGTAAACCCCCAGGTTCCTCTGTTCCTGCACCCCCTTTAAAATGTCGTTTAAACTGCCTCTCCCCATTCTTCCTTCCAAAATGCATCACTCGAGAGGATTCGAGGACAGGAGCAAGGATGTCTTGCTGCAGTTGTACAGGGCCTTGGTGAGACCACACCTTGAGTACTGTGTGCAGTTTTGGTCGCCTTATCTGAGGAAGGATGTTCTTGCCATGGAAAGAGTGCAGCGAAGATTCACCAGACTGATACCTGGGATGGCAGGAATGACGTATGAAGAGAGATTGGGTCGATTAGGCTTATATTCGCTAGATTTTCGAAGAATGAGAGGGGATCTCATTGAAACTTATAAAATTCTAACAGGACTAGACAGACTAGATGCAGGAAGGATGTTCCCGATGGCGGGGGAGTCCAGAACCAGGGGTCACAGTCTAAGGATAAGGGGTAAGCCATTTAGGACTGAGATGAGGAGGAATTTCTTCACCCAGAGAGTGGTGAACCTGTGGAATTCTCTCGCACAGAAGGCAGTTGAGGCCAATTCATTAAATATATTCAAGAAGGAGTTAGATATATTTCTTAAGGCTAAGGGAATCAAGGGATATGGGGAGAAAGCAGGGAAAGGGTACTGAATTTGGATGATCAGCCATGATCGCATTGAACGGCGGAACAGGCTCGAGGGGCCAAATGGCCTACTCCTGCTCCTATCTTCCATGTTTCTATGTTTCTATTTCACACGTCTCTGCATTAAATTTCATCTGCCATGCGTCGGCCCATTTCACCAGTCTTCCTCGGCCGCCCCTTGTGCACCTCTCCTGGTTTTCCTTTCTGTTGGATGGAAGCAAATATCGGTAGAGGTGTACAACCTGCGGCCAATCAGATATCACCTGCTTTATATTGTTGCCAGAAGTCCAGAACTCCCTCGGTGGGTGCTCATTAATTCCACCACGGGACGTGGAGACCATCCCATCCGCTCTAATATTAAAAAAAATAGATTCCATGTTAAGCTTGTAAAGTGTCAGCGCTACACCAAGAGTATTTATAAAACATTGCTTCGCGTATGATGGAGAAAGCTGAATTTGATTAAATTGAAACCCATGTTTTACCTAATTTAGCTAATAACATGGCTCATTCAAATGCGCTTTGTTTAAATCTTTAAGATCAAAATGTTGACTAGAATCTATTTGTTTTCTTTTACTGCGTAGTACATTACAGGATCTTTACTCTTGATCATTATATGAGACCAGTGAGCGAGACCATTCAAATAACTATATACGTGAGTACATTTGGAGTTCTGTGGCATCGGTCAAATGCACTTTCCACTATATTTTATGACACGGTAATGCAGAACAAGTACAATTACTTCAATTTCCAGTTTTCTGTATGGTGAACTATATTATCCGTGCAGTTAACATAGAACATAGAACATAGAACAGTACAGCACAGTACAGGCCCTTCGGCCCTCGATGTTGTGCCGAGCATTGTCCGAGACCAAGATCAAGCTATCACACTCCCTATCACTCTGGTGTGCTCCATGTGCTTATCCAATAACCGCTTGAAAGTTCCTAAAGTGTCCAACTCCACTATCACAGCAGGCAGTCCATTCCACACCCCAACCACTCTCTGAGTCAAGAATCTACCTCGGACATCCCTTCTATATCTCCCCCCATGCACCTTATAGTTATGCCCCCTTGTAACAGCTGCCTCTACCCGAGGAAATAGTTCTATTTCATTTTCTCCCTAGCATCTGCCTGAGGCTGAACCACACTGTTCACAACCTTGGTGTCATCTTTGACCCTGAAATGAGCTTCCGACCACATATCCGCAGCATAACAAAGACCGCCTACTTCCACCTCTGTCACATCGCCCATCTCCGCCCTTGCCTCAGCTCATCCGCTGCTGAAACCCTCATCCGTGCCTTTGTTACCTCTAGACTTGACCTCCCACATTCTACCCTATGTAAACTTGAGGTCATCCAAAACTCGGCTGCCCGTGTCCTAACTCGCACCAAGTCCCATTCGCCCATCACCCCTGTGCTCGCTGACCCACACTGGCTCCCGGTTAAGCAACGCCTCAATTTCAAAATTCTCATCCTTGTTTTTAAATCTCTCCATGGCCTCGTCCCTCTCTATCTCTGTAATCTCCTCCAGCCCCACGACCACCCCACCCCCGCCACCCCCCGAAATAGCTGTGCTCCTCTAATTCTGCCCTCTTGAGCATCCCTGATTATAATCGCTCAACCATTGGTGGCCGTGCCTTCTGTTGCCTGGGCCCTAAGCTCTGGAATTCCCTCCCTAAACCTCTCTGCCTCTCTTTCCTCTTTTAAGACGCTCCTTAAAAACGACCTCTTTGACCAAGCTTTTGGTGCTCTTCCCTAATGTCTCCTTATGTGGATCGGTGTCAAATTTTTTGTCTTGTAATACTCCTGTGAAGCGCCTTGGGACGTTTTACTATGTTAAAGGTGCTATATAAATACAAGTTGTTGTTGTTGTTACATTAATGATGTAAGTCAAAACCTAAATGGGTAAGCAATTTTAAATTATGTCTCTGTACAAACAGTGGAATCACAGATCGTATGGTTTCGTTATATTCCAGTTTATGGTCACCGATGCATTAATTAACACAAATAATTACAAAGGTGATTTTTATTCCTGATTTTAATTCCTAGTTATTTTGCGCATGGCGACTGTTCATATTTACCAGATTTACTAAATTTCACTATCGATCTTATTTCAAGTAATAATGAAATCTAAATTATTATAGACTTAATATGTATCTTGGATTTTCACCTGCAATGTCTGCGGGGTTTTTCCTGATTCCACCACTGTAACTTCATTGGAAACCCGGGCAAGCGGCTTTAATGGTCGTTGAACTTCCTTTCACTGCAGATTTTAACCCATCTTCCGCCAAAGTTACAGTGAGGTAGCAGGAGAATTCCACGGAAATTCTACCCCGTTTTGTTAATTAAATATAATCAAATACGCTGTCAAATATGCACAGTATAGAGGATCGTTGCTGTATCAAGTCTAAATTTGAATGCATTCAATTCTCCTCCTAGAACTCCAGAAATATACAGTTTCCCAGCTTGTTGGTGAAGCCAGGAAGCGTAGTGACGCGGCACCTAAAGATCCCGAATATCGCAAAGTGAGTTGTCACAATATTTGAGAAATTAACCTTTTAGCCCAATAGGAGTATGGCGTTTCATAGAACACTTCTACTTTATTTTTGTAAGCAAGTCAGTTTCTACAGCTTTCGTGCTCATTATACTTCGTGGCTATTGCTCAACTGGGCAAGACAGAAAGAAGGATTTCTCACTAGACTGCAAGGTGATCTGTTCAGCAAGCCATCAGTATCAGCTGATTAAATGATTATTATTACATATATGCTGAAACTACAAATCAAAAACTGTACGATTGAAAACAGCGTGCAATTTGGAACGATTGAAAAAGCGTCCCCTGTGCAACCCATTCATAATTTTAAAGACTTCTATCAGGTCACCTCTAAGTCTTTTTCCTAAAGAAAAATCCCACCTGTTCAATCCTTCCCGAGAGCTGTAATCTCTCAGTTCTGTTACCATCCTTGCAAATCTTTTCTTTTTGCACTTTCTGAAATGCTTCCAAGTCCTTTTTATCGTATGGAGACCAGAACTGTGCACAGTACTCTGTGCGGCCTGACCAGCGTCCTATGTAAGCTTAGCATAACGTTACTACTTTTGAATTCTATACCCCCAGAAATAAATCCCAGTGCTTTTATAGCATTTTTAATTGCTTTGCTGACCTGCGATGCTGTTTTTAATGATTTTTTCACCAACATCCCTTTGGTCTTCTACCCCATTCAGTTTATTCTATTTTCTAAGGTGTAGGTGATGTTTCTATTTTTCCTACCAAAGTGCATCAACTCGGTCACATTTATCTATGTCAAATTTCATTTGCCACTTTACTGTCCAGTCGGCATGCTTTCGAATGTCTTCTTGTATTATGTTGCATTCCTCTTTAGTGTTAGCTGTACACCCCCCCCACCCACCCAATTTGGTATCATATGCAAATTTTGATATTGAGTTACTTGTTCCTAAGTCCAAATCATTAACATAAATTATGAATAACAGTGGTCCCACTACTGACCCTGCTAGCTTCCTACAATCTGAATAACTACCTTTTACCCCTACTCTTTGTTATCTGTGTTTTTTAATCAATTTGCTATCCATTCAGCCATTTGTCCTCTGACTCCACATGTCCTAACCTTTGTCATGAGCCTACCATGTGGTATCTTACTGAAAGCCTTTGGAAAGTCCAAGTATATGACATCTACTGCATTACCCTTGTCTTCACTTTCCATTACCTCTTCAAAGAATTCTATCAGGTTAAGTAAGCATATTTTCACCTTTTGGAATCCATGCTAACTTGTTTTTATCATACTTTCTGTCTGTGAAGTTATATTGGACAGTTGTGTCAATCCTAACGTGAGAATGAAGGTGAAACTGCTGGCCACAAAGCAAGATACGTCAGTCACATGTCTAGCACCAGTGTGAGCAGCACGGTAGCTGATATTTTAACAATAGTTGGAAATTAAGCACACGCATAATAGTGCATGGCAGCATTGACCTAGTCAACCACTGTCAGTGTCAACCTAATTTTACAAGCCAGTTGCCGGTGTCTTGCTGCAGGTAGGGTTTTGCAACTGTCAAACTGACTCAGAGCAAGTGGAGGCAATTGTACCACATCACTGCCAAATACATGGGTCAGGGTAGCCAGGTATCACCCAGTGCCGATCTCCATGGCATTCCTTCTTTTATCAGCAGCCCATTTTAAACTTCACCTCATTTTTGTTTCCCTGTTTACTTCAATGGAACAGAAAATCGAGCAGGGTGTAAATTAGGCTCAGAATCAATATCACGATTTTGCGCTACTGCCTGAGCCCTGTTTCTCCACACAATGCTACAAACAAGCAATCTTAATCAATGATTCTGTAACCATTTTGTGCAAAATGAAACATTTGTATTTCAGACTTTAGCTGCCCTAACATTACGGGCAGGGCTACATTCGGTTACTTGCAATAACTCCGGGAGGAGACTAGAGCAAACCACAAAGAAATGACATTAACGCCCATATAAACTGTTTCAGGGTAATTTTAACTTTTGGCTATAGTGTAACATGAGTAATATTGGATCGGCCACCTATTAGGTCCCCACCTGATTGTCCTTTCCATTGAATGTTAAACGGGCAACCGACCTCATATAACCAATATAAATTATCCCTTTTCTCTGGCGGCTCCGCCGGTATTCCAGACACATTACATTGGGAGATCGAGAGACCTCTGAGCACCTTCTTGTCACGTTTAGTACTCGGCTGTAAGAGATACAAAAGCCAGCTTCACTTACAGAATTAGTACGCCAGTTTCGTTTAACACAATTCTTGTAAAAAAAAAAAATGGTAAATTTTCACCTTGCTGCCCACGAGTAAAACCGAACCACAATGCCAGTTTTACAGTGGAACAGCAAGTTCAAAAGTTTACCCAATGTTGAGTGAGACAAGTGCAGAAGAGAGGGGTCAAGTCATTCAATTCAAATACAAACATCTTGTAGAATTTGTTCAAATATGTGTTTGACCGGCAGAATTCCCCATCATCTAAATTTGATCGGTCCCCTCACTTTTTTTTGTAGCTACTTATAAGTTTATGTTGACCGATTCTCAAACCCAGGTTTTACCTGGAATGGCAAATAGAAAATTTACCCCAGAGTTTCTGCCTGAAACCTTTCAATAGAGATAGATCAGGCAGATAGCTTCCTTAAATGCCAAGAGAAGGGAAATAACTTCTGAAAATTTAACTTGCACCCTTTTGGCGCACTATTTATGAACTCCTTCTTATCTTCTATCCCCAAGAGAAGTTGACAAAGTTTAGCAATCAGGTTATCTTTTGCCTTCCAAACACAAGGAGTATCACATGCTTTGACCAGCAGCGTAAATATACAGAAGAGGAAACTCTGTCCGTGCATTGGACAGCCTACAACTTACCTGGGCAAGTGATAAACTCTCTCGGGGGACTTAAGGATAACAGCTCACCACCACTACAGTTTGATTGGCAGAAGCCAAACAGCGTAGAATAAGAAATAACGGGGGATAATGTTAACTTTTATCGCTGGACCAAAACCGGATGATAGCAAACCGGCAATCTGTTGTACAGCTTCGCCATTGAAGACATTGGGCCTGAATTTGCGATCGGAGGCTTCCCGCGGGCGGATGCCTCCGGTCATCAAAAAATCAACGCATTTACCTGGTGGCCCGGGAGATACGGAGGCTTGTGATCCTGGGCCTCTCCTGTTAGAAATGTGTAGAGCCCCACGTAGCCCAGGGGCGCACGCGGTTCGCAAGCGCCCCTGGGATCAGGTGGGCCGGCCCAACCAATGAAAGAAGGGAATCCCCGTTCATACTTATGGGGTTTCCGTACAGACGGAACTGTCATAAGTATGAATGGGGATGACTTAAAAAATACACAAACACATGAAATTTTTTTTTTTTAATTACATATATAAAATGGCATTTAATTAAATATTTTAAACAAATATTTAATTTTTTGAAGAAGAATGCATATGTTTTAATGGGGCTAAATATAAACTTATTGGACAGGGATTCTAATGTATAAGTGAGTGATAACATTTTATTTTTCTATTTTTTTAAACTTTTATGCTGGTAAAAGCAGGCTTTACGCCTGCTTTGACCGGACATAAGAATTTCACGGGCATTCAGCGGGCGGAGGTTGGGCAGATAACGCAACTCTCCGCCCGCGGAGGCTCCTCTCCCGGGGATGCGGAGGATCTGTCAAGAGGATTCTTGACCGATCGCAAGTGCCGGGTTTCAGCGCATGCGCTTCGCAGGCCTAAACCCGGGACTTGCGCGGCCCCTGCGGGCGTGGGTGCACCTCGTACGCACCCGTGAGGGTCGCAAAATACGGCCCAATGGAAAATCGGGTATGGTTTAAAATGGCTAGCACCTGTTTTACAGCCTGAGGTAAAAGTTAAAAATACCCCCAGAGAAGAACCCCCCCCCCCCCCAAAGTGTAATGGGGTAGAAACTGGTCTTGGGCGCTAGCGCAAAACGGGCCACCCGTTAGACTTCAATAGAACTGAATATCGGGCGGGGTGTACAACAGGTGGCCAGTGGGCTATCTCTATTTCCGCCCAAGACCCCAATACAGTCATCTTTGCTATTTATTTGTTTTTATCATCGAGGTGTAACCATTGTAAGATAAATTCGAGATAAACACTGAAGAATGTTCTGTTTTCCTTTCCTAAACAGGCCCGGCATTTGGCGAATTGAGGCGCAGTTTGACGATTCACCAATGTCCATGGTGTCCGCGCAATTTGAGGTCAAGGAATTCGGTAACACTTATTAACCTATTTAAATTTTCAGCGAAAAGAAATGTACGAATTATTTTCGGTTGCCAAGGTTTCCAATTAGGTTTGGAAGGTTTTAACATTTCTGGAAAATTGCCTCAGGCTGTTGATTGAGGCAGAGTGGGCCGAGAAATACGAGCCGCCCATTATACGCCGAACCTGATAGTCAGTTCCATTGTAGTCAGCGGGGCGGCTGCGTATAACGGGCGGCCCATTCGATATCGCCCGCTTTGCGCCACCCCACCGCCCGAGGTGAATTTCTAGGCCGTGAATATCCAAAGCACATAAAGATAAGGAAGAGATTCATTGACACAAATAGTTGTCTGGCTCTCTACATCTATGTAACGGGGATTACTCTTCACCAGCCTTGCTTGGGGAGCAAAGTCCACGGGGTGAATTTTCACTTGCAGCGGCGGGTGGAAAGCGGGCAATAGTGGATCGGCTGCCCGTTTTATGCCTGATTTCCATTCACCTTGACGACGGGCCGGCTCCATAACCGAGGGCGATCTGCTCCAACGCAAGACAGGTCTAGGTACATGGAAACATTTCAAATGAGAATGGGAGATGCAGGATTAAAAAGCAAGCATTGGCTGAGCAACACAGGGTATCTGCTTTTAGGTAAGATTGCTTCAGTTATGCAAGTTACAGAATGCAGTGTACATTTTAAATAAATAAGGCTTGGTACTTTCCACACTTATAATATGCTTTGTAAACGGCTATCCATTTGTTGTTCTATGGTATGCTGAGAAATGATGCCTCTCGCATATTTCTTTAAGCAGTAGTCTTAAAATTGTTGTCCTTACCTAAGGAAGGATATACTTGCCATAGAGGGGTTGCAACGAAGGTTCACCAGACTGATTCCTGGGATGGGGGGAATTGTCCTATGAGGAGAGATTGAGTAGACTGGGCCTATATTCTCTAGAGTTTAGAAGAATAAGAGGTGATCTCATTGAAACATACAAAATTCTTACAGGGCTTGACAGTGTAGATGCAGGGAGGATGTTCCCCCTGGCTGGGGAGTCTAGAACCAGGGATCACAGTCTCAGAATAAGGGGTCGGCCATTTTGGACTGAGATGAGGAGAAATTTCTTCACTCAGAGGGTGGTGAATCTTTGGAATTCTCTACTCCAGGGGGCTGTGGAGGCTCAGTCGTTGAGTCTATTGAAGACAGAGATCGATGGATTTTTGAATATTAACGGAATCAATGGATATGGGGATAGTGCAGGAAATTGGCGATGAGGTAGAAGATCAGCCATGATCTTATTGAATGGCGGAGCAGGCTCGAAGAGCCAAATGGCCGACTCCTGCTCCTATTTCTTATGTTCTCATGTTGCCTTTGTCTGAAATTTGAGCGGAATTTTGTCGGAAGAATTAACTCATTTTAAATTAATAAATCAATAATAAAGTAATAGCGCATTTGATGCCGGTTGGCACAGTTGCTAAACCAGTCGGCAAAGGAATTTCAGGCCAATACGTTAAGTTTCCGTAGAGGTAAGAAAGGCATAGATGAGGGTTTCAGCAGCAGATGAACTGAGGCAAGGGTGGAGACGGGCGATGTTACGGAGGTGGAAATAGGCGGTCTTTGTTACGCTGTGGATATGTGATCGGAAGCTCATTCCAGGGTCAAATATGACACCAAGGTTGCGAACAGTGTGGTTCAGCCTCAGACAGATGTTAGGGAGAGGGATGGAGTCAGTGGCTAGGGAACGGAGTTTGAGTCAACCACATTGCTGTGGGTCTGGAGTCACATATAGGCCAGACCGGGTAAATAGGGCAGATTTCCTTCCCTAAAGGAGAGTAGTGAACCAGATGGGTTTTTACAACAATCTGGTAGTTTCTGATTACTGATCGTGGCTTCTTATTCCAGATTTATTTCATTAACTGAATTGAAATTCCCCAGCTGCCGTGGTGGGATTTGAACTCGCGTCTCTGGATCGTTAGTCCAGGCCTCTGGATTACGAGTCCAGTAACATAACCACTATGCTACCGTACCCCCTTAAATTGGTGTAAATAGTTAGAATTACTGTTTGAAAATGTTGTGGTTAATATTCTCCAACTGCTGAAATAAATGCTCTGCGCGATTTCTTGATTATACTAATAACGTTGTTACAATTTAAGGATTGCATATGCCATTATGTTATAAATATGCTCGGATTTATTTGACTAAATCATCTTTCAAAGTTCTCCCTAGTTTCAAGGTCGAGGTAAAGTCAGAGCAGATGTTTTATCTGATAACAAAGGATGCATTCAAATTCAAAATCTTGGCAGAGTAAGTAAAATATCGTCATCTAATCTTTTTTTGTACTTTTTTAATGTGGCATTAGAGTTCTACCATGTGGGACACTGTCAAAAGTCTTCTGTAAGTCTAAGTGAGGTAGATAATAGGGAATACCCTTACCGTTCCATGTCAAATCCTTATTCTGCTGATATGTAAATATTCCTCTAGTCCATCCTTGGAAAAGATGCGGTTATTTTTGTTTGTTATTGATAGGAGGCTACTAGCCTTCAGTTGCCTGAATCCGCTTTCTAAATATAGGCGAAATATCTGCCTTTTTTTTATCTCGCCCATGCTCACCAATATCCAAGACTCCTCCGTGATGATATCGCTTTACCCAGAATTTTCCTCACTTGACATCTGCAGCAGGGGGGAGGTTTATACAACCGGGTGTGGAACACTGGTCAGCCTTGAGCCCCTTACCTTAAAAACTGCAATTGTCTTGCTGACAACGAAATGGATTTTGGGAGCATTACAAAGGAAGCTGGAATGGCCCTCTGTAATTTACTTCTGCAAAAATAATGGGGCAGAATTTCGGCTGTTGTCGGGTGAGTACGCACATATGTACTCACCCGTGGACGGAACGAAAGTGCCGGTTTCTTGCGTGCACTGCGCATGCGCGGGAAACCGGCACTTCCGTTCCCCTGAGGAAAGGGGTTCGGAGGTCGAACGCGCATGCGCGAGGGCCAGCGCGTTCGCCTCGCACTTCGGTTTTTTTTACAGGTTCCTCCGTGAGGGTAAGCACGGAGAAGATGCACTTTTAAAAAGGATGCGCAAGGCCTTCTTTTAACGAGGTAAGTGTTGATTTTATTAAAATTTAAACATTTTTTTCACAGATTTATCTTTTTTAATTACTTTAAAGAAAGGTAAGTTTAGTTTTAGCCCCGTTAAAAAATGTAATTAATTTTTTCAAAAATTTTAATTTTTGTTTAAAATAGTTAATTAATGTAATTTATAGTTATTTTAAAAATGTGATTTTTAAAAAAATGTATTTGTAGTTTTGGGGATGTTTTGGGGCCGATCTGTATTCACAGATTTGGCAGGTCTTCCTGTCAAATCTATGAATGAAAGATGATCTGCTGCCATTGGCTCTCCATGGCCCACGTGATCCCAGGGGACGCATCGCACTAACTACGCCCCTGGGACACGCAAGCACTGCGCACCGGCAGCTGCAGGAGGCCCAGGAGCTGAAGTCCCCGTGGGCCCAGAGGTCAACGGCAGGCGCGGTAGGTAGGTGCGCGCGCCCATCTTTCAATATTATAACAATGTAATTTTCTTTTAATATAACGGATCTGTTTTTTTTAAATAATAATTTTGTAATCAAGTGGGAAATTCTGACTGATTTTTCCCTCCCTTTCTCCACGGTACTGAGGCAAATTGCAGTGCGCCTACCCAGAAGGCATTAGAGAACTCGGCACAGGCGACGAGCCGAAACTGTAAAAATTGGGCGCTTTTTAAAAAAACGAAGTGGTTTATTGCAAGCAATATGTCTACCTTGAGAGAGTGGTTAGCAAAGCATAAGGGATCTTGGGCTTCATAAATAGAGGTATTGAGTACAAAAGTAGAGAAGTTATGCTGAACCTTTATAAAGCGCTGGTTAGGCCACAACTGGAGTATTGCGTCCAGTTCTGGTCACCACACTTCACGAAGGATGTGAAGGCCCTTGAGAGGGTGCAGAGGAGATTTAACAGAATGGTTCCGGGGATGGGGGATCTTAGCTACGAGGACAGGTTGGAGAAGCTGGATTTGTTTTCATTAGAGCGAAGGAGGTTGAGGGGTGATTTGATAGAGGTGTACAAGATTATGACGGGTTTGGATAGGCTAGACGGGGAAAGGATGCTCCCACTAGTTGATGGTACAAGGACTAGGGGACACAGATTTAAGGTTTTGGGCAAGAGATACAGGAGGGACGTGAGGAAAAACTTTTTTACGCAGCGAGTGGTGAGGACCTGGAACTCACTGCCGACGGAAGTGGTGGAAGCGGAGACACTCGGGGAGAAATTCGGTATCGCCCCGTTTGGGGCGCAATTATCGGCCAGGCACGAAGTTTAGCGCCCGGTGCTAATTATTGCCTCCGAATGCAAACTTGGCTTCTATCGTCCCTGGAGGTGATTGGAGCGCTAAATCAGGCGCTACACACTTCTCTTAAGGCGTAAAGGCCGAGGAGCGAGGCGCTAACTCAGAGTGCTGGCGAAGCTCATGTGATGTCAGTCAGCAATGGAACACAGACACAATGGCACCGGCCAGTTCTTAAAGAGGAGGGTTGATCTTGCTCTCCATCCACACCCTGCTCATTGCAGCCTTGAATCTCGGCCTGGAGAGACCTGTACATCAAATCTGCTGGAAAGAACAATGGAGAGACCCAGGGAAAGAGCTCAGAATGCAGCCCCCACAGTCTCTTCTAAATCGATGCAAGGAAGATCAAATCAAAATGAACCTGCAAAGTGCTGCTCAGTACCCAAAACTCCTCAACACAGCGGTGAATATCTCCAGAAGTCTCTCTCTCTCACTCAGAATGCGTGGTGCAAAAATGACAAAAAAAGGTAGGAAGCGGTCGCCTTTAAATAGCACTCCCTCAGTCCCTTCCCGACTGCAAAACGTTCCCCTCAAACTGTCGTTGCTAGCGGCAGGCAGTAAGGCAGGGGGCGCCACTCAATATCCGGTCCAGGGCGCTACTGGGGCGTTGCGCACTCGACTGACGTCACGATCTGCCGGCGCAGGTGATCGTGGCAGTAGTGTTTAGCGCCGCCGCAAAATGTCTGGTCAATTTCGCGAGCGGCGCAAACATCGCCGCGCCCGGGCGCTAGTTGCTTTGCGCCTAATTAATGCCCTCTTAAGGTGCTAACGGGAGGCGCAAACCAACCGAATTTTCACCCCTCAATGTTTTCAAAGGGGAGACTGGATAGGCACTTGAGGGAAATAAACTTGCAGGGCTACGGGGATAGAACGGGGGAATGGGACTGACTGGATTGCTCCACAGAGAGCCGACAAGGACTCAATGGGCTGAATGGCCTCCTTCTGTGTCGTTAATACTTGATGGGGGAAAAATTCAGTTGGAGCGCCTCCCGTTAGCGTCTTAAGTGGGTGCTATTGGGGCGCAAAGCAACTAGCGCCCGGGCGCAGTGATGTTTGCGCCGCTCGCGAAATTAACTGGACATTTTGCGGCGGCGCTAAACACTACCGCCACGAACTCCTGCGCCGACAGATCGTGAGGTCAAACGAGTGCGCAACATCTCGGTAGCGCCCCGGAGCAGATATTGAGTGGCGCCCCCTGCCTTACCGCCTGCCGCTAGGAACGACAGGTTGAGGGGAGCGTTTTGCAGTCAGGAAGGGACTGGGGGAGCGCTATTTAAAGGCGACCGCTTCCTGCCTTTTTTTGTTGGTGACATTTTTGAACCACGCATTCTGAGAGAGAAAGAGAGACTTCTAGAGAGATTCAACACTGTGTGAAGGAGTTTTGGGTACTGAGCATCACTTTGCAGGTTCATTTTGACTTGCCCTTTCTTGTATCAATTTAGAAGAGGCTATGGGGGCTGCACTCTGAGCTCTTTGCCTGGTACTCTCCATTGTTCTTTCCAGCAGATTTGATGTACAGGTCTCTCCAGGCAGAGATTCAAGGCTGCAATGAGCAGGATGCGGATGGAAATCAAGATCAACCCATCCCTTAAAGAACTGGCTGGCGCCATTGTGTCTGTGTTCCATTGCTGACTGACATCACATGAGCTTCGCCAGCGCTCTGAGTTAGCGCCTCGCTCCTCGGCCTTTGCGCCATAAGACAGATGTGTAGCGCCTGATTTAGCGCTCCAATCACCTCCAGGGGCGATAAAAGTCAAGTTTGCAGTCAGAAGCGATTATTAGTGCCAGGCGCTAATCTTTGAACCGGCCGATAATTGTGCCCCAAACGGGGCGATACTGAATTTTTCCCCCTATGACTCTATGTCCTGTTGATTATTTGTTAAAGCCATACATACGGCCAAGCTGTGGAAGGAATGGCTTATGTAAGATTCGGAATAATTGACGGAACAAACAACAACACCTACTTACGAGGACTGGAACAACAACTGCAGGTGAGTATAGAATGGTTACGGAATCATAGTGATAAATGGCGGTGTTCGATTTTAGTAAACACAAACTTGGGGGAAAAATTGGGTGGCGCCCCTTTTGGGGTGCTAACGTTGCTGGGGCGCTAATTTTAGCGCCCCGAAAAGTTAGTGCCCCTCCGCCGGAAATTCAGCGGTAGCGCCCCAAGTAGGAGGTGGGGCGCTACTGGAAGCGCTCCACCTCCGTCTTGGGGCGCTATAACTGAAGATCGCAGCGCTACGTGCAACAGCGCCACGCGCGCCGGCACATAGCGCCGCCGCTAACCTTCCGCTGAATTTCACGGGAGGCGTTGGCGGCGCTGCGCCGGGGCGCTCGGGAATTTGCGCCCCGTTAGCGCCCCCCGCTAACGAGAGGCGTAAATCAACCCAATTTCCCCCCCCCCCCCCCCGCCAAGTGCTTAATGGGCTAGAAATTCGTCTAGGGCGGTGGCGCAAAACTGCAATGACTGAATCTCAGGTGCTGCGTATAACGGGCGGCTGATCCGATAGCGCCTGTTTCGCGCCACCACCCGAGATTAATTTCTCGGCCGATGCGCTTGTTGGAGATTCCTTCTTCGGATATTTTGTCGGGTGTCAACCCAGTCATGTTGACAGTTTATGCACTGGAATGCCACAGCAGCTCCAACTCGTACAGTGGGAGGGTCCTGTACCAATGCTTAATTGTATCCTCCGAAATTCTTTGTTCAACCGCCAATCATTAATTTTAAGCTCAGTTTAGGTGCACGTCCACAGTTAAATCTTATTGAATGGCGGAGCAGGCTGGAGGGGCCGATTGGCCTACTCCTGCTCCTATTTCTTATGTTCTTATGTTCTTAAATACTGAATCATAAGATCACTGATAATTTGAGGGTAAAAATTTGGAAGAAATGTAAATATTAGGAACGGAACAAGGAGGAAACAGGGAGAGAAAATAAAGGCACTGAATTGGAATCGGATAATATGCACCTTTATTCTCACTTATAGATCAAGGAAGGAGTGGTGACGTCTTCTCTCACAACCCAAATGCTATTGGAAAAAATCAAACCTTTGAAAAGTATGAATGATCTTGTGGGACACCATTTGTATATGGCGGTAACTGTTTTCGAAACATTCAGTAAGTGAACTAAAATTGGATAGATAGCCGATTAGATGTATTTTTAATTGTTGTTCTCAGGGTGTGGGCAAAGGTGGTGAGGCCACATTTATTCTCCATCGTTAAATCCCCTGACGAGTGATGGACTTCTGTCCTTGTGGCATTGGCGCTCCCGCGACTATGTATTTTAGGTAATTCTGAAGGGCGATAAAAGTGTCGAAATGCAGTGGTCATAGGAACAATATAGAGGAGCTATTACGCTGCTGGGTGTAGACTATAGGCCACCAAATCGTGAGAAGATGATAGAAGAGCAAATTTTCAGGTAAACTGCTGAAAGATGCAAGAACTTTAGAGTCGTGAGAATGGGGGACTTCAATCATCCTAATATAGACTGGAAAAATAACAGTGTAAAAGGCAAAGTTGGGGAGGAGTTCCTGAAATTTGTACGAGAACTTTCTTCATAGAATCATAGAAATTTACAGCACAGAACATAAGAACATAAGAACTAGGAGCAGGAATAGGCCACTTGGCCCCTCGAGCCTGCTCCGCCATTCAATAAGATCATGGCTGATCTTGGGCTCAAAGCCACTTCCCTGCCCGCTCCCCATAACCCTTCACTCCCTTATCTTGCAAAAATCTGTCTATCTCCACCTTAAATGTATTTAATGACCCAGCCTCCATGGCTCTCTGCGGCAGAGAATTCCACAGATTTACGACCCTCTGAGAGAAGAAATTCCTCCTCATCTCAGTTCTAAAAGGGCGACCCCTTATTCTGAAACTATGCCCCCGAGTTCTAGATTTCCCCACGAGGGGAAACATCCTCTCTGCATCTACCTTGTCGAGCCCCCTCAGTATCGTATATGTTTCAATAAGATCACCTCTCATTATTTTAAATTCCAATGAGTATAGGCCCAACCTGCTCAACCTTTCCTCATAAGTCAACTCCCTCATCCCAGAAATCAACCGAGTGAACCTTCTCTGAACTGCCTCCAATGCGACTATATCCCTCCTTAAATAAGGAGCCCAAAACTGTACGCAGTACTCAAGGTGTGGTCTCACCAATACCCTGTACAGTTGTAGCAGGACTTCCGTGCTTTTATACTCCAACCCCCTTGCAATAAAGGCCAACATTCCATTTGCCTTTTTGATTACTTGCTGTAACTGCATGCTAACATTTTGTGTTTCATGCACAAGGACCCCCAGGTCCCTCTGAACTGTAGCATTTTGTAATCTCTCTCCATTTAAATGATAATTTGCTTTTTTATTTTTCCTGCCAAAGTGGATAACCTCGCACTTTCCCACATTATACTCCATCTGCCAAATGTTTGCCCACTCACTTAGCCTGTCTATATCCCTTTGCAGATTCTTTGAGTCCTCTGCACAACTTGCTTTCCCACCCATCTTTGTATCATCTGCAAACTTGGCTACATTACACTCAGTCCCTTCATCCAAGCCATTAATGTAGATTGTAAATAGTTGAGGCCCCAGCACCGATTCCTGTGGCACCCCACTAGTTACCGTTTGCCAACCGGAAAATGACCCATTTATCCCGACTCTCTGCTTTCTGTTAGTTAACCAATTTTCTATCCAGGCTAATTTATTACCCCCAATTCCGTGAGCTCTTATCTTATGCAGTAACCTTTTATGTGGCACCTTGTCAAATGCCTTCTGGAAATCCAAATACACCACATCCACTGGTTCACCCTTGTCCACCCTGCTCGTTACATCCTCAAAGAACTCCAGAAAATTTGTTAAACATGATTTCCCTTTCATAAAACCATGCTGACTCTGCTTGACTGCATTATGATTTTCCAAATGCCCTGCTACTGCTTCCTTAATGGAGGACTCCAGCAATATCCCAATGACAGATGTTAGGCTAACTGGTCTATAGTTTCCTGCTTTCTGTCTCCCTCCTTTCTTAAATATGGGTGTTACATTTGTGGTTTTCCAATCTGCTGGGACCTCTCCAGAGTCATGGGAATTTTGGTATATTGCAACCAATGCATCCACTATCTCTGCAGCCACTTCTTTTAAGACCCTGGGATGCAGGCCATCTGGTCCAGGGGACTTGTCGTCTTTTAGTCCCATTATTTTACCAAGTACTTTTTCCTTAGTGATAGTGATTGTCTTTAGTTCCCCCCTCCCTGTGGCCCCTTGATTATCCATTATTGGGATGTTGTTAGTGTCTTCTACCGTGAAGACAGATACAAAATATTTGTTCAGAGTCTCTGCCATTTCCCCGTTCCCTATTATTAATTCCCCAGTCTCATGCTCTAAGGGACCAACGTTTACTTTAGCTACTCTCTTCCTTTTTATATACCTGTAGAAGTTCTTACTTTCCGTTTTAATATTTCTTGCCAGTTTACTCTCATAATTCATCTTCTCTCTATTATATTTTTAGTCATCCTTTGCTGTTTTTTAAAAATTTCCCAATCCTCTGGCCTCCCACAAATCTTGGCAACATTGTATGCCTTTGTTTTCAATTTGATACCAGCTTTTACTTCCTTAGTTAGCCACAGATATTGCTCCCTTCTCTTAAAATGTTTCTTTCTCACTGGAATATATATTTGTTGAGAGTTTTGAAGTATCTCCTTAAATGTCCGCCACTGCGTTTCAACTGTCTTACCTTTTAATTTATTTTTCCTGTCCACTTTAGCCAGTTCTGCCCTCACACCATTGTAATTGCCTTTGTTTAAGATCAGGACACTGGTTTGAGATACAACTTTCTCACCCTCCAACTGAATTTGAAGGAGGCCATTCGGCCCATCTTGTCCGTGCCGGCCGACAAAGAGCTATCCAGCCTAATCCCACTTTCCAGCACTTGGTCCGTAGCCTTGTAGGTTATGGCACTTCGAGTGCATATCCAAGTACTTTTTAAATGTGATGAGGGTTTCTGCCTCTACCACCCTTTCAGGCAGTGAGTTCCAGACCCCCACCACCCTCTAGGTGAAAACATTTTTCGCCAAATTCCCTCTCAACCTCCTACCAATTACTTTAAATCTATGCCCCCTGGTTATTGACCTCGCTGCTAAGGGAAATAGGTCCTTCCTATCCACTCTATCTAGGCCTCGCATAATTTTATACACCTCAATTAGGTCTCCCCTCAGCCTCCTCTGTTCCAAAGAAAACAACCCCAGTCTCTCCAAACTTTCCTCATAGCTCAAATCTCCAAGCCCAGGTAACATCCTCGTAAATCTCCTCAGCACCCTCTCTAGTGCAATCACATCCTTCCTATAATGTGGTGACCAGAACTGCACGCAGTATTCTAGCTGCGGCCGAACTAATGTTTTATACAGTTCAAGCATAACCTCCCAGCTCTTATATTCTATGCCTCAGCTAATAGTATCCCGTATGCCTTCTTAACCACCTTGATCAGTATGTTTCCAGCCCAATGAGGAAGGAGGCACTGCTGGATCTAGTTTCTGGAGAATGAAGTGGGGCAAGTGGAGCATGTGTCAGTGGGGGAGCATTTGGGGAACAGTGATCACAATATCATTAGGTTTAGAGCAGTTACGGAAAAGGACACGGAACAATCAAATGTGAAAATATGAAACTGGAGGAGGGTTAACTTCAGTGAGTTGAAAAGGGTACTGGCCCAGGTGGATTGGAATCAAAGATTGGCAGGCAAAACTGTAAACGAGCAATGGGAGGCCTTCAAAGAGGAGATACGTTGGGTATTGACAAAACATATTCCCACGAGGAGGAAAGGAAGTTAGAGCTCCCTGGATGACTAAAGGTAAAAGCGTGCTGGGCCTGGAGTTTTTGTTTGTTTGTGCTGTTTCGTTCAGTGCAGTTTGCCTGAAATCAGCATAACCGGCACACAAGAATTGTGTAATTTTAAGTGCAAATTGCATTCAGTGCAACTCACGTTTCGGCGATTTTTTTTCCCCACTAGTTTTAGAAAGATTGCACGAGAAGCAGGCCCCGCCCACATACATGGCCACTCCGCCCCGGGGTGAATAAATCACCGTGGCGAGTTTCCGCTAATTGCGCTCATTTGCAGACCTTCATGAAGACTTTAAAAATTAAGCTGGATCTTACAGACGCAAGGACACTGTCCGATACGTTTTAAAAGGTCTCGGATGTAATTTAAAGGAACTGACTAGAAAATAGTTTTGTGTATTTATTAAAAGTCATTTTCAGTCATTTAAAAGCGGGTGACTCACAATTTTTTCGTCTTTTAATACTCCTGTGAAGAGCCTTGGGACATTTTACGACGTTAAAGGCGCTATATAAATACAAGTTGTTGTTGGTGGACTGACGCTGTGATTTAAAACTGTTGATTTTTTTTGTGATAACCCCATTAATCCATCTTTATCAAATGACCACTCTTAAACATGACGAGGAATCATTTTTGAAGCAAATTATTTCAAAAGAAATACCTTTCAAAAGGCTGCGCGGGTTCATGGCATATTTTTTGCATTTGGTGATTTGCAAATTGAGTTTGAGCCGACACTCTGGGGCGAGACACCACTTTTCAAAACGTGCGCAATGTTGGGCGCAATTTGCGTCAGAGTTGCCGATTGCACCCAACGCGGAAGCTTTACCTCTGATAGAGATTAAACTGATACAGAAAAAGGAGGCTTATGATAAATGTCGGGTTCATAAAATACAGTAGAGGATCAAGCTGATTGGGGATAAAGTACTGGGTAGAACTGAAAAGGGAAATAAGTTAGATATATTTCTTAAGGCTAAAGGGATCAAGGGATATGGGGAGAAAGCAGGGACAGGGTACTGAGTTTGAATGATCAGCCATGATCTCATAAAATGGCGGAGCAGGCTCGAGGGGCCGAATGGCCTACTCCTGCTCCTATCTTCTATGTTTCTATGATTCTATAAGAGGGGCAAAGAGAGTGTTGGACAATAGATTAGTGGGTGACATAAAAGAGAAAGCTAAAGTATTTCATAAACATATAAATAGTAAAAGGGTGGTCAAAGGAAGTTTGGGGCCGATTAGGCACCAAAAAGAAGATGATCTTGTGGAGGCAGAGGGCATGGCTGAGGTACTAAATTTAGTACATTGCATCTGTCTTCACTAAAGACGAAGAAGCTGCCAACGTCACAGTAAAGCAGGAGGTAGTATAGACATTGGATAGGATTAGAATAGAGCAACGAGAGGTACTTAAAGGGTTGGCAGTGCTCAAAGTAGAAAAGTCACCCGGTCCGGATGGGATGCATCCTATGTTACTGAGGGAAGCAAGGGTGGAAATTGCAGAGGCTCTGGCCACAAACTTCCAATCCTCCTTAGATACGGGAGTGGTGCTCGAGGACTGGAGGACTGCAAATGTTACACCCCTATTCAGAAGAGGGATAAACTCAGCAACCACAGGCCGCAGTCAGCCTAACGTCCGTGGTGGGAAAACTTTTAAAGGCATTAATCCGAGACAATGTTAATTGGCACTTGGAAGATTTGGGTTCATGAATGAAAGGCAGCACTGATTTGTTAAAGGCAAGTTGTGTTTTGCTAAGTTGATTGAATTCTTTGATGAAGTGACGGAGAGGGTTGATGAGGGCAGTGCGGTTGATGTTGTGTATATGGACTGTCAAAAGGTGTTCGATAAAGTGCCACATAATAGACTTGGTAGCAAAATTGAAGCCCATGGGATTAAAGGGGCAGTGGCAGCGTGGATACGAAACTGGCTCACGTGTGCCTAAACTAACTATAACTATAACTATAACCTGGTGTTGTGCGACTTCTCATTTTTAAACTAAGCAAGCTAGAGGATGAATAGCCTGTTTTTTTTGTACTCTGACCACTATTGCTGGAGGACCATTAAATAAATTATGAGATTTGACTCGTGATGAACCCCATGCTCCGATATTCCATTCATATTGTGTGCAGAGTCGTGCGTGGCAAATTCTAATACGAGCAAAGTACCAGTGGACATCTATGAGCCAGAATGTAATGGGCTTCACTCTGAGGAAGAAATCACTGGAAATCCTATAGCATTTGGAGAACAAAGAATAGCTAGTGAAATAGTGCAGGGCCTCGTGACTATAAATCATAGCCTAAAGAAAGTACCCGCATATTTAGAGAGTCTTATGAGGTCGTCACATTAATTATATCGGGCCGTATATTCCGATGCCTACGGGTGTGTACGCGCTGTGTACACACCCGTAGGGACATTGGAAATGCCGGTTTCAGGCATGCCAAGCGCATGCGCTGAAAACCGGCATTTCCGATCTGTCAAGAATGCTCTTGACAGATTGGACGCCTGCCCTGGAGAAGGGCCTCTGCGGGCGGAGAGTTCCGTGTTCTAGAGAACCTCCGCCCACAGAAAACCCTTCGAATTCTTACGCCTGGTAAAAGCAGGTGTAAGGCCTACTTTTACCAGCATAAGAGTTGAAAAAAGTAAAAAAAATGTTTTCACTCATTTAACGTTTAAAAATACTTTAAAAAAAGGTAAGTTTATTTTTAGCCCCGTAAAAAAGCTTTAATTATTTTTTTCAAAAATTTACATTTTTGTTTAAAATAGTTAATTTATTGTAATTTCAACTCATTTTTAAAATGTGATTTTTTAAAAAATGTATTTAATGTTTTACTGTGTTGTTGGGGTGATCTCCATTCATATATTTGACAGGTCTATCTGTCAAGTGTATGAAGGGAGATTCCCTTCTTCTATTGGCTCCCCATGGCCCACATGATCCCAGGGACGCTTGCGAACCGCCTGCGCCCCTGGGACACGTGGGCCCTGCGCATTTCGAGTTTGGAGAGGCCCAGGAGTGGAAGTGTCCGGACCTCGGGAGCCCTCAGGTAAGTCCGTAGATTTTTTCCAGATCGGAGGCCTCCGCACACAGGAAGCCTCCGATCAGGAAAATACGGGCCATTAATTATCACTGCATCAATTATACGTTTCCATCGAAAGTTACTGGGCGTTTTATTTCATCACAAGTTAAATAAAATAATAAATTAAACAAAATAAAACCAAGTAAAACAAATACATACTTATATCTTCCTGCAGGCGGAGAAATGGAGGAAGTAGAACTCAAAAGCATCGAGTTTGTTTCCTCGCCATATGTGATCGATTTATCAAAAACAACTGGCTACTTCATACCCAGGGTTCCATTTACTGTACTGGTATGTATCATTGCAGCGGGTTGAAACAATACGTAATCCACCCGGCGAAATATAACTCTTCGTCAACTTGTGCATTTCATGGTCAGCAAGGCGAGGGATATCAACAGTGGGGGGGAAACTAAACATTGTCCAATTATGAGCCTCTATTGACGACACGGAATACTTTTAGTCATAGAGAGTCATAGAGTAATAACGGGACAGAAGGAGGTCGTTCAGCCCATCGAGTCCGTGCCGGCTCTCTGTAGAGCAATCCAGTCAGTCCCATTCCCCCGCTCTATCCCCGTAGCCCTGCAAGTTTATTTCCCTCAAGTGCCTATCCAGTCTCCCCTTTGAAAACATTGAGTGTCTCAGCTTCCACCACTTCCGTCGGCAGCGAGTTCCAGGTCATCACCACTCGCTGTGTAAAAAGTTTTTCCTCACATCCCCCCTGTATCTCTTGCCCAAAACCTTACATCTGTGTCCCCTAGTCCTTGTACCATCAACTAGTGGGAAGAGCCTTTCCCCGTCTAGCCTATCCAAACCCGTCATAATCTTGTACACCTCTATCAAATCACCCCTCAACCTCCTTTGCTCGAATGAAAACAAATCCAGCTTCTCCAACCTGCTAAGATCCCCCATCCCCGGAACCATTCTGGTAAATCTCCTCTGCACTCCTTGCAAGTAAAGCATGGGTCACTGCAGTTTGAATTCCTATCAGCACTGCCCAGAAAATGCATATTAGCTTCCACTTCTTCAGTAGATATATCCTACCTGGTCCAGTGTGGCATCTCCATTAGCCACCCACCGGCCATGAAGTATCCCTAAATAGTTTGACAATTCCGGGTTAATTGGTGCTGAATTAGAAACAGCCGTGTGCTGTGGAGCGGCCTTCACTGTAAACTAGGTTAGCAGTGCGGGTGGAATTTCCGCGGGGTTTCTTGATCTCGTGCCATAAATTTGACGGAAGATCCGTGGAAAGCCGGAGATCTGGGTGCCATTTACAATGGGCCGGATTTTCCGAATGCCACGGGTGCATGCGAGGTGTGTACGCACCCGTAGGGGCCGTGCAAGTGCATGCGCTGAAAACCTGGCACTTCTGATCTGTCAAGAATCCTCTTGACAGATCATCCGCCTGCCTGGGAGAAGGGCCTTCACGGGCAGAGAATTCCGCTTTCTGCAGAATCTCCGCCCGCTGAAAATCTTTAAAAATCTTACGCCTGGTAAAAGCAGAGTCGTAAGGCCTGCTTTTACCAGCATAAGAGTTTAAAAAAATGAAAAAACAATTTTGTTTTCACTCATTTATAATTTAAAAATACTTTTTAAAAAAGTTAAGTTTATTTTTAGCCCCGTAAAAAACTTTAATTATTTTTTTCAAAAAATTAAATTTTTGTTTAAAATATTTAATTTAATGTAATTTTAACTCATTTTAAATAGGTGATTTTTAAAAAAAAATGTATTTAATATTTTAGTGTGTTTTTTAAGTGATCCCATTCATACTTTTGACAGATCTGTGCATAGAGACCTGTCAAAAGTGTGCAGGGGGATTCCCTTCTTTGATTGGTTCCCCATGGCCCACGTGATCCCAGGGGCGCCTGCGAACCGCAAGCGGCCCTGGGATACCTGGGCCTTTGCGCATTTCGTCGAGGAGAGGCCCAGGATCGGAAGCCTCGGAACCTACGGAGCCAGCAGGCAAGAGCGTAGATTTTTTTCCGATCGGAGGCATCCGCACGCAGGAAGCCTCCGATCGGAAAATCCGGCCCAATGTCTCTCCTGGATTTCTGTCTACCTTCCGCTGAGGTTGCAGCAGAAGATCAGAAGAACATGCAAGCATTCCAGGCGTGCATTTCTCCAGGTCTGCGTAATAAGATTAGACCAAGAGGGGACCTCAGTCGGAAAAGCACAATACAATTTTAGACGGTATCGCTGAGAAAATTGCCAGCAATTTTTAGGTGTCAGTTCAGAAAAAAAAGCCACCACCAGACCTTAAAGGAAGCAGCATTTTCATAGAATCATAAGAAATTTACAGCACCGAGGGAGGCCATTCGACCCATCGTGTCTGTGCCGGCCGAAAAAGAGCTTTCCAGCCTACATGTGGTAGTTAAGTGTGCAGCTGGTGGTTATTTCATGGAGTTTTAATGGTACAAAAAAGACCATTCTGAGCCAGGAAAGGAACCAAACCATCCAAAATACTCAATGGTCCAATACTATTGTCTTCTCAGCATCAGATACCCAAGGATTGAGTATATAATATCTGGCAGCATATCACAATCAACTGCTGGTCTAATCTCTGATTATGGGAATGGTGGCAGAATGGTTATGTTACTGGGCTAGTATTCCAGAGGTCCTGGACTAATGATCCGGAAATATGTCGTTCAAATCCCACCACGGAAGCTGGGGAATTTAAATTCAATTAATTAAATCTGGAATAAAAAGCTAGTGTCGGTCATGGCGACCGTGAAACTACCGGATTGTCGTAAAAACCCATCTGGTTCACTAATGTCCTTTAGGGAAGGAAATCTGCTGTCCTTACCCGGTCTGGCCGATATCTTCACTCCAGACCCACAGCAGTGTGGTTGACTCTTAACTGCCCTCTGAAATGGCCTAGTAAGCCGCTCAGTTGTATACTGGCGGCTCACCACCACTTTCTCAAGGGCAATTAGGGATGGGCAATAAATGAATACAAAAAACAATGACATCAATTTGACATTGGATTCTCTACACTGACCGTCAGAGTTTTTACATGTTTCCGGAAACGGGTGGAATTGAAATAAGCGGGTGAGGTAAATGTAGCTCCTCGTGATGTCATTCAGAAATGCCACACAACACTTTATGAATAATTCAGCCGCGATATTCGGGTCGCGCTTGCTTCCAGAGTGTGACATTACCACAACCGAAGTTCAATGGAAGGGGAATCAGGCTGGCGCTGTTGGCGTGGCGAAGACAAATTCCTAAATTATCACATTCTTTCTTCCTGAATAACCTCATAATAACACAAATAAGCTCCCAGAGATGTTGGAGAACATACGGTCTGATGAAAGGGAAGGAACTGAAAGAAATCAGTATTTGCAGGGAAATGGTGTTAGGGAAATTGACGGTATTGAAGGCCGATAAATCCCCAGGGCCTGATAATCTACATCCTAGGGTACTTAAGGAAGTGGCCCTAGAAATAGTAGATGCATTGCTGATCATCTTCCAACATTCGATGGAATCTGGAACTGTACCCATGGATTGGAGGGTAGCTAATGTTACCCCACTATTCAAAAAGGGTGGTAGAGAGAAAGCGGGAAATTACAGACCGGTAAGCCTGACATCGGTAGTGGGGAAAATGCTAGAGTCCATTATAAAGGATGTAATAGCTGAGCATTTGAAAAACAGTGACAGGATCGGACAAAGTCAACATGGATTTACAAAAGGTAAATCCTGCTTGACTAATCTACTGGAATTTTTTGAGGATGTAACTGGGAAAATAGATAAGGGAGAACCAGTAGATGTGGTGTATTTGGACTTTCAAAAGGCTTTCGATAAGGTCCCGCATAAGAGATTAGCGGGTAAAGTTAAGGCACATGGGATTGGGGGCAAGGTATTGACTTGGATAGAGAACTGGTTGGCGGACAGAAAGCAGAGAGTAGGAATTAATGGGTCTTTTTCCGAGTGGCAAGCAGTGACTAGTGGGGTACCGCAGGGATCGGTCCTTGGACCCCAGCTATTCACAATATACATTAATGATCTAGATAAGGGAATTAAATGTAATATCTCCAAGTTTGCAGATGACACAAAGCTGGGTGGGAGTGTGTGCAGCGAGGTGGATAGCGAGAAACTCCAGGATGATCTGGACAGGTTGGGTGAGTGGGCAGAAGCGTGGCAGATGCAATATAACGTGGATAAGTGCGAGGTTATCCACTTTGGTGTCAAAAACAGAAAGGCAGACAATTATCTGAATGGCAATAGATTGAGAGAAGGGGAAGTGCAACGAGACCTGAGTGTCCTTGTGCACCAGTCGCTGAAAGTAAGCATGCAGGTGCAGCAGGCGGTGAAGAAGGCAAATGGTATGTTGACCTTCATAGCGAAAGGGTTTGAGTATAGGAACAGGGATGTCCTGCTGCAGTTGTACAGGGCCTTGGTGAGACCACACCTTGAGTACTGTGTGCAGTTTTGGTCGCCTTATCTGAGGAAGGATGTTCTTGCCATGGAAGGAGTTCAGCGAAGATTCACCAGACTGATACCTGGGATGGCAGGAATGACATATGAGGAGAGATTGGGTCGATTGGGCTTATACTCACTGGAGTATAGAAGAATGAGAGGGGATCTCATCGAAACATATAAAATTCTGACAGGTCTGGACAAACTAGATGCAGGAAGAATGTTCCCGATGGTCGGAGAGTCCAGAACCAGGGGTCATAATCTACGGATAACGGGTAAACCATTTAGGACAGAAATGAGGAAGAATTTCTTCACCCAGAGAGTGGTGAACCTGTGGAATTCTCTACCACAGAAGGTAGTTGAGGCGAAGTCATTAAATATATTCAAGGATGAGTTAGATATATTTCTTAAAGCTGAAGGTATCAAGGGATATGGGGAGAAGGCAGGTACAGGGTACTGAGTTTAGATGATCAGCCATGATCTCATCGAATGGCGGAGCAGGCTCGAGGGGCCGAATGGCCTACTCCTGCTCCTATCTTCTATGTTTCTATGTTTAACTGAACGATATTTCTCTCGGCTATTATTTCACTCTGTAGGTCCAGGTAACTTATCCTGATGGATCTCCTGCCTCACGTGTTCCTGTTAAGTTAGCAGGAGAACCACCACAAAATACACAGGAAACCGGCCACGTCGTGTTAACAATGCCGGCCCCTGCGGATACAGATTCCTTTGAAATTAAGGTAAGAACCAACAGCTCGAAGGATTTTTTTTCTATTTTTACTTTTTTTGCAAAGCTTTCATTCTTTTTGTAAATGGGTAGAATACGCAACAGGAAAAAAGAATGTAACAATCTCTGCATCGGCCAAGCTCTCAGATGAACAATTCCCAAACAAAGTGTTGAATAAGTAAAGCGAGTGGTTCTTGATCACGAAAGCAATGTGAATTATACGCCGTCAATACTTGTCTATGCAAACAGAACCTTGTGTAATTTGACAACATATATGCGCTGCAGTGCAAGTCACTGAACATTTCAACACCACACCCGAGGGAGGAGAATCAGAAATATGAGGTCGAGTATAATTTGGAATAGCCGAAGCCTCGAGAAATTGGTCTGTGACATCAAAGCTATAATTACAGCAAATGTAACCTAATTGACACATACTTAGCAAATCCGAGTTGTAGCATACGAGAACACTTTTTTCTCCAGTTATTTCCCTGCTCTGAGTTCAACAATTTCAGATCATAACCTCGGCCCCGACCACATATATATATATATATATACATTTTATCCAGCCTTTTGGTTTGTGCCTTTTCCCTTTTATTTCTCTCTCTCCCCCGACGGCAGCTGTCTCTCATTCTGCCAGCATTTCACACTTCACACTTCTAGCCACCTTCTGTTTCTTAACCTGTCCCATTACCATCTCAGCTTGCCTTGAGCATCTCTTAATGTCTCTACTTACCATAGACCACCCCTTTTGTTCTTTTATTCCTCCCCCCAGCCTCCCCCTTGCTTTTTTATCTGTTTCATTTCCTGCTTTTTTTCTCAGTTCTGACGAAGGGTCTTCGACCTGAAACGTTAACTCTGTTTCTCTCTCCACGGATGTTGCCTGGCCTGCTGAGTTTTTCCAGCGTTTTCGGTTGTTGTTTCAATTTCCCTGCTCTAGTTCCCCTACTTATTACTCTTACGGTCTCTAATGTGTGGACAGGATGCAAAATGCTCACAGAGTCTTAAATTTAGTGTGCGGCAGATTTTTTTATTGCATTCTGGGGATATGGGGGTTACTGGCAAGCCCGGCATTTATTGCCCATCCCTAGTTGCCCTTGAGAAGGTGGTGGTGAGCCGCCTTCTTGAACCGGTGCCGTCCGTGTGGTGAAGTTGCTCCCACAGTGCTGTTAGGGAGGGAGTTCCAGGATTTTCACCGAGTGATCATGAAGGATCGGTGATATACTTCTAAGTCAGGTGGTGTGTGACTTGGAGGAGAACTTGGAGGTGATGGTGCTCCCAAGCACCTGTTACCCTTGTCCTTCTGGATGTGGAGGTGGCAGCCTCGACATATATCGCCGTTCCTTCATGGTCAACATCCTAGAACTCCCGACCAAACAGCCCCTGGTCCGGACGGATTACATCCGCGCATTTTAAAAGAATCTTGGAAGAGATAGCAGAGGCATTACTACACATATTAGTAATTCGTTAGAAAAAGGTGTAGTGCCAGAGGACTGGCGGATAGCTGATGTAATACCGATATTTAAGAAGGGAGATAGAACATGTCTGGGGAATTATAGACCAATCAGATTAACATCAGGTGGTAGGAAAAATAATGGAATCCCTACTAAAGGAGAAAATGGAAGAACGTCTAGAAACCAAAAATATAATAATGAATAATCAGCATGGATTTCAAAAGGGAAAGTCTTGCTTGACCAACCTAATTGAATTCTTTGAAGAGGTAACAGAGCAGTAGACAAGGGTAATGCAGTAGATGTAATTTATCTAGATGTCCAAAAGGCCTTCGATAAGGTACTACATAATAGACTAATGAATAAGGTCAGGGAATGCGGAGTTGGGGGCAAGTAGCAGAATGGACAGCTAGCTGGCTTCAAGTCAGAAAGCAGAGAGTGGGAGTAAAAGGTAGCTATTCAGGTTAGCAGAAGGTGGAATGTGGGGTCCCACAAGGATCAGTGCTGGGACCACTGTTGTTCACATTTTATATTAACTATTTAGACTTTGGAATCAAAAGCACAATTTCTAAATTTGCGGACGACACCAAAATGGGGGGGGGGGGGGGGGATAGCCAATACTGAGGAGGACTGCAAAAAATTACAAGAAGACATTAATAAACTTGCAGAATGGGCATATAATTGGCAAATGAAATTCAACACAGATAAATGTGAGGTATTACATTTTGGTAAGAAAAATAGGGAGGTCACATATTACATGGAAAATAAGAATCTAAATGGGGTAAAGGAACAAAGGGATCTCGGAGTACAAATTCACAAATCACTAAAGGTATCGACACAGGTTAACAAGGCCATAAAAAAGCAAACCAAGCACTAGGGTTTATTTCTAGAGGGATAGAATTGAAAAGTAGGGAAGTTATGCTAAACTTGTATTGAACCTTGGTCAGACCACACTTAGAGTACAATTCTGGTCGCCATATTATAAAAAGGATATAGAGGCACTGGAGAGGGTGCAGAGAAGATTTACAAGGATAATACCAGAAATACGAGGGTATACATATCAGGAAAGGTTGAACAGGCTGGGTCTCTTTTCTCTTGAAAAGGGAAGGCTGAGGGGTGACCTAATAGAGGTCTTTAAAATCATGAAAGGTTTCGATAGAGTAGATACAGAGAGAATGTTTCCACTTGTGGGGAAGAACATAACTAGAGCTCATCAATATAAGATAGTCACCAAGAAATCCAATAGGGAATTCAGAAGTAACTTCTTTACCCAGGGAGTGGTGAGAATGTGGAACTCGCTACCACAGGGAGTGGTTGAAGCGAATAGTATCGATGCATTTAAGGGGCAGTTAGATAAGCATATGAGGGAGAAGGGAATAGAGGGTTACGCTGATAGTTAGATGAGGAAAGACGGGAGGAGGTTCGAGTGGTGCATAAACGCCGACATGGACTGGTTGGGCCGAATGGCCTGTTTGTGTGCCGTATATACTATGTAACCCTGTGTAAAAGATTGTGGGCAGTGCCTTCACCACACAGACTGCAGCGGTTCAAGAAGAAGGCCCACCACCACCTTCTCAGGGACAAGAAGGAATGGGCAATAAACGCCGGCCAAGCCAGCAGCGCCCATACTCCCCAGAATGAAATTTAAAAAATCTGCCGCACACTATTCAGGTTTACATGTCGTTATTATCATTGATGGATACAATGCAACACAATCAGTGGATTATTAGTGCTGCTAATTTAACACATTCTAGACTGGCCTTCTACGACCATTGGGCGAAGGCCAAAAGCAGTGTAAGTCGGGTATCATGTCAGTAAGCAAGACTTGTGATGCCCACCACTAGCTGATAGTCTTGTGGTGCGTAAGCTTCTGAGAGTCTGTGGCGTAACTCCATTCAGGTGGGGGGGCTACATCATAAAGATACCTTGAACTGCCTGGGAGATTTATAGAACTGTTTAGATGCAGGGTAGCAGTGCTCTGTGGATGCATTGCTGATAGTAGGGGTTGTTAACGCCTTTGTATCACATCCCTACGCCCACTATTTAAACAAAGGGAACACCTTGCTAAGGAGAGAATCGATAATGGATGGTTAAAATCCAGAAAGCCGAATGTAGTAGAAGTACATTAAGGGGTGGGTATTATAATCGCGTGTAACAATTACAATACTTGGATCTTTAGACCAATCCGTGAGAGGTTTCTCAGCCAATTTATTCACCAAGTAATGTCCATATATCTGATCGGATAAAAACAGCCAGGGGCAAAGGTCAAAGCTTGACTTAACCTGTGTCTGTCTTCGTCTGTCAGGTGACAGCTGGCGATGGGACTCCTGGAAGAGAGATCAGTGAAGCAAAGAAAACAGTGCGAATCTACCAGTCCAAGAGCAAGAGCTACCTCCACTTCAATGTACCGCACGAGGTCCTCGATCCAGACAGCTCGTTTTCTGCCGATGTACTAGCTGTCACTCCTCCTGGCAATGAGGCTATCAAATACTATTATTATATGGTTAGTACATTATTATAACATGAATGTTTTGAAACTCAGTTTACGCTCAAATACGGGCTTTAAAATGATTAATAATAGAAAGAAGAAGGAAATAACTTGAATGTTTCTTGCACCATTCGCGATTTGGGGACATCCATCTCTCACACTCTCTCACACTCTCACGCACTCTCTCACTCTCTCACACTCTCTCACACTCTCTCACACACTCTCACGCACTCTCTCACTCTCTCTCACTCTCTCTCTCTCACACACTCTCACACACTCTCTCTCTCACTCTCTCTCACTCTCTCTCACACACTCTCGCTCACTCTCTCTCTCTCTCACTCTCTCTCTCACACTCTCTCTCACACTCACTCTCTCACACTCTCTCTCTCTCACTCACTCTCTCTCACACTCACTCTCTCTCACACTCACTCTCACACACACTCTCGCTCACTCTCTCTCTCACACTCTCACTCTCTCTCACACACACTCTCTCTCTCACTCACTCTCACACTCACTCTCACACACC